>CM046839.1:32118772-32581272 GCA_025618425.1 Heliocidaris tuberculata | reverse complement strand
ATTATTTGAAATTTCCTCATGTGTAGGCCCTATGAAATATCATCGATGTTATATTTGTTTTTTTGCTGATTTTCCATAGGTATAACCTCAATCATCCATGTAGCTGTGTCATTAATACCTTTTTGTTTTTTGACTGATACTATCTCCTTTAGTTTCCTCAGTTGCTAGTATGTGAAATGTTGCATTGTGATGTTAACTTTCTGAAGTTCTATTCTATGCATTCTTTGACTATACTTGATTTATAACTGTTCTAAATTACGCCGACAGTAGTAGCAATCTTGATAAAGAATAACCTTTTAGCTAGCTGGCATACTAGCTCTAATAAATATCTAGCACATATTTTCCAGTCTTTCCAGAGAAAAGACAATTAAGTGATCTATGATAGAGATAGTTACTGTTACAGTGTATATGTATATTTCATGCATCATCTATGAAACATTCATTAAATTCCAAAGTTCAAGTGGTGAATAGTAACTTTCCTACATATACAATTTATATACATGTATGTTTTTACTCTTTCTTTCTGTCTCTCTGTCTTTATGTTTTATGTTTTTGTTTTATTTTCTCTCTTTTTCGATCTCTTCTTTCATGTACATGTATACAGGGAGATGATTTTGTTTTCCCCATTCTTCCTTTCTGTCACTCTCTCTCCATACATGTTACTCTAGATATTCATTGGACCTTTTCTCTTACTGGTTGTTTATTAGTCTCTTATGATGGCAGTAGAGTTAATATGCCTGGAAGTTAAAATCTTGATGTACATAAACATTTATAATCTTGACTATTTTTTATGGGTAATCGCATTGTAGGTTACATGTAGATGTTGGATTTGGAGCTTAGGTTTATACTTGACAGATTGAATGCACTAATATATCAAACCCACCTACCTTTTATATAACATATAGTAAATGAGTTAGATGAACATTCATGTACAAGTTTATTTAACATCTGTCTTATGTAACTGCGTAAGCGAAAGCTTACCAAATGGCAGGTTATTTTTGACTGATTATGGAAAAAGTGGAAAAAGAACTTATTCTAAGTATGTTATGTCACAGTGATAGAAGAATCGCAGTGCTACTTGTGAACGGGTGGACATACTAGATGTGGAAAGCTCTGGGTTGGACACAAATACATCGGTGTTGCATGAGTAAACTCATGCAGGTAGATAATTCCCCCCCCCCCCCCCCCCCAAACAACACATATCATTGGAAGATCCCAGAGGGAATGGGGCTTGTCTTTATAGAGTAAAAGAGCACTTAAAAAAGCTGAGGACCTTTTTAAAAAGAAAATGACTGATTGATTGATTGATTTTTCTCTTTGATTGTTAGAGAATTTTTGGATATATGACCCCCCCCCCCAGATCTGCTTCTGCATGGGATGCATCTAGTGTGTTCAGCCCCTTAGAAAGAAAGTGTCATGCACTTTTACATTTCATTATTTGCGTTTAAGGTGCTCGTGGTGGTTTTCTCTCTACATGATGTACTTGGAAATGACTTAATGGTGTGAGATGTCTTCTCTCTAGTTGCTTCTAATTCTTTGCTGAACTTTGTGATTTCCAAAAATGTTCTCTGTTATTAGTCAGGTTCACACGATGGGAACTAAGCTTTAAGTTTTGCTTGTAGTTTCAAAACTTTAAGTTAACTTGTAGTTATCTTGTAGTTTCAGACTGTATGAACGGACTTGTAGTTTCGGAACTATTAAGTTTACTTGTAGCTCTAGAACCACAAGCGAAGCTAGCTCGTGGTTAACGCTGAAACCACGAGCAGCGGGGGTCCTCTGTCACAGTTTCGGACCATGTGAACGGAATAAACTTTAAGTTTTGCAAGATTGTAGTCAACGATGACCTCTCTGTTCATGTTAAACTTCTGGGTCATACCCTTCACATGAATTATGAACATAGGAACTGTATGTGTACTGTACACACAATCGGTATCTACTTCTGGTGTTAACAACAACCGCTCTGCCTGTAGTTTCAGAACAGCGGGCATCGTTGTTTTGGGCCCATGTGAACCCTCATCGTGGTAATGGTGAGTTGTTGTTTCGTTAACTTGAAGTTTCGCTAACTTATAGTTTCGAAACCACAAGTCCTGTGTGAACGTACAGCTTTTATCTCTTTAATTTTGTATTGTGCATTTTAGAGTGTTTTTGGGTGTGTGTTATGAATGAAATGTAGCAATTGTCATTGATGTACAAGTTTACTATTGGGTAACTTTATTGTTCTTGTATTCATTATGTAATCCCTCCTGGTATTCTGTCCATACTTTGCTGCTCAAATGTCAAGTAATGTCTTATGTCGTAGTGAGAAATGATAACACTACTCTACTCAGTATTGTTGTGCAGTGTTAGGGGATGATGTGATGAAAACTAGGATTTACTGTGGAAGGTTTAGTTAATGTACATGTAGGTCATCGTAGGATTGAAAATGTACATGTAGACTTTTCTGTTCAGTAACGTTACAATACTCATTTACGTTACAACTTTAGGGTTAGTAAATAGACATAACCTTGATTTAATACCACTTTGAAGTCCTGAATTATATCGATATGGAGCAGCCATACTATTGTATCATATTCAGAATGTATAATAAAGTACAGATACAGTATGGCAGAGAAGTCATTGTCAAAATAGGCAGAATTTGCTCTAGAGATTTCATACGATTGTTCTTGCCCAGGTTCCAACTTGATATCGAAGCTGCCAAACGCAACAGTGAGAAAGTGATAACCATGAATATACTATTACACTCAAAGGTTGTTGTGTTGATATTGATATGTTTCTCAGTTTCCAAGAAATCGATACATACATGTACATGTACATGTTTAGTAAATGGAAAATATTGTGCATGTACATGTATATAATGTAAGGTATCCTCTATGGAGTGAGCATTTTAATGTTTTTCAGGGATATGTTCTTTGAGGGGGGAGGGGAGCTGTGATACAATGTTGATACCATAATCATAACTGAAACTATTATTTGTAGTAAAGGTATTTGGATAATGATGTTGCTCACTGATTTATGCTATGCCTCCAGCACCGAATGTCCTGGATCCAAAATTTTTTCTACATAGATCGATGTTAAAGATATCCTTGTTATTGCAATCGGTAATGTGTAACCAGCCCTTTGGGATTTCCTTTTCAATATTGTTAGTAGACAAGCCAAATATTTGGATATTTGTTTTGATTTGTAAATGTGTGTTTATGACTTACAGTTGTCCTATGCTGTAAATATTAGAGAGAATGAGAAATTAGGTTCAAATCAGGTCAGTGTACTAGTATTAACCCTTTCAGGACAGGAATTAGTTAAGAGTTAAATTGATCACATTTTGTTCTTCAAATAGGCAGCAAAAGTATTTTTCGTTTAATGCTACATGGTTCAAATAAGGTGTAATATCTTTGAAAACAATATGCATGATTTGAAATTTTGTTGAAAAGTTGAAAAAATTGCCAATTTGTATAAGAAACAATCATTTTGAACCTCTCAATGTGTTGCCAATTTAAGGATTTTAAATTTCTGGTGTCAAACCCAACATGGTAGTGCAACAAAAATGGACATACATGTAGTATGAGCAGAAATTTTTGCTCTTTCTACTCATGCATCTGGTATGTTTTTTAGAGTTCTGAATCAAAAGTTATTGAGCCAAACCACAAAATATGGTCAATTATCTCGAAAGGGCTAATGCAGTCAACAGGCGGATGGATTTACATGCACATGTCTGTATATATGTATGGTAGTGCATGAAGTGCAGTCATATTACATTTATTTCAAGCAAGCAGTGAAAGTCTTGCATATACGTGTAGGCTTTTTGTAAATCTATCTCTAGTTTTTTCCTTGAAAGAGAGAATAGAATGATTACCTTGATTTTTATGCTGTGTAGTGGTTGTTATCAAAACAGTATTGGCTATCAGAGTGGTGCAGACTGAAAGAAAGACTTTTCCGTGATAAAAACAAATTATTTGGTCTCTATTTTCGTCTTGTGAATTAAAAAAAAAAAATTGCGTATGTTTTGTACCTGCTTGTATAGTAGTATTCCAATCCTGCTACATGCAGCTCTCAATATGATTTTATTCTGTGCTGATGTAACAAAATCATCTCAAGCTACAAAACCCAACAGGACATATTTCACCTTAATTCTGTTTCATTTTTTTTTTCAATAGAGAATCCATTCTTTTCCTTTAATAAGTGAAATTGCGTATGTTTTGTACCTGCTTGTATAGTAGTATTCCAATCCTGCTACATGCAGCTCTCAATATGATTTTATTCTGTGCTGATGTAACAAAATCATCTCAAGCTACAAAACCCAACAGGACATATTTCACCTTAATTCTGTTTCATTTTTTTTTTCAATAGAGAATCCATTCTTTTCCTTTAATAAGTGAATGCAGTTGTTTCTTTCTGATAAAGTTTCTTCTAAATTCATTATGATTTCAGTGTCTTTCAAGATAAGGAAATGCAATGAAAATTAGAGATTTGAAAATGGCTTTTATTTGAAATCCTGTTTTTGCTGGTATATTTGGGTTCAAAATCATTTCTTAGCTTGGGTCGACATAACAGATGTAAGTGCCTTTTGATGGCTTAAAAGGTTATGTATGTATATCTTTGTTTTTGTTGATTTTATAGTTTTATAGTTTTTGACTTGCTCCAGGAGTATACAGCAGGTACAATTTTATTTTTTTGATGTTAGTAACATTTATAATGTATACCTATTGCAGCACTTTTGCCCCATTGTTATTTTATTAGGAATGCTGTGAAATGGCTGATAGGCATCTTTACCATTTTATTGTAAAAACATATTTTAGTTGGAAATAAAACAATTAGAATTGTATTTGGGATTACTGACTGTATCATCATTGATACCAATGTATATTATATGAATATCTTGCTTGTCGTTCATCTCAACTCAACTCAATATAAAAAGTACTTGATTTAGATTTGTTAGAAAGATGTTTTAATAATGAAATTTAGTTGGCTGAAATTGTTATACATGTAAATGTAACTTCACCCCGAGTTGAAGTAAATTTACATGTAGAAAAGAAAGCAAGGATATTGCAGTAAGCTAATGCTTCTCTGTGTTTGTAGAAAATATGTTGAGGCATTATTCAGACAATTTTCTATGTCTGAAACATGATATCCCTTTGAAAGCCAGTCCAAAGACTCGTTCCCATGGCATGGTAAACCGTCTAGGTGAAATAGAAACATTTTACGTACAAAAATGGATGACAAGTGCAGATGAAACCGTGTGCAACGATTACCCTTAAAGGTTTGTTCAAATATGCTGTGGTAAAGCGCCACACAAAAAAAAACCTCGGGATTTTTAGAGCGTACTGCGCTTCGCATTTCTGTACTGTTATAACACACAGGTAAGTGAGTACGCAACAAAAAATGTGGCATTTTTTTGTCACGGTTTACCACGGCATACATGTACATATATGTGAACGAGCCTAAAGCATACTTTAAACTTATATCTTTTTTATACAAGTTACGGAAAAAGTGAAGCACACACTGCATATGTTTTTTTATTGTTATGCAGCTTTGTTTTTGTTGATTTTTTTTTGTTCTTTTTTTTTTTGGGGGGGGGAGGTGGTTTACCATATTACATGTATGTAGGCAAGAGGCATACATGTAACAAAGAGTGTGTGTAATGACTGTCTCTAATGTATTCTATTTGTGGAGATACATGTACGTGTACATATAATCACACAAAGTACAACTGTATCTTATGGAAGACATACATGTGTGTTGCTTGTTTGTTGTTTCTAATCAAAACAAAAATTGAAAGATGACAGTTTTAGTGCTTATGATACTTGGAAATGACTTTTAATAACGGTGTGAGATGTTCTAGTTTTTAAGAGATATCGATATTCTGCAAGGGAAAAGTGATTGATGCAATAATTCAGATTTTTATTTGATGTGTGGAAGTATTTATTCATGTCTTCGTAGAAGAGTTTCGTCCCTACATGTATACATGTATATATAATATACATATATATATACATGTATATATACACACATTCCCTGTATTGAAAGAGCAAGAGATTAGTGGAGTAGATGTAATACATGTAACTCAGTCACACCACTAACGGACTCCACAACAATTCTAAACTGACCGATTCTGGACCATTAGGTAAAATGGACAATTTTGTTCAGTCTGTTGCTGGTCAGGTGTTGGGTCTGGTTGATGTGACCAAGGTATAATTTATGGGTATAGCAATGTACAGATTTAAGTTTGGGTTAATAATTATTATTTTTTTGGACTGGGAATTAGAAATGCATGACTTCTGTGGTGTTCCCTAGCAGTTAGACCAGCTTCCAGGTGTAATGAATTCTGTCTCTCTCCCTCCCCCCCCCCCCCTCGCTCACCCTACTTTCAATGATATCAGTGTTTGTACACAGGCAGATCGGAGGGTGGGGGGGGGGGGGGGTAAAATGGGTGGGGCATGCTTTCCCATTTAAGAAGAAAGTCAGAAACAAAATGACAAAATATTTTACATCCCCCAAGAGAGTCTCTTTATAGGGCTAATAGGATTCCTGATATACTATTTCGATGAAAAAATTCTTGCTCCAATTTTGTAAGAAATCGAACATTAGGAAACATGAAAGTTTTAAATTATGTACAATCTTCATGATTGGAGTTTGTGATAGTCCTATTAATGTTAGAATTGAAATTATGGGGTATTGTCTTTCTGTGGAGAAAGATGAAATTGAAAAACTTGGCTTTGACTTCAACTGAACCGAGGAGCCTCATATATGTAAAATGGGAAGTGCCCTTACCTAGGGTACATACGATATACCCCCAGCTACATGTACAGTACCTTCCTCTAAAAAAATACAAACTAAGGAATTTCTTTGTGAAACATCCCTTTGAATAAGGAGAAAGTTAATGATCAAAGACTTTGCATGTATAATATGTTCACTGTATGAAATTCATGAAGGCTAGATTTGGTTGAGGGTAGGAGGAAAACTTGTAAACATATCGCTCTGTAGCTATCCAAAACAATTTTGTTTAGTGTACATTAATCAACACTACAAAGGGCTTCTTTTAAGAGGCCAGTTTCTAGATTTGAAGTTGACGCTAGCAAACAATATTTTGTCTTAAGAACAGCAGATTTAATTATGTGGGAGATGTGTAATTTCATTGGTACTTACACAGTGTATGTAATGGGGGAAATAATTTATTCATATTCATCTAATGATTATTGCTCATGTAAGTGTAGCTTGTGCTGGGTTGTGTTCGGTCAGGACTTCATAGATCTACAAAAGATGGGATTACATGTAGATCGTTTTCTTTGTTGTCGTAAGCAATATGCAAGGGATATCTTTGGCTCATGTTGATTTTAATGTGTGTTGATTTGTCAGCTAATGTAGAATAAAAAAAAAACATATCTACTACAAACACTTCTCATCGTGTAATTCTTATTTTTCAAACCTATGCAGCACTGTAGTGACAAGTGCCACTTTGATTAATTTAAAGGGCAATCCAATCTGTGTAATAAGTTGATTTGTGTGAAAGCAGAAAGAAAGAGATTCAGGATGGTGAAAGTTTGACAGAAGTCAGACAATTAGTAAGTAAGAGAGTTATGAATGTGTGAAAGGTGAGATCATTAAATATATGCAAATCTCAAATTGGCAATAAGTGCAGTCGGTCAGTGGTTTCACGAAATAGCATACATGTATGTGCAGGCGTTGTTAAATAAAAGAAAGCCATGAATTATGAAATTTTCATGTGGTATCTTGAAAATACAAAGTTGTTCCACATTTTGACTCCACGTTCATTGTTATAGGTATGGCCTTTATTACACCAAATATGTTGTCTGTTTAGAGCCAAAATGGCATTAACTCTATACTTTAACACAGTTAACGCCCTTCTGGCTTCAAACAGATGATGTTGATGCACCAAGGAATATAAATTTCCATAATTATTCCTTAAAACAAAACACACTTGACATTAATTTTACTTACTTCCCAATTTTTTTAATTAAAATCATCTAAATATTCCATCTATAAAATATGATATAACTCACAAAAACCTGATTTATGTAAATTAATTTACACAGTACATGATACACGTAGTACATAATGTAGATGAACTAATGTGAAAATAATTTTGTTTTGAACCAGCATTTTATACAATACTAAATTATTCAGAGACAGTATATGTACGGTCATGAAATAAAGAAGGAAAAAACAAAATCAACAGAATAGAAGTTGTAGTTCACCCATACAATGGACATACATGTAACATAGAGAAAGAAATACTTAACCTTGTAAAGACGATTCAATAAAGACAAATCGTACATGAACACAATAATTTCTAGATATATCTTGGTTATAAAGGGCAGCTAGTATTCTCTATAGAAACAGAAGTATTTTCTTTCCAGTGATTAAGCATCAGATCTTTGGCAAAACGGCTCCCTGTGCAGATAACACGATAAGATTTCACTCGGAAAAGTTTTTGTAAGACGTACGTCGAGAGTAACACTGGTTCAACTTTTAACTAGTTCAGGAAATATAATGGTCTCTGTGTATCTGTACAGTGCATATCTAGCGCTGACAGTTGACAAAGAATAAAATCATTCTTGACAGTACGGTCATGTTACGGGGAAAGACAGATTGAATGAATAACGGCAGAAAATGACCTCTAAAGATTTACATGTACATTTTATCTACCCCGTTAAATACTAAGCCCAGGGAACAAGTACAAAATACATATAATTTAACCCGTTGACTTCTGGATTCTTTAACTCTCATAGGCTTAATACAGGAGCCACCCGTTTCCCAGAGTCTATGGGTTAAGATGAAACCCAATGAAAATGTGTGTGTGTGTGTGTGTGATATGAATATTCTCTAAGATTTTTGTAGGACTAACTGACTGTTCCTGTGTCTGCAAAACAAGTTAAATCAGAGACTGAGTGTTAGGTTATGATCTGTCTTAAAGGGGGTACCCAATGCTGAAACAATGTTAGTTCATTTAAAAGATCATGATTTTATTAGCAGAAAATCATCTGCCTTAAGTTTTTTTAAAATTCGTGTTGCCAGAAAAATCCCCGAAATATGGTAAGACTTCAGGATATTTTGGCCCCTCAGCTGTGTCCCAATTTCAGCTAGGTAACCACAATGACGTCAAAGTGGTTACCTTGTCGCGCAATTATAGCAAAATGCGCGCAAGGTGTAATGCATTTTGTACAGTCTAGCGCGCAACACATCTGCAATACGCGAACCTGGGTAACCACTTTGACGTCATTGTGGTTACCTAGCTGAAATTGGGACACAGCTGAGGGGCCAAAATATCCTGAAGTCTTACCATATTTCGGGGATTTTTCTGGCAACACGAATTTTAAAAAAACTTAAGGCAGATGATTTTCTGCTAATAAAATCATGATCTTTTAAATGAACTAACATTGTTTCAGCATTGGGTACCCCCTTTAAGCAACATCTTAGACTTGACATTCTATAAACTTGACTTAAATAAAGCCGAATCCAATTTGGGTTACAAATTTTCGTAGGGAAGGAACCAATGACTCCAATAAATTACATAAGTCTAGCACTAATATAAAAATCATGCACATGTATCTACACAATTTTAATATGCTTGACGATTTACCAATACACAATTTTGACAAAAGACTGGCATAGATTTGGAGGCAAGGCTGCTCGTAACTTTTATACATTTACATGTAGGAAATGAGAGAGGGAATTTATGGTATTTCTAACCATTGAACATGACTACACTATTTCAGTACAATATACGGACTACAGGATACTTCTACACTGAATATGAGAATACTACTACATGCATGGGCAGTTTGGTAATGAGAAAAGGGTGGAAAGGTACACGTATCCTACGTTAAAAATAAAGCTTACTGTATCAAGAAAGGATGGATCTAAGAA
Organism: Heliocidaris tuberculata; assembly: GCA_025618425.1. Classification (NCBI taxonomy): domain Eukaryota; kingdom Metazoa; phylum Echinodermata; class Echinoidea; order Camarodonta; family Echinometridae; genus Heliocidaris; species Heliocidaris tuberculata. The sequence continues at coordinate 32,571,390 of CM046839.1, read as the reverse complement.
TATTTGAAGTTAGATATATTAAAGTGAAACATGAAAGGATAGATGAATGTGGAAGGTTAGAAGACACAAGAACATAGTACATATCCCAACATTTGTTGACATTTGCTCAATTTTCACATTTCAATAAAGATTAAAATGGCAATTATGTACACATGATTTAGACCATGTTCCACCATGCAATATGCCAGTTCGTAATAACTATTTGCACATGTGCAGATAAAGGTCATTTTGTACCGAGTACAACTGACCTTTATACGCTGTCATTTTGTATGCACCTCGATGAGTACACCAGCATGATTTTTACATGTTAAACAAGTAGTGCGTCCACCAAAACAAATGCACGTGCTCGTACAAATTGGGGTCATTTCAGGGTCATTTGTACCATGTACTAATATGAACTGGCTTATTGATAAGAAAGAGATTCTAGACAGAATCACATTCAAAAGCCAAAAGAATATTAAGCGATTAAAGATATCAAATACTCCACAAGACAAGCAATTCTCATCACTAGAAAATGCTAAATTGGCAATAGCCATCCACGATCTACACACATGAAAACACGATTTCACCAACATTGGTGGAGAAATATTTCAATGAGCAATAGAACATACGGTACAGTACACATATATGTCTGAATTATTCCCGACATAAACACATAGTGATTATTTACAAACTAGTAAAAATACGGGAATATTCAGGTTATACACCAAAATAGTACTAGGACAACGCATCTTGTTATTTTGAATAAATATACATGTACAATTTTTCTAAGTCACAATAATTTTGTCAGCATTTCAAAAGTACCAGTGAAAGACGATTAATGCTAGCCTTTCATGCGCATGGTAATGCTGATATTTTTCAGGATCAATGCAATAAACCTACACAAGGCTGTAAAAAAAGAAACACATATTACATTGTAACATATACAGTGCATGTACTTCCTACACTACTATATGTACATGAGGTGTTAATCACGTTTTAAAAAGATTTTGTATATTACTGGTGGATTTTCTACAATTAATAAATGTGTGAAGTGTTTTTAGTAAACTTTGCAGTTTTAATGATCTAAGGTTTCCTCAAATCCCCACTATGCTCCTATCAATTTACGAAGCATTCTTGTTTTCTACACTGTAACAAACAGACAACTCATACACCAGCAATATAGTACAAAATTACACATCTTCCTTTGTAAAAAAAGATATTCAGCGGAAATTACGACTTAACAGCCTCTATTTTAATTTACCACTGGAAATGCAATTCATATAGCCTCTAATTAATTATTTTGTACAAATATATGTATACTACCTGACACCATAGTACACCTAAATACCACATTAACATATATATCTATATATATTTATATCATGTAAACATCTACATGTACATGCACTCACGACTATGATCTGAACATATAAAATTCAGCCTAAAAAATCTGCTGACGACCTAATTTGTATAAAGAATTATTTGATCAAGGCATCATTGCTAACATCGTAATCTGCGAGAAATCGAACAAGGTTGAAAATTTCTGTGAAAAAATCTTTGATCAAATTGTGTTGGAATGGAGCCCGCAGAAGGCACAATGAAAATCATAGAAATATATGAGAACAGAAACTTTTTTAAACATCATCAGAGAAAACAAATATAATTGACTAATTTCAAAACTCTAGCAAGACTATGCATACCAAACAAATCAAAGAATATTTTTTTCACCTGAAAATAAAAAAAAAGTTGAGTAATTACATGTAGGCCTCTATGTGTGTATAGCATACTCATGTCTGCCTTTAAAAAAAAAAAGATAGTTACACGAAAAAGAAATCTGGAGAATTTAATACGCAGTGACGCATCTAACACTTTACATATGAATTACTCCTGCAAGTACAAAAGTGAAAAATAGAATGTGCAAAAGAATTTTAGTTACATTCATTACAAAAATACATTTACAAGCCAAGTACTTAGAAATAATGCATATGGCACCACCTTTGGTGACCCAAGCGAGGAAAAACATGTCAATTTTTCAGCATTAAATCCCACTAATGATGAAGGATAAACATTTCTTTAGTACGTAATTCACTCCTCAATTTGGTAGGAAATTAGCTCATTTTTATTGGGGAATCTACCCCTGTACTTATATCATGATAAATTTGCAGAATTCCAGTACCTGTATCTCATTTTATAATGTGTTCAATTTATACTCTTCAATCAAATGTGTCCACATCTTATGTCATATGTCATTATATTTATTGTTTTCTATTATGCAGGTCCCTCAGTTGTTTGCAGTTTGTGAAATGAAACTATAAATATAGAAATTAATTAATATTCCGTCCTGAGCTTTCATGACTGAAGCCGGTAACAAGTTTGTAATATTTCAACAGTCGGTTACGAAGAAGTTAGTGCAGTAAACACTTACTATATTGTACATATATGTAATGCAAAATTGTCATACATGTAATATGAATACCTGGATTAATTGGTTGGCTAAAATGTCAACAACATTGCAAATGTATGTAGATGTAGGATTTCACGAGCACACCAAAAATAGCTCTATTTGACCGTTTTCCTACATTATCATCATCACTTAATATGTAGCCGAGATCTGAAGGGGTGGAATCCTTTGCCAATCCTTTTTAGTTGTTGATTCCAAGACCTACTGACCCATTTTCTGTTTACTCATCCATTCTATTCAATCAAATTCTAACTTTCTGAAGATTTGTTAAGAGAGATTGTTTGATTAGATTTCATTTTTCAAGAAGTGAAAAATAAGTACTGGACCATGAAATACTCAGCCTTTTGTACATGTACATGTACATGTACGTAAGCTGTGTACTGTACGACAATGATAAAACAGCTTGCTTCAGCAGTGAAAATGCCATAATTGATATCATTTCCGTTTTATAAGACTAATCTCCTAGCAAAGTAATTTACATGCTTAGTAATGAATTCATGAAAGACAATGATTTGCAGATCTATACACACCGTGAAATACATGTATGCTAACAGAACCGATAATATCCCTGATGAACTCAATAACTTTATCTGTTTAATATTGCAGCTCGTAATGTCTGTCAGAGAAGTGTTCCCACACACAAAAAAACAGAAACGTTCATCAAAGCCATGATTTCCAGATTAACAATTTACATATCAACACTGCTCGCCCTCCCGCTGACAGTTATTTAGAACTTGCACACATGCTTTTTGTAGAAAATTTAAGTAAGGAAAATGAATATATCACAAAAGACTTGCTCATTGAAAGATATGGTGTATGCACAAAGAATACATGTGATTGGTCCATTCACTTAAACTAAATGTATGTGTATACATGTACTCCTGAGAAAAAAAACAATCAAATCATTGTAGCACTTTACATTCAACATTTTTGTTTTTTTTCATTTCACAGATTGGAACACTCATCCAATGTACGAGGTTATGATATAACCACGTACTCCTAAACCAATATGGCAATGGTGAAAACACATAAACTGCCGCTCATAACTGCTGTACTACTGCATACAACAATAAGCATAAGCAGATTTCCTCTGTCCATACGAAGAGGGCAGCATATAAGGAGCTCACTTACATGTAGGTCTTAGCAGAAAAACATCAATGAAGGCAAAACTTAATGCTTACAATTCTAAATTTCCTGAATTGAAGGTTCAGCTGGTCACAAAAGAAGAGGGACATTCCAAGACAACTTGCTGGTGAGTAAGAACGTAATTATCATATATTCAATCTCGTATTTTTGATGTCCTATTGCCACAGATTATTGTGTAGCAGTGTAGGATGTGTATTCACCAGCTGTTGGTCCTTTCTGACCTACGAGTGGAACAGAAAGGGCTTAACCCATCGCAGTACAGTGTCTCCTTTTAGTGACTTTTTTTGCAGTATCTTTTGATCCAAAATGCTAGGAATTACACATTATACATGAGTAGAAAGAAAAAAAAATTCTCTGAAAATGTTGAGTCCATTTTCAATGGAGTGCATTGTGCTGTTTTTGAATAAGAGCGATTTAATTGTAACTAATTGTTAAAATCTTCTTAATAATGGCAACATAGTGTAAAATATATAATCACTATTTTTTTGTGCAAATTGGCAATTTTTCTGTGGAATTTTGCAATTTGCATTCACATTGGTTCATTTAATAAAGATTTTTATTTTTTTCAAACTATGTAAGAGTAGATAAATGAAAAATTGTTGCCAATTTGAGAAGGGAAAGCTGATTAATTTAGACCCTAAGAAAACTCTGAACTGCTATGGGTTTAATGGCTTACATAAGCCGAAGGTACGTACATGGCTTACATCATAGTAATTTAGTTCCTGATTGATTGTGTTTTGTAATATGAAATGTATAGGAGTGCTTAACCCCTTAAATGCTAAGCCTGAGATAACTCAATCTGGAGTCTACGGAAGATGCATGTTACCCCTTTCGAGATAATTGACCACATTTTGTGGTTTGGCTCAATAACTTTTGATTCAGAGCCCTAAAAAATATACCAGATGCATGAGTAGAAAGAGCAAAAATTTCTGCACACGGTGTGTCCATTTTTGTTGCATGAGCATATTGGGTTTGATGCCAGGAAGTGTAAAAATGAAAATATCCTTTAAAATCCTTAAATTGGCAACAACTGAGAAGTTCAAAATCACTGATTTCAATCAAAATTGGCAATTTCTAAAAACTTTTCGTCAAATTTCCTAACCATGTATGTTATTTTCAAAGATATTACATTTTATCAGAACCATGTAATATTAAAAGAAAAATATTGTTGTCATTTTGAAGAACAAAATGTGATCAATTTCTGTCATGAAAGGGTTATACCAAAATAAAATCATATCCTGTGGGTTAACACAGGTTGACTCTAATGTACACTGTTTATTCGTAGTGATCATAAATGAAGAAGAAAAAGGGGGGGGGGGGGGAAACAGCACTGGGATAACACTGTTCAGTACTGAGCAAAAATTGGCATTTCATATGATAAACATTTCCTGCCAACTTAGAAAGGAGAATGAAATCACTGCAGCCAAATAATTGTCTTACCAATTAAAAAAAAAAAGACAACCAAACTTTCTGAATGCATATCCATGCCATTCAGAGTACATCTTAAATATACTTTTCATTGAAACCTGGCATAAACCAGGGGTTCCCTTTTTCTTTTACAATAAATTAGATATATTTTTTGGTAATAATTAAATAATATCAATATTATACTGTTAGCATATTCTAGAACATATTAAATATGTTCTTCCCTGTAATGTTCAGCTTTGAGATTCATAGTATGAAAAGCATAAAAATTGCCTCATTTGCTCGAAGAAAACATCAGGGATGGTCAAAATTTGGTATTACAGGTTCGTGGAAGATTGACGTGTATCCATACTGCTATATTTTTGGTTATACCTTTAATTTTCAATTTAAAAGATATACAGACCAAAAAGGAGGTAAAATTACCCCAAAGTTTTGAAGAACCATGAGAGGTCAGTCGGTGTTTGGTATTCAAGTTTTGAGGAAGATATTCATTAAATGTATCCTATTTTGTGTGAAGTACTTTTCATGAAGAGGGAATGCATCTTTGGTATTTAACAAAAAAATCCCATGCTGACAATAATAAAAGTAATAAACAGAATAAAATGTTCATAATAAATAGTTCCATAAAAAATGTGCATACAGATATGTTTCTGTATACAGCGCTTTTTGAATCACTAATCAAAGTGCTTTTCAGCAGACAAAATTGAAAGTTCAGCATGGAAAACGATTTTTAAAAAATATTTAAAAAATACAGGTACATATTTGTGTATGCACTGAAGTGATTTGGCTCATATTTGGCTGGCACAATATTTTCATTTGGTTCATTTCTACATGTATATGTAAACGTATTCCTAAATTTCATAATCATATCCACATTCAAGTTAATTTTTGAACAGAGGAAAATTCTTCATTGAAGTAAAGATTACAGAAATTTGTACCCTCCATTTCGTGAGACTTCTTCTTACCGACTTAAAAGTCTAATTCATATGGAAATGTGCTAGCACATTCAGACTAAAATCACCATTAGTTGCACTTATTTCAATCAGAAAATTTTAAGCTCTGAATTAACATGTACTCTATAAACCATATTTACACAAGATAAAGGGTTATTTATTTCCCCCTTTAGTTTTAAAGCTAATGTAGATTGTAAGATCAGATATTGTACAACACAGGGTACCTACAGAAATTTGAGAACCAAATTCCATGACTTTATAATGACTGTCCATGACCCATTTCTGCCTTTTACCGTGACCAGATAAGTACAACTTTGGTAAGGGTTGCGGCATCCAAGCGGTGTATGAATACCAAGCAATGATATATAATATTTCATGTTTGTGATGGAAGGCTACTATAGCCACATACGGCCCACACCCACAATTAATTTCCATGACTTTCCATGACTTTCTAGGTTTTTCCATGACCGTGGGAACCCTGATAATATTTTCGATCAATATCATTTGATCTCCACTGAAGCATTTTAATAAAACTGAGGCTATTTTGTGCTTTATATCAAAACAATACTGTAAACAATCAGAAACATCGTTGTGAGCTGATACAAGCTTTGAAAAAAAAGCTCACAATTACTGTTTCATGGAAAACTGCATTTTCACGTGTGAACAAGCAGTTGACAACCATATGTTAAAGTGACAGTGAAATCAGTATCAACAGTCTCCATGTACGCACAGGGCCAACATACATGTATATGATTCATAAGGGACATACATCAGCTGGTGCAATATATAGCCATGTGTGTACTACATTTGCATGTTTCATGATATTATTAATAAATATGAGACTCTTATAGTACATGCATGTAAATTTTCAAAAGGTTGCCACTTTACATGTAAGGCATTATTAGTAGTTACACACTAATGAATCCACAATGGCATGTACAGTGTATGACCCACATTCTAGGTTTTATGCTAAAATATCATTAATCTCCTCATCCGTTACCGTCGTCAAACCATTCTCCTTCTTCTCCTCCTCCAACTTTTCTTTGCTTTTTGATTTCTTGACGCCGTCCGTCTTCCCGTTCTTCTGTGGCGGATCTTTGATCCGCATGCTACGACCTGACGTGATCATCTCCCCGAAGCCCTCCTGGTGGGCAAAGGCGTAACCGGATCGCACCGACCCCGGGCGGGACTTTCCGCTCCCCAGGCGTGACCCTGGCCGGGCAGAGGCCATCCTGGAAGCAGCAGCATGCCTCTTAATGCCTGTCAGCTCCACGCCTCCCTTACCCTTCGACTTTTTGGCCTCGCGCATCTCCTTTCTCTGCAGCAGCCGCACACGGTCCGTCAACGTCGGGAAGACGTCCATGCTCAAAGACCGCCTCCCAAGGACGGGGAAGAGGAGGATGACAGGCACAAGAGCCATGGTAAACCAGAACGTCGGCTGCCGACACATGACGAACGTGACGCCCACAAAGGTGAACGTCGCCCTCAGGAGTTCATATATGGGCTCAGAATACAGGAGGAGAGCGTAGACCCAGTAGAGGGCTATACTTCCCCAGATACAGATGTGGGTGAAGATGGTCCAATAGGAGGTATCTATGGCAATCTGAAATGACGAGGTTTAAATATGTGATAATATTCAGATTTTTTATAAAATACTGGCAAAATACAACAATATTTAAGTAAAAATAACAAACAAAAGTAAAAGGTAATATGAATTTTTTTTTTAAAATGAAAGTTTAATAATTACAACATCTAATTACCAGGATAGAGGTGGCGAGAGTGAAACAAAAATGGCAACAGATGGAGACAGAGTTAGAGTGAGAGAGAGAGAAAGAGAGGGGGGGGGGGGGACATAAAGTGCATAGCAGTTTAAAGTATACTGGTGTATGCATGTAAGCATCTACCTCTTGGACATTTGATCCCTTCATTGCATCCCCATGGATACTGCACCTCATCTCTCAAAAAAGAAACATAAAAGAATGACAAACCAGAGGGCAAACCAACCTTTAAGTTGACCACATGAACCAGTATAGCAGCCACAATAGAGGCAAAGAGAAATTGTGTGTGTATAGGCTGACCATCGGGGGACAGATTCTCTGACAAGGCACCTAAACAGCAGAAGAGAATAAATAAATAAAAATATTGAACAACATTAACTCATTATAAGCAATTTGCATACACTTTGAAAGAGAATATAATTATCCAATGTATCCAATAGGTATATGCACATGTACATTAAATGCATGACCAATATACTACATTATGAATTTTTTCTCAATAAAGAATAAGGAGTTGAGAAAATTACTCTTTATCCTTTTCTCCCCTGTTCTCCACCTCCTCTATCTCCCCTTCCTTCTCCTTTCTTCATCCTCCTTCCTCCTTCTCCATCTTTCATCTCCGTCTTCCTATTCCCCCTCTACCTATTCATCATCATCATCATCATCATCATCATCATCATCATTATCATCATCATCATTATCATCATCATCACCATCATCATTATCATCATCATCATCATCATCATCATCACCATCATCATTATCATCATCATCATCATCATCATCATCACCATCATTATCATCATCATTATCATCATCATCATCATCATCATCACCATCATCATTATCATCATCACCATCATCATCATCATCATCATCATTATCATCACCATCGTCATCCTCACCATCATCATCATCATCATCATCATCATCATCATCACCAATATCATCATCCTCATCATCATTACCCCTACCCAGGGTTCTCGCCAGTACATAACACTTTTGGCGCTAATATCAAACCTGGAACTATTCAGAAAAAAAATATCCCAAGTGTAAATTCTCTCCGACAAGGGTAACGACAAGGGTCATGATCCCAAACCACATCCATGGCAGGCCACATAGCCATATTTCACTTAAATTAGACCAATAAATGTGTCAATGCGTACTTTCAACCTCCAAAACGAATTTGGCCTGCTGGAATCACCCGTCTGGAATACCGCAAAGCCATATTTCTCTCAAATTTATAAACAATTTTCTGCCGCGAAGCCTGGCAACCATTCTTTTATTCTTACCGTATGGAATAAAGAACAAGGTGAGAGATGTGAGAACTCCTTGGATGAGACTTCTTAAGAATACAAACCAGTTGAAGAATTTATTCTTCTGACCCGGTTTATAGAGCGCTGGGTATCGGATGCTCATCTCATCGCTCACATCCTGCACAGATACATAACATCAAATTTGATCAAGAGCATTTCTATATACAGATAAAAAAAAGTATACAATGCGAAAGGGCTGACTTGGAGAAATACAGTAAAATCAAAACAGGTTGAGTTGCATGTACAGTTTACTAACAAAATCACATGCATGCTCCAATTCTTAATATCACAGCTAATGTGTATCTACATGTGTATGTACACATAGTTTGTGATCTCTGCATTTTCAATTTGAAACACTACTTTACAACCAAAGAACACACATGTACATGTAGCAAATGCATGGACATGTGTAGAAGCACCACTCAGTAATGAAGAAGCAATGGTCTAGTAAACAAACTGGTAGACAGGTTGAGAAAGAAACAGAACCATTCTGAAAATAGTGAAAATTAAACACACAAGTATAAGGTAGTGAAGACAGACAGACAGACAGACAGACAGACAGACAGACAGACAGACAGACGGACAGTGAGAAATGCAGAAATCATACATCAAGCATGACACACATCGTTTGTCACTGACCTGGTCAAATATTCCGAGTGATATAACAGGGGTGGATGTGAAGATTGTATTGTAAGCTGTGATGAACCATTGGTCATAGACGGTCTAGATAAAAGAAAAGAAAAGAAAAAAAACAAAACAACTATCATAATGAAGAGTGTTAAAGGTGAAGTTGGGCTTCTTTTCTCGTACCGTGCATTGTTTTCTATTTTTAATAGTTTTGTAGTGAACTAAAAACAAATTAACTGCAAAAAGATAATCTTCTTTGTGGCTTATAAATTCCTGAGAGTGACCTGCAGGAAGACTTTGCTTCTATTAAATAAAAATTACATGTATCATACAACGCATATAAAGATATAAGACCTCTGATTGGTCAAAAATGTGGGCACATAATTCACTATTGACTGTTGGGCAGTATAGAGAAAAATAGTGCATGGTCAAAAGTTTTAAAGCGCATGAAGTTACATGTACATGTAACATCTGATGACTCCTCTGTGATCATGAGACTGCACTATGGCCCTCTACTCATACTCGGGGCACAGTACAGTTTCGAGATCGCCTTGGGCAATAGTTTTATCCATGCCCCTCAAAACAGTCAATATTTGTATACTATTTGCCAAGTGCTGAAGCTTACATATATTCTCAGCCGAAAGCCAGAAGGGCATTGACTCATATACATCATGTTCTTTACCACAGAGCTCATGTACAGGGGCGATATTCTGAAATTTGTTTTATCTCACGTATATTTTTTTATTTTATCTCGGTAAGATAAAATGCGCATAAAATTTTTTTTTTTAGCGGCATTTTATCTCATTGGGACCCGCCAATTTTATATCCGTTATCCAAGAAATACTGTTGTTAGTTCTCACCTTTAGCATGCTCAACCAATAGAATCTCTCTCCTTGGTACAGAGCGTATTGCGTCGTTACTTCATAACGCGTGTTTTAAAGCGCAAAATGTGTTAAAGCGCAAAACGCGTTTTTGATGCAAGCGCTGGAAGAGTGTGCTAAAGTGACACTGCTGTCCACGTATACACGTATCAAAGTGCACGTCACGCAAGAGGTAAGAGTGTGAGATAAAATATGAGATAAAATCCGAGATAAAATGTGGTCTCAGAATACAAAAAGATAATATAAAATATTTTAGAGATAAAATGGTGCTCAGAATACCACCCCAGTACTTTTGGCTTTCAGTAGACGATATTTGATATATAATCATCTTAAAGTCATCAAAGTCAGACAAAGTTGGACAATTTATAAAAAAATATACATTATTACATTATGAATAATAAACATACATATATATTTCATATATTTTTCTAAAAAAAGAACTCACCATGGCAGAGTAACCGCAGAAGAAGGCAAACCAGAAGTGGCAGACAGTGAAGGCAAAGTTTTTGTAGAAGAAGTAGGACAGGAACTTGCACATTCGGTAGTAGGACCACCTGCCGTGGACCAGGAGCAGACGTTCCAGGTAGCGGAACTGGGCAAAGGAGAAATCGCTGGACAGCACTGCCTGCATACCCTCTTGACCGCTGATACCTACACCGATGTGGGCAGCTGGATGAGAAACAGAAGAAGTCAATTCAAAGCTCTTTTTAAAGCAACTATAAACATTGTTAAATATGTGATAAGAACTACTGTATACATGTACAATAACTAATTATTGTTGTTGTTGAATTATTATTATCATTATAATCAAAGTTGTTGTTAGTACTGTTATCATTATTACTATCAATACTATTATTATTATCATTATCCTTATCATTATGATGATGATGATGATGATGATGATGATACTTGTCACAAATTGCAACAGCATATCTAAAATATACTAAACAAAACTGAAACAAGGACTTTTGAGGTATCAAAGATCACAAGAGCCATCCGATTGTTTTCAAAGAATATTCTTTTCACCTACTGCAATATATGCACAGACCCCCCCCCCCCCAAAAAAAAACTCACTCTTGATCATGCTGACATCATTGGCTCCGTCACCGATGGCCAGAGTGACAGCATTCCGGTGAGTCTTGACCAGGTCCACCACTTGAGCCTTCTGGAGAGGGGTCACTCGACAACAGATGACCGTCTTACAGTAGCAGGCTGCTTCCAGAAAGTCTAGCTCTACTTCTGGGTCTAGAAGATGGGCCTGTGGAAATCAAAAAGGTTAAAAAGTTAAAAAAACTTGTCTCCACTGCATATGTTCTATTCAATTTTTGTTGTTGTCAAGTCGAACATTCTCATTTAGTGTACATATTGAAATGTAAGGTATATAACACACAGTAACATCCTTACCAATGCAGCTCCTGTAACAACGATGGCAAAGCTGTAGATATCCCCCAGCTCATCGATGTCCTTGCTCTGGTAGGAGACGTCGTCGTCCAGCTGGTCCTTGTCCTTGATGCCCATCACATCCTTGATCTTGCATAGCGCCCCCTCCAGTTCCTCACGAGCCTCTTCCTTATCCTTGGCCGAGATAATGAAGATCTCGTTCAGTTCCTCGGACAGGAGGTTGCAGGAGTAGCCGATGTTGATGGCGGTCTCCTGTTTGTCTCCGGTCAAGACCCACAGCTTGATGTTGGCCTAGAGAGAAGAGTAAAATATATTGTATTGAATGAATATTCATTTATGTTTAATTTGACCTATGAATATTCATTTACATGTACATCCTTGTTTCGATTTCAAGTAAACAGGAGTAGCCGATGTTGACGACAGTCTCCTACCTGTCACCAGTCAAGACTCAAAGCTTGATATTGGCCTTTGTACAACAAACAAAGATAATCAAAACTGAACAAATTACTCTACACATATTAAAGAGAATTAGTGCATTACAGGGAATTTTGTTTCCTTATTGAAACTTGTTTCCTAAACCTGGGTTGAGAAAAACAACTCTAGATAAAATGCCTTTTCTTAGAGCATAAGCAACAGATTTCAAAATGAGCACATTTTGACCGTACATCAAGAGTCCTAACATCAACATTATACAGGATTTAGGATAATTGTAAATGCAGGCCTTTCATGCACATGGAAAGGACCTTTAATCAAAATTCATTACAATGAAGAAATGGTTTTGCTGTAATGCTTAATATACATCCTTTACCTTATGCAAATTTTGGATGGTTTGTGGAACTCCGTCTTGAAGTTTGTCTTCGATGGCTGTGGCTCCAAGCAGGACCAAGTCTTGTTCAATCTCATTATAGACTTCTTCCAGCTTGGCATCACGATCAACTGTTGCCAAACTGCAAAAAAGGAGAGTACATCTTAAGTGCTTCCAGTCTTTAAGGTCAAAGCTAAAACGATGAAGCATAACCAGAAGGAGGAGGGGGGGGGGGCAAAGTCCACCCCTAGTACACCCAAACTGTGAAAATAACCCAGCATTACCACCACTGCAATTAGCTACATTTTAATTTGGACAGGACTTTAAGACCCCCCCCCCCCCTTCTGATCTCCACCACTCCACCACAATGTGACTGATAAATCGCAGCAAAATTTTGCATGGACCTCAAGATTTGTGTAACGAATGCAAATCCATCGTCAAGTTTGGGAAATCACCAATTCTTAGTACAATGGTAAAATTGTTTTATGGTATAATTCACATAAGTCATATGATTAAACCTAGACGTTTCTATTGAAGAACTAATAAAGAAAGTTTTACAGTTTAAATTTTGGGAAAAAAATTGTTCCTTAAAAGCCTTACAAACATTTGAAAGATTTGATCTTGAGTATTCATCAATCGATGAGAAATCAGGTGTACTTACGATGCCTGTTGATGCTTCTTACGCCACTCCAAATACGAATGCTCATCCACCTCCTTCATTGCAAGGCACAAGGTACGAAGACCATCGTTAGCAAAGTCCTGAGGGGTAACAGAAAGAAAAACTTAAACTATGGATACTGGTACTGAGGCCATTCTGGAAAAAAAGCAACATCAGAAACCATATATATATTTTACAGCTTACTTCCTGGATGACTTACAACCTTTGACCTTCAAATGCTCACTTCAATCACCTGCTTATCATAAAGCACTCTTGTATCAGTTTGTTCTTGACATATCAAAGGCATCATTTGACGAAACTGTCATAAGTTCAAGTTCGGCAACATCTTGTTAAAACGTGCTCATAATAATTAACACACGTGGGATATCACAGACTTGCACTTATGACAGTTCCGTGAAACGATGCCAAGACTATACAGATACGGGCTTAATTTAGGACTTTGCTTAGTATTACAAATTATCCCAATGCAGATCCAGAAACTTACATTTAGATGTTCATTGGTGATCTCCCTCAAGGCATCACTGGATGAACCCAGACGCTCGTAGATGACCGAGTCGGCACCCTTGCAGAAGAGCTTGATCTTCTGGCCTTGTTTGACGATGACGGACATGCGCTTCCTCACGTTGTTGAAGTCGAGGATGTGGAGGAGTTCATAGACATCCTCCTGGCCCTGCACCATGAGGGTGATGGTGGTCGGTGTACGAGACTGAATAGGAATAACATTAAAGCTCATGTACAGTATTGGTAGCAAAAAGGAAATTGGAAAGAAACATGTTAAATATAGTCTCATGTCGTTCTCCTTGTATCAAAAGATGTCTGTAAGAGATCATTTGGTATTCCATCTATGATTTCTGGTGAATTTCAGTGTAAATATCTGTAAGGAATGCTTGATCACTGCCATTATGCTAGGACCCTTCCACCCCGACGGCTCCCCGCACAGCAATCTTAGGGCTTCGCATAGAGACAGCGTGTGTGCACTGTGTGTAGCTACTCATCATTGGTTTTACATGTGTGTGTACAGTGTATAGCACATGCTGCCTTTGCTGGGATTTTACGTGCCTGTCCCGGCACATAAATTAGTTTTTGCCTCTTATTTGTTTAATATTAAACTTTAGGAGGCGAAATCTTCACAGTGTCTTAGTATTGCTAGTATCTTGCTATTTATCAACAAAAATTGAAGAAATCTGACGAACAATTTTTGAGGGCTTACCAAAACTTTACATGACCTTTAATCACAATAATACACAGTATTTATAAAGCACTTTTAACATGTTTCAAAGGGCTGTACAAAAATAATGAAAACTGCCACAGATAATACACAAACAGTCAATTACATGTACATAATATAGCTTAAATACAAACACATATCTAATGAAAAAATATACAAAGATAATAGGATTACTTTAAAAAGCTCAGGACTTAAGTTACAAACAGATGAGTTTTTAGGATGGATAAGAAAGATTCATGAGATCTGGTCTCATGGTTTTTTTTTTAAGGGAAGATTGTTCAAAAGAGTAGGAAGCATCGACCGTAGAATATTAGAACAGAAAATAAAAGCCAATTTTGAGTACTTTCAGTGAAGATTTTTTTTTAAAAAGTTTTCAAAATCATTGTGAATTGTGATGAGTTGTAGTTTTAGTTTAAGTCAGCCAAATGTAAAAAAAACTTTCTGAAAACCATACATCATGAAGATCGCCAATCTGTGTTGGTGATCTTCATGATTCATAACTTCATTATTTCTTATCGGATTTTACTCAAACCTTCACTGATCAGTTTCTTTAATTTTTTTGGCTTGATATCAGGGTGGACTTTCTCTTTTATGTTGTATTCAATACAATAGCCCCTTACTTCAAGAAAATGAAATTGTTGGCTTGAAAGTAAGTGGAAATAATTTTTCTTCCACCAACCTTGAAAACGAATCCAAAGTTTCTAGCTGCTCCAACCAAAGCTGCTTCATCTGGAGACTGTGCTTGGTAGACTAGATTATCTGCAGAGGATGATAAAATGAGCCTCACCAATATGAACAAAATAAACAAGAGATTGCTTTAAAGTAGATATTCATTGATTTTTAAAACTGACTTAAGTTTCATTATTGCGTAGGTGAAGCTTAGACCGGACAAGTTTGTCAAAATTCGACGCTTGCAAACATTCGAAGTAATGATTATTATCAATTACAAATTGCTAAAATACAGCCCCGACATAGCACCTGAACAGCTCTCCGAAAGCCGCTGAAATGTGTGACGTCAAAGAGAGGACGTTAATTGCACAAGCAGACGATGTCCCATAACATCTCACATATTTTCAGTGCCTGTTTTGTCATCTTCTCTTCAGTTATTTCACTTCACTAGCATTAGTCTATTATGTTTAATCCATATATTGCCTCACTCTAAACCCCGTGCATGGGTTTATTTGGATGGAAAATGAAGTGTTACAAGAATAAAGGAATCAGTTGCTTGTAAACAAAATAGACGCCATTGCATTCACAGCTGCATACACCGCTGGACGTTCGGCGTTGAATGAGGGATAAATACCGTCCTTGCAATCATTCAGCGGGCTTTTCAATTTGAAAGTGTGGTTTCTTTGATTGTTCATTAACCCTCATCCTATATATTTACAAACAAAAGATTTCAGTAATCAGAATCTGTTTCATTCCCATTTTAGAATGGTGTGAAATATGGGCACGTTTGAATACACTAAATTCTTTATAATTTGAGAAATAACTGCACTGCACTTATGTTCATTCTTTATGGGACGTCGTCTGCTTGGACAGGATTGTTCCCTTTATTGACGTCATTGAAACATTGTTATTTTTTTGGCGAAGCGCTTGTATATCGCAGATGCTGGGAGGTAGTTTTATTTGTATTATTGTTTAATTACCTGATATGTAGTTGACTTTAAACTGATACGATTGCTATCTGTTAACTTGCCAGTTTCTAGTGATACATTATTTATCATATTTGTGATTTTCTTTGAATGTGTACTTTAAGACTCTTCAATATGTCAGAGGTAAAAATTACCTTTTTACAGCCGAAATACAAGTTCAAGTTGAGGATCAAGTTCAAATTTGTTTATTGAACACAATTCATAAAAAACACAATATTCAGAATACACAAAGACACATCAATTGGATAATGGTTAATATAATATAGAGAAAACAAAGAATAACAAACAACTATATACAAAAGTGTTGCATCATCAACAAAAAAAAAACATGGTCTTTTTCGATGCTGGTCTTCTTGTGAAAGGGAAATATAGCAAGGGTGAACTGAACAAATATCTCAATTCTGTGTGATTTATGTTTTTTTGTAGCAAAATCTGAATAATCTAAAATTTTCAAAATAGAGAAAAACATTGAACATTGTGAAGTCATTCACGAGGGGATTGTTTCCTACCCCTTCCATAATACAAGGAAATGTACTGGCAATAGTAATTCAACCTACAGGTACATGTAACTTACAATATCAATAAATTAATAACGGTATATTTCATAGAGGTCTCAAAAATGAAGAAGCAGAAAAACAAAGCATAAAAATGACAAAAGAAAAATTAAGAAAGCATACTGGGGTCAAGGGATAAACCTACAGGAGATAAAAAAATAAGTAAATAAAAGGAATTAAAAGAATAAATTTGAGCAGGCAGAGAAACAAGGAAATCAAGGGAAACAAAGGAAAGGAAATTAAAAAGGAAATTGAAAAACAATCTAAGAGAAAATCAACAAAAGGCAAGAAAACTACTTGTACATCAAAGGACAAAGAATACCAAATTCTGAGCCCCCCCCCCCACTTTTCTTCTTACCTTCGGCATCCTGTTCTGGCATGACAGTATGACAGAGAGAAAGAAGACGAAAGAACAACCAGCAATGTTTGTCACCCCTCTGAACTGCATCCAGGAGGCTGGGGTCATAGAATTTGAATCCTGGCTCGGACATAGTGTTAGACGAAAAATCCACAAGAGGTGTGTCCTGCAAGAGGAAAAAAAAAGTAATGATAATGAAACAAAACTCTTATTTCTCTCATGCAAACACAGATAAGGCAAATGTGTTGAAATGTGAGAATGGAGAAGTAGAATTTGCGGTGAATTACCATATGCTTGAGACTTTTTTTCATCAAAGACATAGGGATAGAGAGAGTCGTCGTTGGGTTTTAGGTTAAAGGGGAGCTTGGGTTCTGGGAAAGGTAAAAAATAATTTGCGAGCCTTCTCATTCTTTTTTTGTCAGTTTGGACGATCATCATAGTAGATATGTCCCCTGAAAAGGATTGCTCTTCAAATGCTCCCACATTGAAAATACGACAAGAAACAGCTGAAATGTTTGGGCCAAACATTTGTGTGTAGTCCCACGTACACATTTCTTACCTCTGTGATATCCATGACATCCCCATTCATGTCCTTCACCTCTCCAAATTTCCTTCCACCAATAGAAGCTTTGTTGAATGTCATCATATTCTGGGTAAACAAAAACATACATGTACATCAAAACGATTGCAGGCTAACTTCAGCCACACTCACACAAAAGAAGGCACTTACATGTACAAATACTGACCACTTACTAACATTTTTTCTATTTTCAGCCATTTTGTGCTCTCCCATTACAATATAAATTTGCTTAATCTACTTAACATATGTTTTTTTTTTCCCCCCTAAATGTTAATTCTTTCATTCATTCATTTGTTCATTCATTGATGCAATCATTTGTTCACATGACTCTTAAGCCAGGTGTGTATACACACAGGCACCTATGATTACAGCACGTAGGCACACACGTCCTGATATGTACATGTATAGCTTATGGTGCCCATGTACAATGTACATGTACCTTTAGGGCTAATGAGAGAGAGAAATTCTTGTCTGAATTGTATTTTAACACCCACAACATGAAATAACCTACATGTAGTTACACCCCAATAGAAGCAAAAATTAATCGCAATGATTATTGCAACAGGGTCTTGGCCCTCGGATCCCCTGAAAGCATTCAATTCTTGGTCCATACCTGAGTGAGGGTTCCAGTCTTGTCAGAGAAGACATACTGTATCTGGCCCAGTTCCTCGTTGAGGGTTGTAGACCTAGCCTTGGCCCCGGTCTTTTTGGGCTCATAGTACATTTTGACGTCCCAATTGATCAGCAGACTCTGACAGAGGCGTATCATCTCCACCCTAGCAGTGAAGGCACAAAAAAATTATATCGTCTGTTTGGAGAGTTAAGGGCGCTAACTCACACTTTCACACAGAGTTAGGCAGCTTAGCGATACGGATTGGCACGAAAAGACCATCCGGAACACAAACGGCCAAATTGTTGGTGAATGAAAAGTTGTAATTTGATATTTGCTTAATCAAGGTAGTAAAGGTAATTTTACACACTACATGTACATGGCTTAATTATATGTTTCTACCTTAATCCAATAAACTTCCTTCTTTTTAACACCCTTCTTGCTCTCAAAAGATGATATGGCATAGGTCTATGATTCAGTGAAAAATCATGGAGACTTGTATGGTTTTCATGGAAAGAACATGTGTATTGAAATCTCTGGATAAAATTTCCTGGGTAAATATTTAGTTTTAAACAGGAAAATAATTTCAGCTTTACAAGAATAACCTTCTGCTGTACTAGGTCAGCTCATCACATAGTTCCCATTCAATTCAAATCATTTAATTCTACAATTGTTAAATAAAAAAAATTAAAAAAATCTACATAAAGATTAGAATATAGAAATACAAAAATTGACATTAATAACTGAAGATTTAGACACTACAAAGTCCATTGCAAAAATAGAACAACAAAACATGAATATCAAAGTGTAGGGGTAGCAAAGGCCACAGGCCTGTCAAGGCTTAACCCTGAACATTTTAAACAGATCAACCTTAGAAACTCACGTTACATATAGTGAAATGGGCACGACGGTGTTGAGGACGATTAAGTAGGAGAAGAAGATGAGGGTGGAGATGGTGGCAGCATTCTGTCGGTCCCACGGAAGGTAGGCCTGGAAATCGTTGCCAACTTTAAGCTCCCAGACCGAACACAAGATGGCGCACAGCACGCACATGGTAAAGAGGAAGCCAAAGATCTGGAGGTGTCGACAGAGCACATCGGGAAGATTCAGTAACAAAATAATGTACATGCAATACAGAATGATCTATAATTAGATTCCTGAACATTTCATGAAAACCAAATTCTCTGGTTTTTTTCCCCTGATAGAGTTTCAACATTCCACGATCATCAAGACAGGCATTTCACACACTAAAAAGCCACAAGAGCAAATCATATGAAGATGAAAAGCTGAACCATGAAGCCTTTTACAAGTGACTGTTCTACTTACAGAAATGACCATCTTGTTGAGTAGTCTGTCTAGACTGGTTCTTTTGAACTTGGACTTTCCACTGTTCTGCATCAGCTTGGTATCCTTACCAGCAAAGATAACGATCCCGTAACACCAGGCTGTGTTACGTAACCTATAGCACCGCAGGAGAGAAAGAAATGATAACATTGTCAAATAGTATGCTGCCCATTTAATAATCAAAAAGTCATTTGAAATATTTTGTATATTATGGTTGTCTAAAAATCAGATCTCAGTGAGCCACTTTGTAGTTATCCTTGCCTGCGAAGATAACAATCCCGTAACACCACGCTGTGTTAAAGTAACCTATAGCATCGCAGGAAAGAAGAAAGAATACCATTCTCAAATATTTTGCTGCCAGATTTGGCAACCAAAAAGTAATTTGAAATTTTCTGTATATTTTGGTTGTTAAATGTTAAAAAAATGATGAAAACCAACAAGCAGTTTGAAATAAGTAATATACATTATTTAGGTTGTCTCGAGTCCACTTTTTATTGCTAACAATTACATACAACATACATGTGTACATAATTCTATCAAATTGTTATCTGTGAGATGTATACCCTCAACAAAAACTTTCCTTTTCACCAAACACACCACACAAACATGTGTATAAAAAACTAATGCATACATTTCATAAATGCTACCCAATATCCCATTTGTGTAACTGGTTATTTCCATAAAGCAGGGTCCTAATTTGTGACATTTTTGGCGTCCCTGTTACATATGAAACACACTGTTTTTAGTGGCTCTGTGTAAAGACAAATATTGGAGTAGCATTGAGTACTATTCTAACAGTGAAGATGCAATGTTATGCTCAGAATCACTTTGCAGTCTTACTCCACAATTTGGCATCTTTAATACACGCAGAGCCACAAAAACCTGTGTGTTTCATAAGTAAGCAGGACACCAAGAATGTCACAAATTGGGGCCCTATTTCTGGAAATACCCAACTACATGTAGGCCTAAATGCTTACCTGCACCCTCTAAGCATGATCTGATCATTGTTAAGGGAAAACTTTTCCCCGGCCCACGACATGGCTCCGTCAAATTTATCCAGGACATTGTTGGGTGCTTCACAATGAATTTCACCTAGAAACAAAAATGCATACAGAGTTCATTCAAACTGATCAAAGAGGGTAAAATTATAGAAATCAAATGATTTCTAAATCTCCACAAATCATGGGGAAAAACTGAAAAATGCCCACCCAGCATCATAGTATAGGCATATTATGAGTTTATGACCATGCCAACTGGCCGGACCATAGGGGTATTTCATCAAGTGTCTTGTCAGTGATTTTTACCAACAAATTTGCTCTCAGCCAATCAGATGCAAGGATTTCAGTAGCTTATAATACATTGTAGTTGTCGGTAAAAATCACTGGCAAAACACTTGATGAAATGCTTCCCAGATCTCCACTTATACGGATAGAAGGGACTTCCCCTACTGACTTTGATGTGGCGGTGAATAAGATCAACGACTTTTTTATGAACATTGCAAACGACATTCCAACATTAGACCCATCCAGTCGGCCGTGTCATATCCACCAGCTGTTTGAAGTTTAGTAGAAAGCTATCAAACAACAGAAAGCTCCCAGGTCAGATCTCGCTTTGGCATTTAAAAAAAATGTTTCTTCATTAGCCTGCACAAGCTCGAGCTTGAGCAATTAGATTGCCCTTCATGAGATGTAAGCCAAAAGTTTATTAAGTCCTCTACCTCAATAAGCAAGAGGTGATGCTCCTGTAAACCAAAGTGCAGGACACACACAATATGGGAAACCTGATTTTCATACAGTATGTGTGTACAAAAGATGTTGGCAGTGCATGCATGCCTGTGGATGCCAGGATCGAGAAATAAGTCGGGGTGCATCCTCATTGCAAATTAATATTTTGTGACTGGGCTATGTGACTGGGCTAAATTTCCCCACAGAAGAAGAAACAGGCTACTGTAAAACCAGAAAATGACAGCCAATTTTGAAGCAAGAAACTTTTGCGAACTGCAATAATTTTATGTTTTAATTGTGATTTGATTATTTCATGGCAGGCTCATGTGCATTAGTCCAACATTTCAAAATACTGTAAAACTAGACATTTTCGCATGCATGAAACTTTCACGAATTTCATGGTCGAGAATCGCGAAAGTTTTATGCATGCGAAAATGTCTAGTTTTTACAGTATTTTGAAATGCAGGACTAATGCACATGAGCCTTTTAAGTGCAATGTTTGTTGATTAGCACAGACAATATAGATAAACAATCATCAAAGGGAGGTGCAGAGTGCAACATAAAAGCTTCATAAAACAACCACTTCCAGGCCTAATTGGTCATTAAACTGACTTTTATATACATGTAGCAATACACATTATGTTGCACATGCTTGTGTAGGTACATGTACATGTATGTAGAGCATAGAGAATTCCAAAATAATGGGGAAGCTTTTCTGCACTGCATCTTTGGAAAGAAAACAAGATGGCACAAAGGACTTCTATGATCATCCAATGTATATGCAGCTTTTGTTAACAAAGTACACTTACACAACATTACTTTCTTTTATCACATTACACAAAGAAACATACTAGGTAATTGAAATGGAAATATATATACTACTTTGGATTGTATTGTTTCTGACCTTAAATTCCTAGTGAAGGTTCTACTAAAAAAATCTCTAAATATAAAAAATCGAGACTTCCCTAACAAAGGGAAAACCTACATGCACTTGTCCAACTGTACAGATAACAACCCCAATAGCCTTCAAAACTACAATGTAGAAGAAAACTAATATCGATGTACCAGTCTAAGACCAAAGGGATGCCTCCTTAAAAGTAAAATATTCACTACATTAATGACTTTAACCTACAATATCAATTACATTTAACCAATAAATGAATAAAATCAACAAATCTACCTACCACTGAAATTACTGAATCTCTCAAGATCCTCTCCCAACTTTGATGTCTCAGGAAGAGCTTGCCGTACTTTCAGATTTGTTTCCCTGGAAACGAAGCATAACCATATTTTTCATTTTATAGTACTACCATCATCATTCATGTTGCCATGATGGTAATTATACACCAAGGGCCTGCGTCTTTTTTACATAATGTTACTTGAAGTAGAAAACAAAGTTCTATTTGTTATTCACAATAGGATTTTGCTCTTGGCTTTCTTTAAATTCTCAAATAGAAAAGCAAAAACAAAAACAAAAAAACACACACAAAAAAAAAAAAACCCAAGTCAAAATCCCAATCCCAATCACAATAAAGAAATACCATTTTGATTTGTAAAGAAAGGTGTAACATCGTCATATTGCTTAAGAGGATAAGCCCAACATGTGTGTCTGTTCATTCACTCCCTTTGCAAAAAACACAGTTCCCAACTTTCAAAATATGCAAGAGGATATTTTGGCTAGGAATGTGAAAATGCTACATGTAGGATTTGGGGGATAATCTGACATTTGCTCTGGTAACAATTGCTCCCGGCTTTATGTCATCAAGGATATATGGTTAGTATTGGGTTAGTACATGTATGTTACAAGCTTTAACCCCTTTCAGGACAGGAATTATTAAAGGGCTAAATCGATCACATTTTGTTCTTCAAATTGGCAACAATAATATTTTTCTTTTAGTGCTACATGGTTCTAATAAGGGGTAATGTCTTTGAAAACAATTTACATGTATATGAATTTTGTCGTAAATATGAAAAAATTGCCCATTTTAATAAAAAACAATGATTTTTGAACTTCTCAATATGTTGCCAATTTAAGGCTTTAAAGCTTATTCTTATTTTTGAAATGGACACAATGTATGCAGAAATTTTTGCTCTTTCTACTCATGCATGCGGTATATTTTTTCAGAGCTCTGAATCAAAAGTTCTTGAGCCAAACCACAAAATGAGGTCAATTGTCTCTAAAGGGTTACCTTAGGTAAGCATGTGTAGTGTTCGGGCCTTGGTGGAACTTCACAATTCGATGAGTGTTTGGAATTTATTGTGGAATAATTACACTATGGCTAGACTTTACAAATTGCGAGTCTTACCCATCCAACTCTGCCGTCTCAACGTAGACCAGACTGTGAGGCTCACTGGATGATAAGAGTAAGATGTCGGCCGCTACGAAGTCATTGTTCTTCATTCGAATGATGTCGCCCACTTGTACATGCTGCCATTTTACTGAAGTGAGCCTGAAATGAACATCAAGAATAGGAAAAACGGTCAAAACTCACAGGCGTATAGTCCGATTACATCAAGTAGAGGAGAAATCAGAAAATCATTTCTACTATGATATTCTTCCAGACTAACAAAGAAAGAACGAGAAAGCTCACAAATTATTTTTCACCTTTACTAGCACTCAACCTTCACTTTAAGAACAAAATAGGTGGGGTATTTGATTCCTGATAACTTCCTCAGTTTACAGAGTTAGTTTTCATTGCAGTATATACATGTATCATTTCTTGTTATGTCAAGTACAGGAATTTTTCATTGCTACTGCTCAAGCAACAAGCTTTGTATTAAAAAACATTGTTGTATTTTCAATTAGCTGTAGAAGTGGTCCCAGTCAAATGACAAACTTCCATAAGTTTGAGGTCACGCTGGCAGAAAACTACGGGAATCAGATTTTCTGCCAGTGTGACCAGTGACCACACGCAGAGGGGCAGTGCAGGTCTAGCCACTGAGGGGGGGGGGGGGACACTGATATCATTGGGGGCACAAGGTGGACAGCTGTTCTTCAGTAAGTCTGTGAGGATGAAAAAGAGGTTTGTATCATCTCCATTTTGTTTCTTTTTTTTTTCTTTTTCCTCTCCTTTTCCCCACTTTTAAATATCATTTTTCAGCATTGGATGTGGGGGGGGGGGTGGGGCATGTGCCCACTGTGGCCCTCCCACGCCCCCCTGTAGCTTTGCAAATGACCACACCCACCTAATGATCATACTTACTCTCCATTGACGAGGATGAAAGATTCCCTGTTATTGACTTGGTTATCACTTTTATGTCTCTTCTGTAAAGAAAAGAATGAGGAGGATATATAAAATGGAAGTGGGCGATTCCGTGCAGAGTTTTTTCCTGTACGACATATGACATTTATCCATATATTTCAACCATAAATGAAAAGTCTCTTGATATAACCAAGACTATAGGTGAGGATACCGGAAAGCACCATTATTCAATGGTTACATCAAGATATTTTTCATTTTTTGATGAAATACTGTACTGTATGTGGCAAAAAAAGGCATATGCCGTACTGGACACATCGCACGGAATCACCCAAGTACATGCATGGATAATCACAACATAAACAATACAGTCAAATACTTATATAATATTGAATGGCCTTGAGTGGGATACAAGGATATATCGCACGAGCTATGAGCATATTTCACGAGTCGGCACGACGAGTGAAATATTTTCAAAGCGAGTACGATATATCCTTGTGTCCCACGAAAGAAAAGCCATTCAATATTATTATTATTAATTGTATGATACCTAGTTCCTCAATTTTTACCATTACATGTCTTTGTGTTTTTGTATTGACTTCGACATAAAACACAGGTAGAAAAACATTTTTGTTTTTACCCAAGCGTCTTGCAAGAGCTGCGCGCATACATCCATTGTCTTAACCTTTGCGTATTTAAGCGGGTATTCACTTTTTTACGCGTCACGCGCACCTCAAACCATGAGATATGGAGATATATTGCACGGTCATCCGGGTACTTTTACACAAACCATGAGATATTGTTTTAAAATTGCACAGTCATCGGGTACTTACGCGCAAACCATGAGATACACTGATTTTCTTGTCGCCTGAAAACCCTTCATACAAATAATAATTGTATATATAGTCACGTACATGTACATGTACATGTGTATTGCTATAGTGATCTCTACTGGGATACAACAGACTTTAATGATTTATGACTCTCTCATGATTAGAATGCATTTACATGCAGCTGAACTTTTCCAAAAAGGAATAGCATGAATCCACAAATATTAATGTACTGTAAATCACTGGAAAGGAACTGCTAGATGGACAATTGTAAAATGTTTCATGTACATGGAAATCAAATTCACGCAAGTACAAAGACTTTTACACCATAACATGGAATGAATACAAACAAAAATTGGAAAATGTCTAAGCCGCACACTAGGTTTTCACGGCGGGCACGCAAACCATTTGCGAATGATGAAAAAATGGCAAAGTCCAACATTCGTATTTTAGGCTCCAAAAGGTCGCCAAACATGGGGTTGGAAGCGTTGTCAATTCTTTGAGGCTAAGGTATTTTCTTTTCATCTCTGGGAATAATGCAGACCCTTTTCATCACCCAAAAAAGTATTGATACAAAATTAATAAAAGACAAAAAATGGTCCGCTTCATGAATGGGAATAAATTCTACGTAAATCCCCAATATTTTTTTTCCAATTCATCATGTTTGAAGGGACTCCTTAATACAAAATTATCTGGAATCTGGACCAGCAACACATTTAAAAAAAACAAGAGCAAAGAGTAATTTACAACATGTACCTCTCAAAAAATGATAAAATTGCCATGAAATAACCATTTTACAGAAGCAAATCAAAAGAGAGCTCAACAAAAGTATATTTTCTCCATGATCTTGACACTTTAAAGGACAATCTAAACTTGGTAAAAAGATGGTTTGTGTGAAAGCAGCAGAAAAATGAAAAAAATAGGATGGTGAAGGTTTGACAGAAATCGGACAAGAAATAAGAAAGTTATGAATGTTTGAAAAACGACATCACATATCTGTGCAAATATCAAATTGGCAATTGGGTGAGTCCACTGTGACATATTGACGGTCAACTCTCCCGTTTGTCATACACTAAAATATCATTAATTTCCTGTTTTCTCCTAAGCGCCTTTTCCTTTGGGGCAGCACTCAAAATATATTGAAGATAGCATATTGTTAAAGGTCCTCATAAAATAAAAAAGATCCTATACTGAGCAATACATTTTGAAATAATAACATTTTAGTCATTTTGTGTGTTGGAGCAAATGGGGGAGTTGTCCGCCACTACATCACAGTCACATTAATTTGAAATTCCCATATGTATAAACTTTTCAAAATTCATGACTTCCTTACTGCTTGTCCGATTTCTTTCAAACTTTCACCAATCGGCTTCTCTCTGCTTCTTTCAATGATATCAACAGAACAGAAACCAATAAGTGCACGGGTTACAGAAACCAAATCGCACACTCCATCTCCCAAACAAAAACTACCATAATGACTAAAGCAACATCCCAAAGAGGATATGAAAATAAATATTTATATCCTTTCCCAACTCATTTACTTTCGCTGTCAATTTCCATTGTCATCTTGGGGATTCTTAACCCCACAGGGCAGAATAAGTAAAATCTGTACTTTGTACAGTTGCATTACAGCAGTTAACGGCACTGTAAGGTATAAGAAAGTGCTCACAAGTGAAGGGAAGGGGGGGGGGGGAGAAAAGAAAAGATTTTTTTTTTTCACAATTTGGGCTACGGACACACACATATTAATGCATTTTTCTCCTGGTGTGCAGGAAAGGTATGCCAGATTTGGTAGGCAGAATCTTCTACTGATATACGAGTACCGTACTTACAAAGTCATCTACTGCATCTTTGATAGCTGTTAAGCCAAGCACAACAACCAGAGGCAGTGCAGTGGTGACTGGGCTAAGAGACGAGATGGCAGGAATCAACTGCAAAGCAAAAAAATATATCTTTATAAATAATGAAGAAAAAAAGAAGAAATTTATCAAGATTCACATTCCGTAAATGTAAATTGTTGACAAAAACACAGAATGCTACAGTTGGAAGACAGAATTACATGTAAGCTGCCTTGCCAACAAATTGAAAGGGAAGTAATATTCAACATTTAAAGAAAAAAAACCCCCTATCTATTTGGGGGAGGGGGGGGGGGAAGTCAAGAAAAATATGAGCATTCCCTTTAAAACGACCACCCCCTCCCCATTTTCGCATGTACTCGCTCACAAGTCACACATACAGAAAAGCATTACAAACATTCACAACATCATAATTACTTTAATACTACATGTAGATGATGCAAAGAATTGATGTTAGAGCATGTTTACTGACTCAAAGCGTGTCATATGTGAGTCTGTTCGACATCTAAAATCTATTTTTCTTTGACAAGCCCATAAAGATCCGTGAACCATGAATCATTAATGCGGGGGTGTGCATTTTGCAAATTTATTGAATGTCATAAACATTCACTGTATCCATTTCTATGGAAACAAGGAAAGATCAATTATGAATATTGACATTTTCAAGTACAATTTGCATTCATGGCCATCCCATTAAAATAGTTCTCCAGTGCTAATATGATCATAGAAACTGAAATGAATTGAATTGAAACCACATTCACAGCAAAATACAACAAATATTAATAATTAATGCACACTGTATCTACATACATATGTTTCTCTCTCTCTCTCTCTCTCTCTCTCTGTCTCTCTCCCTGTATCTCTGTTTGGTCTGTCTTTCTACATGCACATGTACATCTGTGTTTACAATTATGTATGTACATGTATGTAACTATCTGACTATCTCTGTCTGTCTTTTATCTGTACATGTACAACTCTCTCTGTCTGGACTCTATGGCATGTATTCTGAACTCTAGTTTAACTTAAACTCCAGTCTAAGTTAGACCAGAGTTTAAATAAAACTGACTTAAACTGCAAGTCCAGTTTAAATTTCTGTACAAAGATAAACTGCATTAGGCTAGAGTTTTAAGTAAAAGCGGAGTTCAGAATGTGATTTTCTAAAAGTCCGCTTTAAAAGGCAGGTTTAGACTGGGTTTAAACCACACTTAGACCACGGTTTAAGTTAAACCGGAGTTCAGAATAATGTGTCTGCATCTCTCTGTCTCTCTGTCTGTACACCTTTCTTTCTTTCTCTCTCTCTCTCTCTCTCTCTTTCTCTCTCTCTCTCTCTCTCCCTTCCTCTCTCTCTCTCTCTTTCTCTCTCTCTCTTTCTCTCTCTCTCTCTCTCTCTTTCTCTCTCTCTCTCTCTCTGTGTCTGTCTAAAGGTTAACTTACTTGAAGGATAAAAAGAACCAGGAAGTAGAAGTTGGCTATCCTTAGAAACTGCTCAAGGAGGTTGATGGGAAGGAAAGTCAAGATGTTGTACTTGGATGTCTTGATATAATTATTCTATAAGAAGAAAAAGATAATGGAAAAAGTGCATCAAGATATTTATATAATATTGAATGGCTTTGAGTGGGATACAAGGGTATATCGCACGAGCTATGAGCATATTTCATGAGTCGGCACGACGAGTGAAATATTTTCAAAGCGAGTGCGATATACCCTTTTATAAAACGGGTTCAAGAATGTAGCCATCCTGATTGGTCAAATAACACCACGTGACCGTGCAAAAAAAAATACTAACGCACGGAGAGCGGATTAACGCACGGCTAATCCAGATCAAACACCGGGATTGTAAGAAAACACCAAGATTGTAGACCCGTTTTATAAAACTATTAATACATGGTTGTGAGTTCGTGCGTTAGTGCGATCCAGCAACACGCAGGTTTTTAACGTGGTGTCTAACACACTCGGCTTCGCCTCGTGCGTTAGTACACCACGATAAAAACCTTTGTGTTGCCAGATCGCACTAACGCACTCCCAACCATGTATTAATAGTATAGTGTCCCATGAAAGAAAAGTCATTCGATAGTATTATTATTAATTGTATGAAACCTAGTTCCTCAATTTTTACAATTACATGTGCTTATGTTTTTGTATTAACTTCAACATAAAACACTGAGAGAAAAACATTATCTTGCAAGGGCTGCATGCATTTCATTGTCTTAACCTTTGCGTATTTAAACGCGTATTCACTTTTTTACACATCACGCGCACCTCAAACCATGAGATACAATGTATGGACATATACATGTACATGTATTGCACGGTCATCCGGGTACTTTTACACAACCCATGAAATATTGTTCTAAAATTGCATGGTCATCCGGGCACTTTTATGCAAACCATGAGATATATGTACGCCAATTTTTCTGGTCGCCTGAAAACACTTCATACAAATAATAATGTTACATGTCCTTTTCATGTTGTTGAAAAATGAATTAAAGAAATATTTATCTATTTCTAATATGATCCACATTTTTATTTTCAAAATTATAGAAATTAGATATTCTGTTCAAGTGTTCATCCAACCCCATCAACAAGTTTTCATCTCATCGTGCATTCTGTATTATTTGTATCAACATCTCTTTTTTTTTTCTATAAAATACAGTAATATATTAATTTATATACAAGTGTAATGTATTGTACATGTACTTTCATCCAGCTTTTGTTCAGACATTTTAAACTTTGCAAGTTTCCAGGTCTGTTTTGATTATTTTGAAAGATATACATGTATTTACAGACATATATTTTTTTTAAACAATAATTTCTAACACATTCTATGCAATGGGAGAACATCCTGCATGTACATACAAGTAGGATAGTTGCATTAAGAATGCACTAAACTCATCTAAATATACTTTAATCCCCCCCCAAAAAAAAAAATCCAGTTCAATCACCTTAGCAAAACTCAATCTCATATTCAATAATGAACTGTTGAATTCACAAAGTCAAAATTGAGAAATTAAAGTAATCACATATCAAATTCATTTTTACCAGCAGAAAACACAACCTGTAAGAGTGCTCAAAATAATAATGGCTATAAATCAAACATTATCATTTTCCAATTATAATATCTAGAGCTTTGATGATGCTCCACTTAAATTCTCGCACGACGGCACGAGTGTGACACAACTGATACTTCAACTTCAAAGTCAACAGCTTTCAGTCAACACACATGCACAGGGGCGGATCCAGGATTTCGTATAAGGGGGGGGCACACAAATGCAGGATTGTCAACTTTGGGAAACTGCTTGGAGGGAGACCCATATTTTTTGGGTCTCGCCAGCCCTCCAAAAGTAGCTCAGTGGGGGGGGGGGGGGGGGGGGGTGGGGGTGGCGACCAAAAAAAAATAAATTTTCGCCAGCCCTCCAAAAGTCACTCAGTGGGGGGGGGGGGGGGGGGGGGGGTTATGGGGTCCAGTTCCCCTCCATAATTCTCTGACAAGCACAAAAAAAAAAAAAAAGTTTTCTGGTCAAAAAGGGGGGGGGGGGGGCACAATCGCAAATAGGAGGGGCACAATGCATTGTTTTCCCTCAAAAGGGGGGGGGGGGCACGGGCCGGGATTGCCCCCCCCCCCAAAAACACAGTCAAATGGTATTTCAGATGCACTTTAAAAAAAAAAATTTCTACATGTATGGAAAGCTCTTCTGGTGGAGTCAAATATTTGTTCTCTTTTGGTTCAGGGCTTAAATCAAGTTTGTAAAACGCACTAGTGTACATGTACTTCTAAGATATCACTAGGGGAGTGTTCTGTTTTGTTGTTTGTTTGGTATTAATCAATTTCATAAAAAACATACATGTTGCAATGGATTAAAATAGAATTGAGTAACTATACACCCTACTTCCTGGTGAAAGAGAAGGGTGTGTTAAGAATGAGTTGAAAAAAAGACTACATGAGCTTTCTATTTTTTAAAAAATATTCCTGTATGGAAGAATGCTGTGTCTGTCCCATAAAAATTATTTTTACTTGATACACTCTCTTGATAGTTCTATGTTCCTCCAGTTACATGTATATCTAACTCAGTTTTAATCTAAGACCCCGTTCTCACTCACTTTTGAAAGTGGTCTTAGTTAGACCGCTCCAGAGGAACGGGTCTTGAGGAACGGTTTGCTAGCGTTCACACTCCGAGCAGTTTTTCTCCCTCAAACCGCTCCACGATTCAAAGTGGCCTTGTTGCTATGGCAGCTCAGTTCAGCGGGTCAAATTTTTTGCGCGGAATACAAACTGATGTACCGTAGCGTGCCTGCCGGCTGCCCGATCGATTGCTTTTGCTTTGTTTTGTGCGCGGAACGTCACTGGCTCACTTCCGGTTGAAGTACGCTTTCGTTCACATTGCACGTTTAGAGCGGTCCATACCGCTCTTAATAAGACCCGTTCCTCAAGACCACCTCCCCGAGGTGGTCTTCTGGAGCGGTCCAGAAGACCACTTCCTGGACCACTTTGACCGTTCACACTCACCTAAGAACCGTTCCTGAGGAACGGGTCTTAGATAGACCGCTCCAAAAGTCCACTTTCAAAGTGAGTGAGAACGGGGTCTAACTCTGCTATCACTTACAATTTAAAAACAAAACTGTAACAAAATTTGATTAATTCGAATTACAACCCAATTGCCATGTACTTGCAAGTGCATTTCCATAGAAGTGAGTCAAATTCTTTTCCTACTGTACACTATGAGTTACACTTACACAGGGGTGGATGCAGGGGGTGCCCTCCCCTGGCGAAAAAAAAGACAATAATATAAAACGATAATGCCTCCCCCCCCCTTTTTTTTTGCTTGTCAGAAATTTTTTTGAATATTGTTGTGCCCCCTCCCTCACAGAATCTTGGATCTGCAACTGTTGTTGGCTAATAACTATTTACGTTATACAGTGTGTCCCAGAAAAAAGTTAACAGTTGCGAAAAGTCTACCCAAATAAATATTTCAAACTATTCTAAGGAAATTTTCATACCTGTGAATAGCTTATGGTCTCTTCTATCAAATGACACCAAAATATCAACCAATATTCTACGCTTGAGTGAGCAAAAGCCAATTTTGTGCAAGGGTACAAAATCCAGACTTACAAGAATTGATATTGGCTCTGGCTGGTATCAGACTATCAGCCAAGCTGAGTCATGAAAAGGCTTAGAAATTTCCATATTCTGGTCAATAAAAGACAATTTATGAAATAACAGGCTTTGTTCTATGTACATGTATGTCTTTACAGACCCCATCAATATTCTATTCTTGAGTGAGCAATTAACTACTTTGTTGAGTGTTTCAAAATGTTACTTTTGGTGAGTCTTTTAATTTCACCTGGCTAGCTCACTCAACCATAAATTTTTGATGGGATATACATGTGAACAGAGTCTAATCTTTCATAAATTATCTTTTAATGATCAGAATATAACATTTTAAGCCTTTTCATGACTCTCAACTTTGCTGATACCAGCCAGAACATACCATACATGTAAACAAACATTTGTCAAGTATGGATTTTGCACCCTTTCACAAAAATTGGCTTTTGCTCACTCAAGTGTAAAATATTTTGAGATATTTTGGTGTCATATAATAGAAGAGACCCTAAGCTTTCCACAGGTATTAACATTTCCTGAAAATATTTTGAAATATTTAAATGGGGAGACTTTTTTCAACTGTCAATTTTAAACGGTTCTTATAATTTCGTTCATTCAAGCCAGGACAAATACCAATTCTTGTCAAGTCTGAATTTTGCACCTTTTCACAAAAGTGGTTTTTGATCACTCAAGCTTAATAACAAGTCAGATTTTCTGGGTGTTATTGCATAAGAGAGACCCTAAGCTTTCGACGGGAATGAAAATTTATGGAAAATATTCCGAAATATTGATTTGGGGATACTTTTTCCAACTGTTAACTTTTTTTTTTTGGACGCACTGTATAGGATTGTGGCTTGTTAAATGCTAAAGGTCTTGGGGCTTATATTGTATATGTCTATATCCATTTATATGTGTAATGTCAATACTGCCCACAAATCAATTTAATATTGCACCGCAGTAATCATTCAACATGATTGATGACGTCATATAAAATTATTCTATTGTTCGATAAAAAGCACAATGCACGCACATGAGCTCCAAAAGGACAATCTGCGTCATGAACAAATAATAGGAAGAATAACATGTTCTAATTCTTGGGTGTTATATATTCAATTTCCTATTATCTCACCCTAATTGGAAGAGCTTTTCAACATTAATAGCAAACACATTGGTATCACTATGGCAACCATCTGTTCCAAATTCCAATAACAGTATTTGAGTGTTCGGATGGCATCCACAAAGAAGACAAGAAGTTCATTCATAGAGGAATGTACTGTACACAAAATTTTTCCAAATTGATTTATTGACAGAGCTAAATTTAAACTGCAGTCATTTTGACAACACTGGCAAACGTTACGAGAGAGTTCAATAGGACATTCAGTTTTCGGACGAAGTGGTAATTGGCAAAAAGAGCATGAAAGGATATTATGAACTGGCATTTACACTTGAATTCATTGTTAATATGTGGGGTGGGCTCATAATATTGCAATATAGTTAACGGCACGTACATGTACATGTATATCTCACAAGACATTTTTATGAATAGCAGATATCTGAAGATCTGAAACTAAAAAATACATGAATGGCATTAACCTAAGTGCAGATACAAAGTTCTTTGCCACTGATATCAGTCCACAAGATATACATGGATGTGTACATTGTATGTACTGTACAAGGATAACAAAAAAGGTACAGAAATTGGAGTATAAATTTATATGAATCTGTATGTCTCTGGGTGAGTAACTCAGTATTTAGAATAGAATTTCCATGCATGTATTAATAATGTGAATTACTAATATGATATTCGAGCTTAATTTCTCTTCTTGCATCTATTGAGAGAGATAAATTTAAACCCCGAGTCATTTGACAACAATGATGACACTTGACTTGGAGAGATTTCATGGGATCAGTTTGTGACTAAGCAATAATAGCCAAAACGAGCTTGAAAGAGAAGAATACGCGGTTGAAAGAAAAGAATGGAAGGTTTATGTACACATGTATGCAACGCACTGAACACATTCTCAAGAACAGCAGCACGTCAGAAAAAAAAATTTGTCAAAACGAGCATGAACGCAAAGAATGGAAGGCTTTACGCATAATCAATCGCTGTTGTGGCTCTTCTTGTACATCCATGTTCTTGAAT
The DNA here is from genome assembly GCA_025618425.1 of Heliocidaris tuberculata. Lineage (NCBI taxonomy): Eukaryota > Metazoa > Echinodermata > Echinoidea > Camarodonta > Echinometridae > Heliocidaris > Heliocidaris tuberculata. The sequence goes on along the minus strand of CM046839.1, from coordinate 32,536,756 downwards.
GTTATGAATGAGAGAGAAAGAGAGAGAGAGAGAGAGAGGGAGAGAGAGAGGGGGGGGGGGGAGAGAGAGGGATAGAGGGAGAGAGAGAGAGAGAGAGAGAGTTCATGTAACATTCAGCAGTTTGCAGCTGAAATGATGATTTGCCAAACGAACTAGAAAGATAAAATGATGGATTACAAAATGGAATGGCATTTATAATGCATAATATATGGAAGTGTAACAGTAACCACTTTTAGAAATTATCCTTGTTGTAGCCTAGTTGTATCATCTGTTGCAATTAATCTCTCTCTATAATATAAATGGGCTTTACATTTCTTTCTTTCAAACATGTAGATAACTCTACAGGTACAGGTAATGGAACTCTACCAGCAATCTCCTCTCTCTTCTATTCTGTGCAAATTCAGAAGATCCTCTTTTAAAAAGGGAAATCCAACCTTAATAGCAAGTTGCTTTGAAAGAAAGAGGAAAAATCAGAGGAGCAGATTGGTGAAAGTTTGAACGAAATCGGACAAGCAATAAGAAAGTCATGAAGTTTTGAAAGTTGTAACCACTATACATATATGGGAATTTCAATTTGGCCGAATAGGTAAATGTGACTGTCATGTAGCTGTGGACAACTCCCCCATTCGCTCAAACTCACAAAATGACTAAAATGTCACTTTTTCAAAATGTATTACTTAGTAGGATCTTTTTCTTTCATGAGGACCTATAACAATATGCTATCTCCAATATATTTTGAGTACTGCCCTAAGGGTAAAAGCGCCTCAAAGAAAACCGCAAATTAATATTTTTGTGTACGACAAATGGGAGAGTTGTCCACAAAAATGTCACTATTGACTGACCAAACTGCCAATTTGAGATTCGCATAGATGTAGTGATCTCATTTTTCAAACATCCATAAATTTCTTATTCCTCGTCCGATTTCTTTCGAACTTTCACCATCCAGTTTTTCTTATTTTTCTGCTTTTATACAGATCATCTTATTACCAAGGTTGGACTGCCTTTTAAGGAGATGGGCATCAAAAGGGAAGTGGATGGGATGAAGAAACTTGGAACTTATGCCACTTGGCTTAGAATCAAAATAGATTGTAGATTGTAGTCACTGTACCAAGTGAGCAGCAATAAGTACCAGTATTCATAAGACAATTATTAAGATTAATTTCCACATCACTGAAAGAAATACGCACTGGATAATACAACCGAGGGCGGATACACTTGAAACTAAAACACTGGAAACCATATCGTACTGTATAACAGTTCACTTCCTATCACACTCATTTGTCCTCAAACATCACTCCTGCGTTTCAGTATCTCTGCTGGCAAAATGACAAATCCACTTTCACTTTTGAGAAATCATTCTTATAGTTTACATTACCAAGTTGTATCTGTGATGAAAGGAAATATACAGTTGAGGTCATTCAGTTCAGATATACCATATTTTCAACCCATTCATTTTTCATCATCTTCATCAAAACTTCTCTTCTACATTTACATGGATATAAATAAAGCAATGAAGATGGCTTTGTCAATTTCAACTGCAACAAAAATCAAAACTTACTTTAAATTATTGATTTAGAACTTTTTCCTAGCTGTTTTTCCAACACTAGTGCTATTTTTATAAATTCGTACCAGTGGGATAAACCTGAACATATGATGATCTCAATAACACTGGTTAGTGAAATGTACATGTACATGTACATGTACATGTAAATGATGAACATTATCCGTACTCTGTATTTGAAGAGTAGTCAAAAAAGAAAATAAATCTGACAGACTCACTCAGGCAATTGCAAGGCATCAATATCATCACCATTAATCCTGGTTTGATGTGGGAAATTTCACGGACAAGAACTATTAAAAATAACCACTCCTTTAATAATTATTAACTCCGTGCACAGGTCTAATAACCATTACTGTATACTGAAAAGTTGAATACAAGTTAATGATTAAAAAAAAAAAACATGCATTCAGTCCAATTTTTTAAAACATTTTTCTTCCTGAGAAAAGTTCAATCTCTTTTTATGAGGGCAAAATAAACCTTTAAAGGAGAAGTCCAATCTGACATCAAGTTGATTTCAATAAGAGCAGAAAAAAAAAAAAAAAAAAAATAATAATCAAAGAATCTGGTCAGTGAGAGTGTGAGATAAAAACTGATAAAAATAAGAAAGTTAAGAATCTAAAACGTGTTGAAGATGTACATGCACTGGCAACTCTAACACTTCTTTTGCAAGCTACATGTACTAACCATTTATTTCTACAGATTTTTTTTTTTTAAATATCAAAATTATTGAGTTGGACATGAGAGTAGAGGAGGCATACAATGTATGTCCTTAACACATTTTACAGACAGGAGTCATTTTCTTTTGAGAAAATTGTATATATATGATTTTTCAGTACAAAACTATTAAACAAATAGTTGCTTGCAAAGGAAACTTTGCAAACTTGTACAACTAGTGATCTTCAAAACGTTCAAAATTCATAAACTTCCAAAATCTTTATCAGATCCATCTCACACGTTCAATGCCTATTTTCTCTAATTTTCCTTCTCTTATGGCAAATCAAGTTGATTAAAAATTTATTTTTTCATCAACAGCTCAAGAGTTCTTTACAAATAACAGAATTATCTGTCATGTTTACATACTGGGCATACCACATGCTTCATCTCTGATCCTTCCAATTATCCAAAGTACACAGAAACATAGATCAATGTATTTTTGTTTTCCTAAATCATCAACCTTTTATTTTCAGACAATGATGAGCATGTAGGCCACTACAGCTAGACAGGATATCCCTTTCCACTACGTAATTGTGGTGAATGAAAAAATGATATATCTGCTAATTCTCTAACCACAACCATAAAAATGAGAATAAAGAGGTAGAACTAGAAGTAGATTTATGATTGGATTACTATAATTACATTGCTTTATAAGTGCATAAGAGAAGGTTGAATTAATTTGGTAACTGTGGTAATATTTTGGTGGGCTTTCTCATCCATTTTATTAATATGTGGAAGAACATAATAGTAGCAATGTCACATAAAATTGGACTGCTATTCAAAAGCCCCCGCATTCCAAACTCAAAAAAGACTAGAAAGAATGCAAAACTTTGGATTAAATTTTGATGCCACAGGAACTTGTAAATGTACATGTATGTGTGTGCAGTCCCATATACACGTACCCTTATCTGTACTTTTCACTTTTTACAATTTTCAGCACGTTTCAGTCAACAGACCTGTTCACAAAGTTATTCAAATTTATGGATGTTTCTTTCCTGGGGACCTAGTAATGAGGTATTCCATTAACCTGTTATTAATGAATGAACTACATGTACAATACTTGGAATCCAGTTTGCATGTATACATTACTTTTGCTATGTCTGACAAGCCTCTGACAAGCTTTCAGGTTGTCAAGAACAACCTTTGTTTCAAAAGTATGCATAAAATTTGAATATATTTGTGAACAGGTCTATTTGTTATCGTTTTCATTTCCAAATCTCATAATATAGAATTATATCATTACTTTAGTACTTTCTGAAACAGTTTATTTAAAACTGTTGATTGCAAAGGAACTGTCAAGAAGTTAAAACAGTTTAAAATGAATGGTTTTGGAAATTACTATCGAAAATTTGTAACCTTAAATCAGGAAAATTTCAAATCCCTATATTAAAGTCAAGCCCAGAGCCCCACGCCAAACAAGTTCTTGGGGAAAAACAAGCTTTCTAGCATTCAGGGAGATTGTCGCAGATCTAATGAAGCAGCTCACATCAGGCCAAAGACCTACATGATCGATGCTAGATAATTGCGGTCGCGCATTCCATCATTATAATGCAGCGAGCCTGATTGAATACAAGCGTAGAATGACAAGACTTTGTTAGTTCGATCGCAATAGGTGCATCTCCATTAGCTCAAAAAAGCTTGAGCATGATCAGCGCTTCTCTAGAAAAAAAGTCTCCGTTTGGAGTTCCCTGTTTCCACTAGCCCAAGCTGAGAAATCCCCACTCACTCACTCCAAAAATTAGCTTACGCTTCAGAGTGTGCCATAGGCGGAGTGCGCATTCTTCACCTCAGCCTGCAAATTGGTCAAACAGCAGGCTATTTTGCAAAAAAGCCCTACATGTACATGTAGATGTACATGTGGTTTGTTTGGGATAATACATGTACATGTAGCTAAAGCTAAAATCGCAAGCGCAAGGGTTAACTTGCCTGCTCTTTCCTTCTTCATGGCGAATTAGCTCAAGCTACATGTAGTTGCGATCAGGCTAATACCCCCCAGATCAGATTTACATGTAGCAGACTATTTTGAAAACTCGGGCTAATGAGAACAGGCCTAATTAGTCTCTCAGGTCTGCCGACTTGCCGGAGGGGGGACGAATGGAATTGATGCACAGACCGATATGGGCCTGAGGGGGTGTATAGATGGATGGCCAACGAAACAGCAATGCACTTCAAGAGATCAGGGGAGCGTTTCATCAAGCGTTTTGTCAGTTATAAGCTGTTATAAGCTACTGAAATCCTTGCGTCTGATTGGCTGAGCGCAAATTTGTCGGTAAAAATCACTGACAAAACGCTTGATGAAACGCTCCCCAGTACAGATTTACTCTTACACATAGACTTTCAAAGGTTGCATGCATCAAGGAGTTAGCTTGCCTGGTAACTCCTTGGTTGCATTCATGGGCATGCATGATTTCACAATGCACAATTATCTCTCAATCCTTTCTTTCAGCAAGGAGCTTCTCCTTGCTTTCACCTACATGGACATACATACCCTGTATGTGCATGTGTAGATGCTTAAAAGGTACTATTCAACTTTTTTCTTTTTAATATGTTGAAAAATCGGTATAAAAAGTTATCAACAGCAAGTTTGGGGTAGTAAAAATCTCATGGAATTTCACTGTTTATCCATAAATTATAATAACATGTCTTTGATTTGGGAGAAAGTTGGACTACAGAACATAGTATGAATATAATTCTTATTGAAAATTAATTTGTTTCCCCCTTTTCAACATTAAAGCTTAAAATTTCATGGATTTACCTTATGATCCAAAGTCCTATAAAAACATATGATAAAGTAAAGAAAACAAAAATAACTGCATGCATGTACCTAAATGTATTTTCAATGCATTACCGAACATCAACTGATGCTGTCAATCATAAGTGAATTTAAACAGAATGATCAAGGTGGCAACACAGTGGCAAATTCAAAATCATTATTTCCAAGAAAAATTGGCATTTTTTATTACACTTTTTGATTTCATTCATGTTCAGCTATTTCAGATACACCATAGGAAAATATCCATGATACCAAGTTTAAGGGGGGAAAAATTAGTCATATACAGTAGCGTAGCATTTTAAAATCTCTATCAAAGATGGGCTGATAAATTCTATTCATATCGAGACAGAAATGAAAAATGATCAAACCACTCATCCCTTGCGAACAGAGGAAAAAAAAAAGTGAAATGAAATTACGTCCAGCCGAGAAACTCATTATTGCTGGCATTTAGACAGATTACCATATGACACCACTTCTAAATCACATGTGTGGTAATCACATGTAGTCTATCACTGTCAAGAGGCCATGATTCCGATTAAATGGCAACGCTCGTCTCCATATTTCATCTCTTCCTCATATACATGCACTCTTCGTCTCCAAAGGAAGAAGAGATGATCATCATAAAGATGATACGCATGGCATGCTCTAAACTTGAATCGTGAGTCTAAAAAAGCGTCTTGGGATTTTGGAAAAGTGGCTGCTGGCAGCCGAGGTTTATTCACACGGGGGTACTACATGTACATGTATTTCTTTGTCCAAATAGAACTACATGTACATGTACATTGTATTTCTAGTTGTTATTGGAATATCAAAGCATTTCAAATGCATTCCTTCTCAAGATTCAGTATTACTATAATAAACAGCTCCCAAACTCTTTTACCTTAAAGCCCCTTTCCGATGGGAAACCCGAATCCTGACAAATTATACATCAATCGAAAGGTAATTACATGAGGATTTATGATAAATAAACTGCCATTAAGTCAAATTGAACCATAAGAAACCAAATTAAGATTTTCTGAACTCGTTCCCTCGGTTTCCGATACCAGCTATGCTTGGGCGAAATGCATGATTTCGTGTGACGTCAGTCGAAGGAGAGTGCCGCGCGCGTCGGTGAACAAATTTCACCGCCAGCGCGCACTGCTAGCTACCTTCGGCTGTACTGTAGTTTGTGATTGTGGGCAATTTATTGTGGAAAAACACTGTACTGATCTGAGACTAGGTCGAGCTAGTTGAATCTTTCTACAGATTTAGAGGTAGGCAAGAACATTTTATTTTCATATATATTTGTTTTAATGTGGTAATGATGGGTTTAGACCCAATTATTATTAACAATAAAATGATTTGTTGTGGCAAACTTCCGTTTAACTTTAAGAGAGTATCTCGCGATGTACACAGCATACAGGGTGTGCATTGTCCTACATGTATATAGAGCGACGACATTGAAGTTCGAAGCCAATATCACCTCTTCCCATAATCCAATTTGGTGTAAATTTATGTGAGTGATTTGAAAGATATTTGAGAATGTTCCCTGCAAGTTTGGTCGAATTTTAAGCGGCAGAACCTATTTTATCCACATGGATACCAAAGTGCACTAGCGCCGGTCCCGGAAAAAAGTATCTACATGTAGACCTAAGGTTCAGAAAAAGTGTTCCAGCCTAATCTAGTCCATAAAACGGGAATACCCCTTCAGATGTAATACATCTGACATTGGGCGTACTCCTGAGGCAAAAGTGGAGTCAAAAGAAAATTTTGTTTATTTACAGCAACCTCTGTCACTTTTCACTTTTCTAAAACTAACTCCAAGGTTTACCAATTGGCTTCTGAAGTTCTAGCAGGGCAGCTCAGCGCTATACGTAAAACTCATGATATGCATGCATTTAGCGCTACACATAGCGCACATTCAAAATGCGGTTTGGAAATGGGAAGCTTAGGCTTAGCTTTAGGCTTAGACTCATAGAGAAGACCTCCGAAAACTAACAAAAATTGTCACATGTGTTGCCTGTTGATAGTTATAGGATGTTTGCTGGACCACCACCAACACCCCCTTCGTCTCCGCCGGCACTGCCGGGGTTCCTTGGTTCAGGTTCCTCCTGATACGGTAGAATCTGCTGCTGATGATCATCCTCGATTATCTGCTGATCATCCTCGATTATCTGCTGATCATCCTCGATCAGTTCACCAATTTCTCCTTCGTCCTCATCTGAAAATTCCTCATCTTCTGAAGAACCGGACTCCTGCTCTGCCGCTTCAAATTCCAAATCTAAAGGAATTGACTCAGGATCTGTCATATTCGACGTAGATAATTTGGCTTTTTGTACAGAAAAAATATGTGCTGTATACAATTGATGAATAGCGAAGGAAATGGGGCGGAGCTTAACTCTCCTTCGATACACGTCATGAATTGTAAGCGGTTTCGTGTAGCGTTCGGGAGGAGTTCGGAAAAATTCGGAAAAATTGAGTCCCGACGGCTTCCGATTGGGGCTTTAACCAGTACTCACACAGCCTTCCTGTTAACTTCTTAATACATGTACATATAGGACAAATCTATCTCATGCACAGGAGAAAATCTATCTCATGCACAGGAGAAAATCAGGGTGCCGTTGCATAAAACTTGCTATTATAGTAACTTTGCTATTATAGTAACTTTTCATGGAATACTGGATTTTGATTGGCTCTTGAGCAACATTACCATGGTAGTTACCATTGATGGCAAAGTTACAATAATAGTAAGTCTTTATGCAATGGCACCCTGGTCATACATTGTAATGTATATATAAGCCCTTCCATTTCTTTATTTTAAGCTTTTTCAAGAAATTGTATGATTCTGACCTTTTACTTCTACTGATCCATTTCTTGAATTTTAATACACTTTTCCAAATCATTTGGATATCAGGGCAGTCTCCTTGTTAATACGTACAATGAACTACATGTACATCAACTGAAGGAAAGTAATCAACTTACATTAAACTGTTTTGGGGGCTAGGGTGAAAATTATAAATACATACACGTACATGTAGATGAAGTGTTATGAAACGCAAAACAACCAAGAAAAACAAACTCAGAACAAAATTTCCATAACAGGCTCTTTGGGGGTCTCCTTTATGTGTGTTTTGTATACATACTAAAAAAACAAAAGAAAATAAAAGAAAAAGATTCCTCTTTTAACACACTACAAGAAACTTTTGCTTTAAACTTCCCACATTATCTTGTATTTTCCCTTACAAAAGAAGAACTTCAATATATATACATGCATCTAAATATGATTCAAATATTTTAATGTTTGCATGAAAAGACATGTAGGTTAATTGTACACTTACACATGTAGGTTAATTGTACCTTTTTAAATCCTTGAGCCTCATAAATCTGAGAAGAAAATATCCCTCATGTAAGAGAAAAAAAAAGAGGTGCAAAGAACTTGTAAATCGAGGAGGAAGACAGAACAATATTAACTTACCGCATATTTGAATCTGGAATTGAAAATTCGATCATTGGCCTTCACGATCCGCTCTGTTTCTGTAAATAGTAAAACATGATAACAAAGATGGCTGACAAAATTAACGTTTCCTGGATATACACGTATATCTCAGATTAAATGATTAAGGAAGTTCAAAGGCAAAAGAAAAAAATCACATGGGGGGATAACATAATAAAATCACAAAATGTACTGCATTGCTGAGACAATAAAACTTCCTGTTTTGGTTTTGGGGGTCTGGGCCTCTTTTAAAAATATTTTACTACATGTATGTACAGTAAAATGGAGATTCCCTTGTACCAATAGTTATACCAATATCTTTCTCCTACCCCCCCCCCCCCCCGAGTTCTTTTAGGGAGTTTTCTAGAGTCTTTTAGGGGCTTCATAGAGTTATTTTAGGGGAGGTTCTAGAGTTCTTTTAGGGAGCTTCTCAAGTTTTAACTTCTTTTGGAGCTTTCCTGAGCTACACCACCCTCTACCTCTGAGTATTTTCGAATGATCATGGCAGAAAATTGCACCTTCACCCCTTCCTTTTTGTACATACACTGTAAATATGATAAACATTCATTGTAAATTTGAATATTTTTCTGGCCGGAGGATTACAGAAATAGGTAATCTTTTCATGTACTATTGTAATATCAAATTTCTTTGTATCACAACACATGTATAATTGTATGATTGTTGTTACATGTAGCTATAAATTCAAAGGGGCTTACATGTAATGACATGTACTATGTACATGTATCTGTTACTTACATGTACTACATGTACTGTACGCACGACAGATGAAGGGCTGAATACTTGTAGGTAAAGTTGCTAAATAAATATTATGTTTATCAGGGAAGATCATTAAATGTGTTTTATTCCCATTTCGGCAATGTGCACTAAATCATATAACTTTTGTTTTCTCTTTCCCTTACTAATACAAGTACCCATGCCCGCCGCCTTTCCTTTAAAAAAAAAATACATGTACAACATTGTAAGGAAATTCTTTTGAAGCAGCAGGGTTTCAAATATTGATTAAGTTCTTGCTCCCAACTCCTCCTACTATAAGAACTGTGAGAAGGATACAATAGACAACCGATATGCACACAGAGACAGATGTAGATCACTACAACAGTCATGCATAAACATGGTACTCTTTGTTGACTTTCAGCCCAATCGCAAGCACATCATACAGATACATGTTTAATACAAGATTACATGTAGATACTTGATTAAACAATTGCAATGTGCATTATGTGAAATGGATTACAGAGCACATGTAGATACATTGCAGCAAAATGAAGATCTTTCCTTAAGAATTTTTCTTTTTTAATCAACCCCTATCGTGCTGTGGGCGGCAAATCCCGCCCCAAAATTTGAGTGTAGAACATTTCTTTTAGGCTCAGAATGGCTTGAAAATTCTTCCTCACACAGAAAACTGTGCCTTCAATATAATGTTTATTCCTACATGTACATGTATGCAATATATATCTTTGATCAGTTTGCTCAAGAAAAAACTCACTGGAAGTTAATATTCAACTCTTGAAAGTTCATTTTTGATAATTGTCCAAAAATCTGGTGGCATGGAAGAGGTTAAAATTGTGTCTTGTTTGATGTACATGTAGGCCAACATGCAGACACTTTTTAAAATTTTACGTTCATGTCAATGGTGCAAATTAAAGCCAATTGAAAAAAAACAAAACATGCATGAGTTTGGAAGTATAGGCCTACATGTACATGTAGCTCTTGAAAACTCAATAAAAACAAGAGCTCTGGAAATTTCAAAAAAATACATGTACTGGTACATGTACATTGTACCAGGCACTTTTACAAAACAGCAATGAATAAAAACAAACCCCTATGAATATTGGTTGATTATTTACATGTACATTACCAAGCAAAAATTTGTTCTGTACAGACAGGTACACATGTGGTCTTTCACATTTTCACTATTAAAGTACAAGTACATGTACATTAGATGCTACAGTACACTAGTGTAGCTGGGGGGGGGGGGGGGGGGGGCAGGGGGGGCAGAATGCCCCCCTGACAACTTTTCCTTTAATTTTTTTTTAAAGGTTTTTTTTTTGCTTGTCAGAGAATTATGGAGGAAAACATCTGATAACCAACCTCCCCCCCCCCCCCCCCCCCCACTGAGCGACCTTTTTGTAGGGCTGGCAAAAAAAAATATTGTCGCTACCCCCTCCCCCTTCCCCCCCCCCCCCCCCCCCCCCCCCCCCCCCCCCCCCCCCCCCCCCCCCACTGAGCGAGTTTTGGAACGCTGGCGAGAAGAAAAAAATACAGGTCTCCCTTCAAGCAGAATTTGCCCCCCCTTGTAAAACATCCTAGCTACGCCACTGCTACTGTACAATATTTTTCTAAATAGCTGGTTTGCCTGTACATGTACATGTATACATGTATTACTGTAGAGTGAACATTCATACAGAGAAATGTAACTAAGATACATTTCCCTGGTTCATACATACTGGACATGTACAAATGTACACTAATACCATATAAGCATAAATGTACATGTATGCAATTGATGAAACTTCCATGACAAAAAATTGCACCACCAGTGAAGCTGTGTTATGTAGAAGAGGGTCCAAAAGAAAGAGAAGAAAAACAGTCAACATGTAGAAAATATCATAAAATTACAAACTGGATAATGTGCTTACCTTCTTCCGTGCCCATGGCTATGCTTGCGAGATACTACTCTGCTCATCAAAGCATTGTTGTTCTGAGTGAAAGACATAAAAGAAAAGTGGGAGAATATAAATATTTAAAACAAAACTTCCTGACCAAGAGTCAAAGTGATTAATTAGTATTATGAATTCACCAGAAAAAGAACTTTCAGTTTCAAATTTGTTGATGATGATCTTTAATTCCCCATGTATGATGTACCCATACTCAAAAGTTCATGTACATGTAAGATGTAGTTTTCTCTCTCTCTCTCTCTCTCTCTCTCTCTCTTGTATATTGTACATGTATGTATATGTACATGTATGTGTACATACATGTACATGTAGTCAAGATGATGAAACGAAACAATTTCCACTGCATCGACAAGCTTAAAATCAAACTACATGTTCAGGAAAAAAAATAAATGTACATGTACATATCTTATTGTAATCACTCTGCTTTCATTTTATTTAGTATAACAATGACTTTATCACAGAGACCCAGAGAGTGATTTGGCTTCTTATACATGTATAGCCTTCAGATCAGCCAGGCTGCGCTGTGATGCTCGTGCAGCTGCACATGTCGATGATGATCTTAAATCATTCCTATTTTTAATATGCAGGATGTACAAGTAAGTACTCTACAAGTACATGTACATGTACATGTAAATAACAATTCTCCCAGACAATCATTTGGACTAAAGGGCTACATGTATGCTTACCATGGACTTAACACTTTCACTTTTAAGCTTTTTAATATACTGTACGCCTACAGTTATACCAGCTTAAATGGTAATTTGAACCATATATTGATTTTCACGAAGTGCACGCAGGTGGATACATGTACATGTACACGTGTGTGTAGCATCGGAAAAATAGTAAAGCGGAAAGGAAAACATATGTACAAACTTACAATGTAAACTTTCAATTTCTTTCCTTTTTTCCCCCTACTTTTTCTACGACTATATTCCTACACATGAGCTAGTAATTGTTTTAATGTCCATTCAATATATTACATCATAATTTTTTCATAAAAATGTAAAATTTATTTTTGTCTGGGGGGGGGGGGGGGGGGTGGGCAGTACACTGACTAATTCCCCACATACATGTAGGTGTACATGTACATGTATGTATGTATTTGTAGTGTCCATTCCATGCATTGCATTACATTATAGTCTTCAGAGAAAGATCTTGATGTACAATGTACAAGGTACATGTACATGTACATGTACATCAGTGATCAATGTAAAAATTAATTCATAATTCACAAGAGATTCTTTTGGATTTGAGATAAAGTTAAAATGAGATACCGGTACCTGTATCTTTTATGGACAGCATGTTGTTATTACTTATTTTTAATCATTTTTTTTCCCCTTCTTTTTGTTTACCTGGGCTTTCCTTAGTTTTTACAGGGGTCTCTTCACACAATTTTTTTCAAAAAAGTTGTAGTTATGTGCAAGTTCGAATGTTAAAAAAAATTTCTACATATATGCAACCGAGAGTGGTTGAAAATCAAGTTGCATTTTATTTCTAACTTTGCATTGAAATGCAACTTTGCATGCAAGAGGACTCAGAGCTCTTTTAGACCCTCCTAGAACTTCATTGTACTGTAAACAGCCCATCATTTTTTCCCCACTAATGTTCATGTACACACATGTACATGTACATGTATATCGTTTCATCTTTAATACGGTAGTGAAGCCTGCATATAAAGACCACTCACGGGAGACAAGAAAGTGGTCTTCAGAGGCTAGTGGTCTGTACGTACAGGTTCCTTGGCTTTAGTACATGTTTCAGTGATAAAAACTGTTGAGGGAAACATTAAAAAAAGGTCTTTATAGACAGGTGATCTGTCTTTACAGGGGCCTGTTGCACAAAACTTGCGTTTGAACGCAACTTTATTTTCAGCCAATCAGAAGTGCACATTACGGACTTGCGTTTGATTTTTAGGAGTTGCGATTAAACGCAAGTTTTGTGCAACGGGTGGGGGGGGGGGGGGGGGGGGTGTCATCGTGATTCCGAAGGTTCATAATTCTAAAGGTTTGTGATTCCGAAAATACAATAGAGCCCTACGTGTACATGACTTTTCAGAAATCTTCAGAAATATGAACCCTTTTTCATTTTTGGAAATTACGAACCCTATTTCCTTTTCAGAATTATGAACCCTTTTTCACTCTCGCAATTATGAACCTTCTGAATTACGGACCATCGGAGAAAAGAACCTTCAGAAAAGCAAACCTCTGGAGATATGAACCTTTGGAAAAACGACATGTAACCATAAAATGGAATGATACACAGTACCTGTGTAAAACTTTCAAATCAATGGCAGAGTCATGTACATGTACATGTATGTATGTGTACATCATACATGTCCACATACAAAATTATCTCTCTAAAGCAAATCTGAGTCTTCTGTTGAAATGTCATTGTGCCAACTTGCCAAAAACATGTAATTGGAAGAACATTGGAAACAATTTCACACTTGACTGCAGTAAAATACCAGGGACAATTTCATGAATGTTTGACTAATAAGCAATGACGCAAGCTCCTCCAATTTTACAATCCTCACATTTAAAATAGAAAATGAATTTGTAAACACCATTTTCATATATATCAAAAGGTGTTTGCATATTATAATTTTTTTTCAATATACCACAGTTTCTGTCCAGTGCAAAATAGCATGACTACATGTACATGTACCATCAAAAGAATGTTTTATTTTCCAAACCCCATTTAATGGGTACAAGCATATTCTATCCCGATTCCTGATGCTATTTTTTTTTCTCATATGATGGAAACTTGAGGAGGGACAAAGTACCAAGAAATGTAACATTAGAGGGCAATATAATTATGTATTTTTTAAAATATAAATTTGGCTATCATGACTTAAAAGGTAACTTAATATTGTCGTACATGTAGGCCTACATGTACAATGTACTACTTAAAAGTTCTTACATGTATGTTCTTGTAATGAAATTGCATTTTATGAGAAACAGGCTGCACTTAAAATACGTATAGGGAGTATATTACAAAAAAGAAAAAGAAAATTGGCATAGATCGCCATAATATCATAACATTAATGCTGGCCTTGATGTACATGTACTAACTGTTTTTCCTTTATACTCTTTCATCCTAAACCATTTGAATGTCGAATACAGTAACTAGGGGTGTGGTTTTCTTTTTGTCTTCTATACAGTAAGATGTAAAATATTTGGGGTGATTGGTTCCCTTTAGAGAATAAAACATAATTTTTTTTTTCTTTACCAGCATGTTTATATTCCATTCTAACAGTGTAATACTAAGCAAAGTGACCTTTATAAGTGGAAACAACAAACCACAGGAAGAGGATATTGATCACAATGTGGTAAACAAAGCAATGTGATCTTGGTCACACTATGGTAACCAAAAAGTTCTGAAGTCATGGACAAAATGGCACTAAAAAGTTCATTGGACAGAACAGAACTGATTTTTCTTATGAGCACATTTTTGTTCTCACATTTCTGCTAAATGCTGAGGACCTTGCTTGTTAAAATTTACAGTAAACTTTTTTTTTCCTTCTACATACATGTACATACATCATGTAGGTACAAATAAAGATACAAATATTAGAAATACATGTAGAATTCTCAATCAAATTCATCATCAAGTTTTTCCTTTTTTTTCAACATGTACTACCATTGATAATTTTTCGTTATTTAAAAAAAAAAATTCCACTTCTATTCAACATTATCTATAAAAATATATATATACCTCGTATACTTCCATATCTATGTATATTTTAGCACCCCTAAGTCCTTGTCTATATAGTCATGGTGCCAGTGTGTAAATGTTGACAAACAAAAAATTGACAAATCACTGCCAAAAATGGTTTATCTTTTATAGAAAAGGGAAGGGTGATAAAAAGGAACTTTATGCTTGATACTACATGTACATGTACATGTAACCCCTCTTTAGTTACCCTGCATTCCTGCAAGGCCATCAAATGCTAAAGAAAAGAATTTAAAAGAATTTTTTAAGGCTAAAATGTAAGCTACATGTACATGTACAAGTACATTGTATTCAAAAGCTAAAAAGTAGGAAAGGTGACGTACATGTATTTGTACCGAATGTTACACTTTGAACAGAATGACAACACAGAAAGTTTGAATGAAAAGTTAAATGCTACTTTAATATCATATTTATGAAAGGGACAACCATCACAGCAATAATACACATGCAATGACTTAAATTCTTTCAAATACTTTATAGCCTTATGCACTGTAGAATTTAGAATTCCAAGAATTATTTTTTGAATGTCATTCTAATAAGTTTCATACGTACATGTATTGCACTGGCAGAGGCAGGCCTAGGGTATACACTATACATTGTATGTACATGTACATGTATGAATGTTTGGGGGATTTTTTCTGAAATATGTATGTCCGGTGGACAAATTTATTTGCCCAGGGCCCTCTTGCATAAAAAAGTTGCGATTAAACGCAACTCAAAAAATAAAACGCAACTCCATTTTCAACCAATCAGGATCGCGTATTTGGGACTTGCGTTTAATTTTTTGAGTTGCGTTTAATTGCAACTTTTTATGCAAGAGGGTCCAGGGCACCTACATGTACATGTAGACCTATACGTAGATGTAGTTAGTGTCAACTGTCAAGCTTTATTTAGATAAAATACAATGAAATATGAAGTACAGGTGAACTTACATGTATACTGTGACTAAATAACACATCAGCATCAATCAAGTGGATGGACTTTCAAGGAAAATGCTTGCCCTTTCTGAGGGCGGAAAATGGAATGTAAATTGAACCACAACATTCTGTCATTGAGAGAGGAATTCTCCTCCTACATGCATGTACATGTACATGTACACTGTAGGCTTTACATGTACATGTGGGCAACAGTACACATGTACATGAGTAACATGTACAAATGTATGCCTTCAGGCACATGCATGACTGCACAGTTTACAGTTTGTGAATTCTGCTTATAAAATGCAGAGGTAATAGGAAACAGCTACAATATGCAGTAATAGTCCATTTCACACTCCTACAGGTCATACAACCGACGGCAAAACTAGAAAAGTTCTTTCCGTTTAAAGTTTTTGTTGATTTGTAATCGTAAGTGGTCTCACAGAACAGTTTCAGCTTTGTTGCCCAAGGGGCAACCTTGAGTGATTTGCATAATTTGCATATAGACTCCAATGTGCTGTTCATCTTTAATAAAACAAAAACAATCTCAATTGTATATATCTTTGTCAAAAAATGGCAATGAGAGCAATTACTTTTAGTCCATTTAGAACAGACTCCAAACCTCTTTTCCAAAGTCTAGGAATATTAGATATTTTTCAACTCCATGAACTTCTTGTATCAACTTATATGTATGATCTGGTGAAAGGTATATTACCACACTCTTTAGTGGATTATTGTCAAATCATACAGCAGAGATATGCAACAAGGGGGAAAGAAAGTGGCTTATGGTGGTGTCACACCTTGGCGTTTTAGCTAGCGTATGCCCGACGTATCAAAATTTATCTAAAACGTCGGCATACGCTGAACTTTGATTTTTTTTTTCAACTCTGGGCGTATACTTAGCGTATTCATAACGAGTTGGACGTATACATAACGTATATAGAACGCTTCGTTAACTTATAAGTAACGTATTCCAACGAATGCTTAGCGTATTGCCGGCGTACACAACTTATGCCCAACGATAGCCTAACTTACGCATAGCGCGCGGCAGCGTATCGCTGACGATCACGTGTCGTAGCCTATAAAAAGGCTGCCGCTCGACTATTCAAATCATAACCGCACTATACATCACCGTATCAACACCACCGCCATGCCGAAGAACACTTCGAAGAACGCTGCCAAGAAGTCCCCTGGCCATGGGCGGGGGCGTGGACGTGTCTTCATGAGTTCTGATGGGTTCCTCTTGTGAACCCCATTTTTATATACCAATTCCTCTAAACGTTGTCAATACGCCATTATACGGTAGCTGTAAGTTAGAAACACGTTCAGTAAGTTTTGTGATCGTCCGGAGCACGTCAAATACGTCTTCATACGTCAATATACGTTGGAGTTAAGTTACACATACGTTCAAAGCACGTTACTCATAGGTTAGAAGTAAGTTTTGGGGTACGCTAGACTATATCTCGACGTATTTCGACTTATGAGTAACTTACGAGTAACGTGTGTCAACGTGTGTCAACGATCGCGTAACTTACCTACAACTTATGGCCCACGTATGCGGGACGTATGAGCCATACGCTGGCATACGTCGAAAAATTTTGTGCTTGCACAAAATTTTTCGACGACCTCGCCGTATGACGACGTATACCAGCGTGTTTTAGCGTGCTCTTAACGTATGCAAAACTTACCCGTAACGTATTCGACGTACGCCAGCGTATTCGCCAAATTCCTCATACGTCGGGCATACGCTGGCTAAAACGCCAAGGTGTGACACCACCATTACTCTATTTACCAAAATGTAAGACAAGGCAAGGACAGTTTTGCATCTCGTTTGTTGGTACAAAACTGTGGAATGGTCTTCCAGATGAAATTAGATTAAAAACTTCAAGGTCAGTCTTTCATAGAGAACTTTCCAACTACCTTCAATGTAAATGATGTTGCAAACTCAAAACTTCCCTTTTATATTTATACCTTCTATCACCTACATTTGATTGGTGATCTATATAGAGCTTTAGGCTTAAGCCTAATGATGTTGCAAACTCAAAACTTCCCTTTTATATTTATACCTTCTATCACCTACATTTGATTGGTGATCTATATAGAGCTTTAGGCTTAAGCCTAAACATTTGTTTATTTGCATCTACTTTTACTTATCTATTTTTCTCTTTGTTTTCTTAACTACTTACACTGTATAATACACATATCTGTATTATCATATGTGTTATACCTGTAACAATTTTCACTTTACTGTTACACCTCATGCACACAATAGTGATTTCAGTTGTTTAAAGATTTTTCTCTCTCTCTCTTGTATAAATTGTAATTATTGTTTGAAGAAAAAAAAAAACGTCTAATCGTTTTTGCTCTTCTTTTCTCTGTAAGAAATGTAAAAGTTAAAAAAAATATATTTGTATATATTTTTTACATACGAAATAAAAATTGTACATGTAGGTACTGAAAAAAAAAATTAACAAAATTAACAAAACAAAACATCTTGCCAAAGAATGGGACTAGGCTCGACTAGCACTTGTGCTAACTTCTAGTTCCAATTAACAACTTCACCTCAGTATTAGTACATCTATATTACATTGTCATGTACATTCGACTTTATGTAGATCTATGACTACATATCATTGTAAATCCATTTCTGTTCATTAATGTATATATATATATATATATATACATGTATATATATATATATTACTTTTACTTTTTTATGTATATGTATTCATGTACAATTATTACTCTTTAGTACAACCAAGGAGTTATAACTCCTTGGTACAATGTATGATTGTTCATAATATCCTGTCATTTATGTGATGTGATGTTGTTAATAAATTCAATCAATCAAATATGCAATGTAAACCTACGATGCAACAAAAGGAGAATATACCGGGGAAAGTGTAATTGTATCACAGGTTTCATTGCACAAGAGCAACAACACTAAAGCATTTGGGTGCAGCGAGCACACAGTGCGTACATGTAAATTGTTTTGGGCTATGTACATGTAAATTGTTTTGGGCTATTTAGCATTGCCTACATGTACATGTGTGTTACATGTTGTCATTGGGGTTTATGCAAATTATGGAAAATGCTAAAAAAGTTAATTGCTTTATGGGGAACAAAGCTGAAATTGTTTGGAGACAACATGGGAGCACAAAAAAAAAATTGAAAAAACTTCAACAGAAAGAACTTTTCTAGGTTCAGTCATGTGGACTAGATCACTAGAATATTCAGTCTTGCAGACGAAATTTTACAAGTAGTATTCATGTATTTTCTACAGTGAATCAATAAGTGCCTTTAATGATTATCCAGTCATCCTGAACAGATGAATGGAGAAAGATGCAATACATGTACATGTACTGTAGGCAATGCAAGTATAGTATACACTGTACGTACACATACATGTACATGTACTTTGTAGCTACATGTACATTACCAAACAGATAGAGTAGAAATGCTCAACATACATGTACAATGTACCTCAAATAGTTCATGAGTTATTGTGAGAACAAGGCTAACACCTGAATTTCAGAAATTGACCTCTGACCTTTGACCTACATGTACGTATCCCCCAATCTAATCAGAATGTCTTCCAACAGTGATACATATTAGCACCAAGTTTGAAGTTCATACCTCAAATGGTTCGAGTTATTGCGAGAACGAGGCTAACACCTGAAATTTCAGAAATTGACCTCTGTGACCTGTGACCTGTGATGTTTGACCTTTGACATAACTTATATACCCAAAATCCAATCAGATCTCCTTCCTACGGTGATGCATACTAGCACCAAATTTGAAGTTCATACCTCATGTGGTTCTTGAGTTATCACGAGAAAGAGAAAGCAGGACAGACGGATGGACAACCCAAAAACATATACATGTACATGTAATGCCTCTTGCACCACCTTCGGTTGGCGGAGGCATAAAAAAAGATTAGTTGATTACTGATGATCACAAATTTACAAAAACATCTTAAAGGAAATTGAATACAATATGCTAGGGTAGGAAATATATAAAGGAAGAAAAGCAATTGGTTGGTAAAGGGGGCCAGATAATAGCACATGTGCTAGTCGAGCCTGACCCACAACAGAAAAAAACAAACAAGTATTTTGGTAAAGTTCAGTTATTACCAAAATTAAAAATAATAATAGTTAACAATGAAGTTCAAAAAGTAGAGAGTAATGATGTTAAATACATTTCTTGTACATATACAGACTATTTGCATGAATGTTATAGAAATTACAAAATTCCCAAAGAGCAACCACAATATCTTGATGGTTATTTTCATTATGTTGAGCTACATTATTCATGTTCCATGAAATATTTTTATATTACAATTTCATTTGTGCATGGGCTTCTAGGCTTATATAAAAACAAAATCAGGTGAAAAGGGGCAAAAATGTTTTTAGTCTTTTGAAATATCCCGCTCCCCCAGGAACGAGACAGACTTGTTTCATTCTTAAATTTATGATAAATAGGAAGAATGAAAAGATCTGCATCAGTGCATTGTTAGTTTTGAGAAATGAATATTTGCTAAACATGCACGATTGCCACTGTTCATTCCCTGTACTGTTCCTATTCACTCAATATGTAATGAAGCAAAGGGCAGATCAATATTTCAATAAAATGTGTTACTTCGGATTTTGACAAAAAAAGAAACATTGTGTACAGGAGGCTTCATTTCAATATACACAATATATGGATCATCACTCAAATCAACAGTTCAACATTAGTACTTTGTATATTGTGTTTACTTTTTTGCAAAAGGACTTTTGCACTACTGTAGACATACATGAACATCATGTACGTATTATGACAAAATTTGTAGTCAATGAAATGGCCAAACTTTTATTTTCAATGTCATCAAGCTTGTGTGCAGTGCAGTGATTCATGCAGTCTCTTGAAGGTCTGTTTTCAGCAAATACCATATGCCAAATCGCCCAATGCACAATAACAAAAGTGAACACCCAGAATAAAATCACTCATGCACATTTGGTGTGTACACTGCTGCAGTAGGAATTCTTGATCCTGTACCCAGACACAATGTACATGTACGTAAATATGTAGGCACAGTTTACTTCTATATGTGTATATATATATAGATGTACGTGTACTTTTCCCCATTACAAAGAATGATAAGACAGTATGTACATGTAGCTTCTAAACTCTTGCACAAATACATATAGTCAAGGATTGTATTTCCGAACAGGATGGTATTAACGAACGTGTATAGTTAGGCGCATTAAAATGGCTTTCATACGCGTAGGACTATGCGCATGTTCTCCACACTACATGTATTTGACACAGAGAACAAAGGGTAGCAGATCATACAATGAGGCAAAAAACGTAAATAATATCTCATTTTTACATGAAACCATGAAAACGATTAAATAATTGATTGAAAAATCCCTTATTCTGAAAAATATCTCTATTTTGAATGAAACTTTAACCTAAAAACTGCCGATTTCAAAGACCTCACGACCGATCCCTTCCTGTCTAATGTTTAGAGTGAGAGAGAGAGAGTTTACTGTAGTGCAGTGGCCGTTAATATTGGCAACCCCCGATAAAGCATGTTCATGTAGAGAACGTGCGATCGACCTGCCGAACTACGAGTACGAGTGATAACAAAAACTGTGTGCGTAATATTTTTGTTGATTAGACTGAGCATAATGAGGAAATTTCTCACATAGGGGGCACGTTCGGAAATATAATACCATTTTCAAGGGACCAAAATGCCGCATCGTTGGGAATAGCCTGGAAGGCTCTTTGAAGAGTAAAAAAAAAAAAAAGCTGACGCTACTCTTCAATTTAAAGAGTAGCGTTAGCTTTTTTTTTTTTTTACTCTTCAAAGAGCCTTCCAGGCTAGTTGGGAAGGGGTTCGCTCGGAAGGGAATATCATATTAAATCTACGTTGTCTTTTTAAAATTCCATCAAATTCTTTTTCTGTAGGACTTTGAGCATTCATTAGATAAGCTTGACAGATATTCGTTTGATATTTTATTTGCTATCGTTGATTTTCTGAAAAGTGTTCAGAAACTGTACCGTACATGTACACGAAAACGCAATCACAATCACAGATGCAGAGGCACAGTCATATTCAAACAACAAAGCTTCCCACTTATTTCCTTACCTATTTAGAATCTGCGTTGAAGCCACTCAATATTCCACATTTCACACAGAAAATAAAAGGAAAATCAGTAAATCATTGTATAATCATCCAATTCTTGACAGTCGGCGGATTCCTGTTGTACTCAAACTTTCTTACGCTCATAATTTTATTTCATACAACTGTAAAGCAATTTTCGCGAAAAAAATCTTATAAGTGTTCTGGTGAAAGAGTCTAAGTCCTAAGCGCACAAACTGATTTCCGGGGGGGAAAAGAAATACATAAGGAAAGAAAAGAGGATAGATTAAAGGAAAAGCAAAGAAATAAGGAAAGAAAAAAAAAGGGAAAATAAAGAAATACACAAGGAAAGAGAAGAGGACAGATTAAAGGAAACAACACAAAATAAAGAGGTACAAAAAGAAAGAGAAGATATAAAAAAGGAAAAATATATAAAGAAATACAAAAGGAAAGAAAAGATGATAGATAAAAGGAAAAAAAAACACAAAGAGATACAAAAGGAAAGAGAAGAGGATATAGAAAAGGGAAAACTAAGAAATATGCAACAAAAGAGGATCGATTAAAGGAAAAACAAAGTAACACATAAGCCTACATAAGGAATGAGAAGGAGCAGTTAGAAGAAAACAATTGACAGCATTGCATTATATTGCTATATACTCGATTGGAGGGAAGCGCAAGAAGGAGGTTTGATATCTCATGTGTTCTAATTTATACCAACAAAAAAAACACCAAAAAAAAAACCCACAAAAAAACCCCCACAAAAAAACATGGTTGTAATTTCACAAACAGGTCATTAAAGGCACAATTTGTTAAACCAATGACGAATTATTTTTCATCATAATATTCTTTTCTCTTTTCTTAAATTGACACGATGTGGGATGTTTCTGTGAACCAAGAACTTGAAAATGTTCTATGATAATTGGTCAGTGTAGTGGTGCCTGTACTGCGATTTTAAAAAAGAATTATGATATGCGTGCTCTCTGATTGATTAGAATCTATAAAAAATGCATTTGTTGGAAGCTTCAAGACTCCTTTCATGTGTGTGTGTGTTGGGGGGGGGGGCGTTGTGCTTGTCTGTGTCTGTGTGCATTGTATAGGACATACTATATAGTAAAGTCCAGTGGCGGATCCAGGGGGGGCAATCCCGGCCCGTGCCCCCCCCCTTTTGAGGGAAAACAATGCAATGTGCCCCCCTATTTGCGATTGTGCCCCCCCCCTTTTCGAGCAGAAAACCTTTTTTTTTTTTTTTTTTTTTGTTGTTGCTTGTCAGAGAATTATGGAGGGGAACTGGACCCCATAACCCCCCCCCCCCCCCCACTGAGCGACTTTTGGAGGGCTGGCGAAATTTTTTTTTTTGCTCGCCACCCCCCCCCCCCCCCCCCCCCCCCCCCCCCCACCACTGAGCGACTGTTGGAGGGCTGGCGAGAGACCAAAAAAATATGGGTCTCCCTCCAAGCAGTTTCCCAAACTTGACAATCCTGCATTTGTGTGCCCCCCCCCCCTTATACGAAATCCTGGATCCGCCCCTGGTAAAGTCTGTTGAACCATGCTAACTAGCAAGCACAGCGATCTCAACATCTTCTATAGCCAATGCCAATATCTTCATTTTTATAATTTCTCTATGAATTTCTTTGCCCCCTTCTATCCTCTTCTCTTTCTATCATCCCTTTTTTCTTGCTTGTTCATTTCTTTAATTTCTCTTTCTTTCCTCTTTTGTTTCTGTATTTCCTTATCCTTCAGCTTATCTTTTTTGAAAATATATTTTCTTTGTTTTTTCTTTTAACTTTCTTTGTGTACTGTTTTTCCAATAAGCTACCCTCTAATTCTCTTTCCTTATAAATGTATTTCTTTCACGGTTTTCCCTTTTATATATACTTCTCTCTTTTCTTCAAGACTTAGGGCCTATATATCTCTTTGTGTTTTGTCTTTTTTTGTTTGTTTGTTTTTTTGTTTGATTATTTTTGTATTTCATTTATAATCTATCCTTTAATCATCTTTCCTTATGTATTTCTCTGTGTTTCCTTTAATCTATCCTCCTCTTCTTCCTTATGTATTTCTTTGTTTTCCTTTAATCAATCCTTTTCCCTTTCCTTATGAATTTCTTTGTTTTTTCTTTAATCTATCCTCTTCTCTTTCCTTATGTATTTCTTTGTTTTTCCTTTTCTATTATCTTCCCTTCCCTGGTCTGTATTTCTCGTGCACATGGCGCTGCCGGTGATCTGAATGAGCGCTGACGACTTAGACTCTTTCACCAGAGCACTGGTAGGATTTTTTTCGCGAAAATGGCTAAACAGTTGTGTAAAAAAAAATTATGTGCATTCCGTGCACGCCCATCAATATTGAATATTCATGACATGTTAATTATCCCTTTTCACCTGAGTGCAGTGCCTTTGAAGTTTATTGTTGCCGAGCGACTTGATCAACTTGCCCCATTATCTTTCAGTCAATAATCGATTTTTTTTCTTGAAGCTTGCATTAATCGCCCAACAAGAAGATCAATTAAGGCGGTGAAAGGTATCAACATGTACAACCTACCCTAATCCTTAATTATACACTACGTTGGCCTACATTATTATAAGGCCGAATAAAATTGGTATCGTCCGAATTTTTCGACAATGAGGAGGAGGGGGTTCCATGTTATTTGATAATTGATCTTTTTTTTTTTGCAAACATAAAAGTGCTGTTGGGTCGGTTTCGACACATTAAAAAATGAATTTCATTTGTTAATCCCAGAGGCTCCAA
Source organism: Heliocidaris tuberculata (assembly GCA_025618425.1). Lineage (NCBI taxonomy): Eukaryota > Metazoa > Echinodermata > Echinoidea > Camarodonta > Echinometridae > Heliocidaris > Heliocidaris tuberculata. Next base: position 32,512,019 of record CM046839.1, on the reverse strand, counting down.
AGGGAAATTCCATTATAGTAATGCCGCATGATTCGTTATAATTGTCTAGATGTCCTCATATTCGCTATTTCATTGTTGAACAATGAAATATGGTTATGTTTAAGGTTAGGAATATGGTCAGGATTAGGTAAGAAACTGAAGTCTTTAGACTTAGCTTCATTAGAGAAGCGTTGGTCAACAATCCCGCGGCCAGAGGTATATGTCTCATTGACCCCCATTCACACTCCCTGTTAGACCGCTCTTATAGTTAAAACGGTCTAGAGGAACAGTTCTTGAAGAACGGTTTGATTGTGTACACACTCCGCGCATTTTTTATGTCACAAATCGCTCAATGAGTACGGCATCCAGAGCTATGAAAACGAGTAAGGGATGTTTTCTCAATTCTCACAAATCAGACGGGGTAACCCGGGGATCTCGTTTGTATATAAAAAAAAACAGGAATTCTAAAAAAAAAAAAAAAAAAAAAAAAAGGGTATCAATTTCACTAGAGATGAGAAAAGATCATCGAAAAGAGTACGAAATTTGACAGTATACCATTCGGGAGCCGATCAGGAGCAGCAAATCTGAAAATACACGATAAAAAGAATCCAAAGAGGTTCTTTACTATTATTTTTCAATGAAAACACTGATCACTCTGTAATGTGTTCCAAATATTTGCCTTTAACTCTTCCCTTTTGGCCAAAAAGGGCCAAGAAGAATCAATTCTCGAATAGGGGGTACAATACTATGCAAGATCTAAAATAAAATCAGAAATTTTTCACTGGTTTCCCTGAATATGGTATCAAAAACCTCTCGACTTAAATCCTCGTTTAGGGACGGTGCTTTTCAGAAAGTATGGACACGGATGCCGTAAAGGCCTCAATGAGACATACCCCCCCCCCCCAAGTAAAAAAATTTCAAGGGATCCCCGATGTAGATTTTGCAGGGCAATTACATATTTTATTATTTCTTTCATTTCAAAACAGGCTTTTTATGAAAAAAAATGACACTGACTGAGCATAATTATTTAATTAGGCATTTCATATAATATTATTTCTTCAGATTTCATTATAATGAATAAGGACTGCATGGATCGAATTGACTTTCTATTTCCAGCAAAAATTGGCGACTTGTGAATATTTCAAAAGTATGTCATTCCTCAGCCCTCATCATTGATCTCTAGCTCTACGGAAATCAGTGGCCCTCATTATCGAACTCATGTTTAAGTTCGATGGCCCCATCGAAATCGATGGATGGCCCTCATCGCATGCCAGACCTATTCGCGGAGGTTTAATGAGGGCGCTAAACCTGGAGGTGCCGTGGTCCAGTGGTTTAAGGCGCTTGACTGGAGATGCGAGGATCGGGCGTTCGATCCCCAGCACGGCACTTATGCCCTTGAGCAAGGCATTTTATCTACATTGCTCTTTTATCGTACATCAAATAAATGAAGTGCTGTATGCATATTGATACCAGCGTGTGCATGTGTGTTATTGTAAAAAAAAAAAAAAAAAAAAAAAAAAAAAAAAAAAAAACACAAAACTTCTACAAAAGTCAGAGTTCCGTGGTTCACATCTTCATCAGGAGGGACGTTGTTGCGAAAGCATCGAGAGTCATGAAAAGTGTGAACTTTGACATGAGAAGACAAGGCCGCGATGATAAATTATTTTGAAGGGAAGCGGGTGAGGGTAGTCAGTCCGAAATTTGCCCTTCAGTGGGGGGGGGGGGGCGTCAGAGTGCCCCCTGACAACTTTTGATTAAAAAAAATGTTATCGGTTTGCCCCTTATGATGCCAAGGTCCAGATACGCCACTGGCCAGCATGTTGTGGTCTCAGTGGTTCTACTTCTTGACAAAAGCAGGCATAATCCCAGAGATTTATAGGGGTAATTATTGAAAAGAAAGTATTTTTCTTAGCTATCCATCCTTCCTCTCGTACAAAAAAAAAAAAAAAAAAAAAAAAAAAAAAAAAAAATCGGACTAAAAAGAAAAAAGAAAAAAAGATATGTAATACATGTATCAAGAAAAAATTAGACATCTTTTCACGTGTTATACCTATGGCGAACATATTTTTTTAAAAGCCCTATTTAACACAGCATATTACAGCTGCAGCTGCCGCCGAATGTACTACGGTACATGTACGTGAGAATAAAGTGTCTCGGTCTCGACACTAAAGGTCCTTGCCTATCGTATTGTAGATGTTTCTTTTTTTTTTCCCTATCAATTACACAAAGTCCAATCAATCGGTAGATAGCGCTATTTAAAAGCAAATGGGAGGATCATATTAATAATCTTAATAACTATGATAGTAAGAACAATAATGGCAATAGTAGTGATTGGCCTATTAAAGGGATTCGCTAACTTTGGGGAGGTTTGATTTAATAAATTGTTGAATTTTGATATCTGTCTTGTATAATGATGTTCAGAAGATAAATAGCCAGGCATAGAAAGGTTTTCAAATATATAATGCTCTTATTAAGATATCTATGGCTGAATACTCCCATTTACGAAAGCGTATGGCCATACGCTTTGGTCTAACACCGAGTCTATGGGGGAAAATGAGTCTGGCATTTCCGGTCACTTGCATATGTTTACTTTTGTGAAGCACATGATGATTTTGAAGTGCTTTTTTTTTTCCTGGGCTATATTTTTCCACCATATTACATACACTGATAGCATGTAAGGCCAGGCAGCTCAGATTTTATCAAGCCTCTACAAAGTTACCAATTCACTTTAATAAAAGGTATACAGTGTATACATCTAACTGACACTATCATGTATCATCCTCAGTCCTTACTACTGCAATCATTATCATCATCTTCATCACCTTCATTATCATCATCGATTATCACCATCAACATCATCATCAACATTATCAACACAATTATCCTCAACATAATTTATCCCCCCCCCAAAAAAAAAGGGGGGGGGGGGTAATACATGTACAATCATTATTTTAGTTTGATCTAATCATCTAAATGAACTCATAGTAAATAAGTTAAATAAATATATCAAACGTATATTCAACATAGCTTTGTATTCTCTTTATTGAGACAAATTACCAGTAACATCATTTATGTACAGATATAGTAACAGATAATTTTGCCAATGCAGATACAAATATATATACAATTTACCTACATATTGAATACAATTTGCAAGGTGGTTCTTTTTCATGAACTACATCATATATGCTTTCTGCAAGTGGACGGAAATATTATTTAGCATAAATTCCACAAAATTATACTTCATCTTTTAAAATCGAAACTTGTAAATATATTTCTATTTTTTTGTTATTTGTCACTATACCCTCAAAACAGATTACATTATATCTGTACATATTTAGAAAGTACTTCAAATCCAGGCCTATACATATTTACAGTGTATGAGATGAATGTACAAATCCTTAGCAACACAAGCATATATTTTACTCTAAATCTTAGCAACCAAGTTATTCTAATATAAACAAAAACTTGTTGCCCTGGGCATAAAAAGTGATCAGGGCCCTGTTTCATAAAACTTTTTATTAATAACCAGTTACGATAACTGTTATAAGCTACTGAAATCATTGAATTTGATTGGCTTAGAGCAAATTTGTCATAGATCTATAGAAGTTGTTATTCATAAGTTTTATCAAACAGGGCCCTGGTATTGCAAATCGGTATTTGCCACTCTTTTTTTTTGGAACAAACTGATCAGGATGCTGAAGTGAATCAATTGATGGTAATATGGATCAATTAAGTTTAGATATAAATAGAGGATAAATCATACAAGTCAGCAAGTCAACTGACTTGATACTTCACTGAAATAAATGTATAGGTGCATTAATTAGTTTTGAAAATAATACCCCCAAAATGATGACATCACATGTAACCCACATTGTACAAATACATTTTTTTGGTGAAAACAAACAATTATAATTTGTGCTTGATTCAGCTTTGCCATCATTATTCCAAAGAAGGAAAAAAAAAAGGATACTCCATCTGAGTATTGATATGACAGCAAGATTTCAAATAAATTCAAGCAATTTATTACCGTTTGAATATATAAGTGTGCAATTCATCAATTTTCTATTAAAATACATTAGAAATTCTCAAGAGATGCACAAGTTTAGCAAAAGAAAACATTCAAAATTTTCTTAAGAGTAAAACTAAAGTGACTTTAAGTTCAAGGGAATAAATTCAAATTCAAAAGAGATGAATCTAGTACAAAGTTGCTAAGAAAAATCTAATAAATACAGTAAAAAAGTGGAGCTTTGTGTTAGCTGTATTTAGATTATTTTACCCAAATGTTAATGCATCAGAGAGGTGCCAAACAGGCAGTGACAAAAACTAAGTCCAATCTGAGTATTAAATTTATTGAACTTTCACAAAGTACGGATTATCATGAAACACAGAGCCCATATATCAAGCATGAAACATACTACACATTATAAGAACAGGTGTACACAACCACAGACTTTTTTCTATTAAAAAAAATATTAAAGGGGCAATGGTAAAGTGGTCAAATATTCCATTTTACAGGATGTTGTGATTGGGTACATTCCCTTGGAAAATTGGAATGACCATACTTTAATGGCAAATTCCTGAATGCTCTTGGAAAACATTCTGTAAATTGAAGAACTAACTCAACGAGACTGACAAGTGCTTTATGCTATCTGAGGAGATTTGCCTGCTGACATCATATGCTTCCTCCGAACTGGGTGAGCTTTGTCGATGACCGGCCTAGCGAGGGCCTCCTTCAGTTTGGCCTGGTACTGCGCCTCAGTCTCCAGCCCCTGGAGGTACTCCCGGTACTCCTCGTCCTTGGCCTGCTCTGCCTGCCTGTGGGTGTACTCCATCTGCCCGAGGAGGTCCTGTTCATGGTTCTTGTTGGCCAGTAAGACCGAGGCCTGCTTCTCTTCCTCGAGTCGCTTGTGCTCCTCCATGGCAGCCTGCATGTCCTCTCTCTCCTTGGCCAGTTCGGCTTGTGCATTGGCGTTGGCGGCCACTGTTTGAGGAAAAAATAACAAAAAAGAGATGATAAAGATGGTTAGTATTCACTTTTTTTTTGTGATCAGACTTTACTTTCTTCATGCTTTCTTACAGACAGAAAATTATGGAAGCTGTTTCTTTCCTGAGAGCAACATAATTCAGGCACAGGATGCACACATTTCACAACCTGTGACATACTTGTACATGATTTAAGAACTGAAAAGCTCAAACGAAAGAGCTGTGGAAATTCGTTCTCTTAATCCACTGTATTTGACAATCTCAGTTCAAATATTTTATCAAATTGCTCATCATCACCATTATCATCACAGCACTCTTCTCTTCTCTATCTCCATTCTCATCTTTATCATCATCACCACCATTATCACCCTAGTCTTCTTTTTTTCTCCATCCTCATCGCCTTCAGCACCATAACCACCATCACTACCACCCATACCTGCACCACCACCTCCACTATCATCATCATCATCATCATCGACATCAACATCGCTACCATCAACTAACACCGCCACCACCACCCCAGCAGCAGCAACAGCACAGCCAGCACTACCACCAACAATCCCTATCACCATCATCACCACCACTTTCAACTCAGGTCGGCTTACATCTTTCTTCCACCTGCTGTCTCCTAATGGCCAGCACTTCTTCCATGAGCCTCTTACGGGCATTGCGCTCCTTGGCCCACTGAGTTAGCCTCTTCTGCCACTGTCTCTCTACCTCGGCTGAGATCATGCGGTCAATTTCCGCTTCCCGTTCCTGCTCAAGCCGCATCTGTTCCTGCAGGTACCTGCGGTAACGCTGGTCTTCTTCCCTGAGTTCTTTCTGTTTTGGAACGAGTAGAGAGGAAATGGACTAACTTAAAGAGTGTACCTATACCAAAATCTTATTTCAATAACAAATTTGATGTACATCAACTACGGTAGATATCAGATGTATAATGAAATTTCAGAAGTCGTCTAAATGTACCATGATAAAATGTAAAACAGATGGGTATTCAAAGACATCATTTGGAAAGGGAGGGGGGGGGGGTATGCTGAGAACAAGACAAAAAATGTTAGAAGCATCTTTTTATCCTAATCCTGAATTAGAAAATGGGTTTTCTTGTCAGCTATCTAAAACTTGGTCAGTGGAGGAGGAGGGGGAGGAGTGGTATTTTATATGTATAGACTGGCCTCTTGTTCGGTGAAACACGTTTCAAAAATTTAGTGGAAATCACACTTGAACTTTTGAGCACTAAATTTAGACTTAGAAAGCATAGATTGGGTAAAAAATATTCAATGGGTATTAGTTTCACAATGAACAAGAACAAGGCCTCTATGACTACTAACCTTCCTCTGTGCAATCTCCATGGCCTCGTTCCTGGAATCCTCCAGGAGCTTCTCCAAGATCTTCATGTCCAGGGCCAGTTCTTCCTGGACCTCCTTGGCCATCCTCTTGGCCTTGAGCTTCACGTTCTGGTCCAGGCCTTCTCGCATCTCACGCTGGAGTGCCCTCTTCTCAGCCAGCGCACGCTGCTCTTCCAGTTTCCTAAGAGCTGCCTCCTCTTTCTGCAAGATAAAAAATTATGTCATCGACTAGGTTATGAGTTGGGGTCATTGACACAAAAACCAAAACACAACAAACTTTGGCATATGTAAACCGATTCAAATGTAACATCTTGCATAGAATAATGGCCAGTGCGGAATCGAACCTGGAGGTGGGTTCCTCACTAGGGGGTTTTATGTTTTCCTTCATTTTCTGTTTTTTAGGTGATTGGTACACTTTAAGCCCCATGATAATATTTATCGAATCATTATCAAATTGCTGGATTTACATGTGATATGAATTGTGGAATAGTCTAGTATCAATATCATTGGACAATAATGAAAAAAATAACTCATTCTGAAAAATTCAACAGCCTTGGAGCAACAGCATACACACATGTACAGACATGTGTAAACATTTTAGATAACTCTGGGTTATACTAAAGGGCATTTTTGCCAATTGTTCAATATCATAGACTTTCTACATGTACATGTATTGTCACAACAGACTACATACAATTATTTTTTTTTCCCTTACAGCCCATCGCGCATTAAGATTTATTATGCCATTTTAAGATATTGTACGACAAAAGAGGGTCTTGCTATATCAATGGTAAATCTGTTAAATTCTTGGTCCAGCCAGGATATTTGCTATGGACCTTTGACTGTGAAGTCCTTGCTTTCCTTACCCTAAGTTTGCCACCGTCGATCCTGAGCTGTTTCTCCTCCTGGCGCTTGGCCTCGATGGCGGCCATCTGCTTCTGCAGGACGCTCAACATCTCCATGTTCCTGGCGTGCTGTTCCTGGGCGATCTTCTCTTCCTTGGCCTCTTTGGCCAGCCTGTCCTTCTCCCACAGGTCTGCATACATGTGCTCGATTTCCTTGTTGTGTGCCTCCATGCGCGCCTTGGTTTCTAGCTGATGGCTCCTGTCCATGCACACCTCGTCCATGTGTCTTCGGGTGAGCGTGGCCCGCAGCTCCTCGCATTCCTCTCTGTCAAAATGGAAGCAAATAATGACAATAACAATTAATGATGATGATGATGATAATGATAAGAAAAATGATTGATGATGACAATAAAGAGTTATAATAACATTAATAATGATAATATAATAATCAGGCAATAATAATAATGATAACAACAATACTTTAAAAAAATGATGATAATAATAATAATAATGATAATAACAATAATAATAATGATAATAATAATAATAATAATAATAATAATAATAATGATAATAATAATAATAATGATAATAATAATAATAATAATAATAATAATACAAAACAAATATGATAACACTCATCCTCATAATAGCATTAATAACACAACCAACAACAACTCATAGTTATATCTGCAAGGTGCTTTCCTTGAGGATTATTTTCAAATATGGTTACCAGTAATGCTCATAAGAGACAGTGCCAATTGCTCTTCATCTACATGTAACTTCACTATTTCAACAGATATGTAAAATATACAGCTTTTTCTAAGCATTGCTGTGGAGCTACATTTCAACTATTTAACTGTTAGCCTTCATTAAAGATAATAATATCTGTTTCTTATATGGCGTCTTACCAGTTACAATGTAACCGACCAAAGCGCTTACATCATTATTACCCCGGTCACTGGATTCAATTGCGATTCTGCAAATTACAGTGCACATTCTCAATAAAGATAATATACTACCATTAAAAAAATGTTAATGGGTTGTGCAAAGCTTTTTGGACTACTACATTTATATGTAACTGTAGAGTAGTTAAACTTGATCTTAAAAGTCCGTCAAATTGTTTTTCTTCTAATTTTCTAAATTTGATGATATTGATGTATCCTCAAAATAAAATCTGCATGAATTCACAAGTCATAAAATGATACAAATCACAAGCAGGTTGGAGGGAAAAAAAACATACCTCCATTTCTGATCGAGTTTTTCGGCAACGACCTGTAATCTTTCTTTCTCTCTCTTCTCCTTAAGAAACTTTGCTCGTTCCCTCATCTTTGCCTGTCTCTCTAAAAGGGTCTCTTGACTCGCTTCCATCTCAACCAAGTACTGTTCGTTTTCCTCTGCTAAAAGTTCCCTTAACCTGCAAGTAAGACAAAGACAATACAAAGAATACAATGAGGAAAAGGGAAATCCAGAGATGCCCGCTTTTGATATTTGATCTTCAGGGAGGACTTTTCGCATGTATCAAGCAAAGTTAAATAGACTATGTTCATTAGGATACATGTTGAGCGAAGAGCATAAACCTCTTACTTTTCTTATTAGTTTAAAGGCTATGGGTAAATGATAAAAACAAACAGGGCAAAAAGGGAGGAATCTCTAAGCAAAAAAAGGGAATTTTTCCAAATGAAACATAAACATGTTAAAACCATGCATGAAGCCATGTACATGATCACTACGATACATGTGCCAGACTGGTCCCCTCTCCCACCCATTAATCAGTGAGGGCCTAAGGGTGTTTTTAGTCGGACCGTTCTGTTTGTTTGTTTTAATTCCATGGCATTCAGAAACTTTCTGACCATTATGCACCAAAGATGAACTGAGTAAAATAAAACAAATAGCAAATGCATGGTCATGAGCTGAAGAACTTCAAAGTCTACATCGAGTGAAGCATTAAGAAAAAGCTAGTGCTGGGGAAAAAGTCTCCCTGTGCCCGCTGGAATTTGAAGCAGGTTCTTTCACACAGTCTTACATCAATTAAACAACAAATTACCTGAATCACGGAAAATTGCTCTATTTGAACTCATTTTTGGAGGCTACAATATTTCTTCTTGAAAGCTGAATGCCGATATTTGGGGTTCTGATTTCTAATCTCGTGACTGATGGAACTAACATGTACATGTAGCAGACAGCTTATGCATGCATGATGACAGATTATGCTGCATTGCACTGTGCAAGCTCAAAGAGGGTACATTAACAAGATATTAAATTTGTACAGTCCTTTTGTAGTATAGCACGCACATGTGAATGCATACATGTATATAAAAAGCAAATCAATGTACAGGATGAATGTGCATAACATGAAATACCATGGAACATATTGTACGATTTACATGTATACTCATGGACGGACACAGGAAGCCTAGCAATATCACACACACAATATTGGAATCGCTCTAAAATGTGGAATTCTGGGGGCATACGGGGAATGGTCATAAGGACGAGAGTTGGGGTTGTTTTCTGGGAGCGTCCTCTGAAGGAAAGAAAAAGAAAGAAAAAATCTGAAAAGTTATGAAAGATTAAACTTTGAATTTATTTTGTTGCAGGATTTGAGTGATTTGTGGGGAATGGGAGAAGTTGACATCTGGCACCCCTAAAAAAAGAAAAAGAAAAAAAAAATCATATTTGCCAGTGGAAAGTGGGGTAAGACACATGCCCACTGTGTCCCACTGGATATGCGACTAAGTTTATATTTCTCACAACAATACATGTACATGGAGTTACCTCTGTCTTCTGTCTTCTAGTGTGAACTCTTCTTGTTGCATCAAGCTCCTGACACGTCTCTTGACCGTGTTCGACTGTATCCTCCGGTCTGTGATCTTCTCCCAGTCGTTCTTCAGGTCAAACAGGGCGTTGTACTTTGTGACGGCTTCCGCTTCCTCTCGCTGATCGTCTCGCTTCCTCCTCTCCAAGATGAGGTGGTCTGGGGGAAGCTTGCTTGGCATCTTGGCTCTCTGTAGAGTGTAGACAATCAAATATTTAAAAAATCCATTTAACTTCTTCTACAATGCATGGTCAATGCACTCACAGTGAGACAGTGAGTCACACATACATGTACCATGCGAGGTTATTGTAGATGACCTCGCACTTTATACCTTTGTACCGCGAGGAATTGCCTCCTATAGCAAGTGTGTGATCTCTAGCATGTATATGTGTGCTGGAAAGGAGCAAGATCGCCGGTCAAAAACAGCCTGAAAATTTCACTTGATCAAGATGATAAAGATTCTACTGAAGAATCTGGCATGAAATCAGATATTCTATCATCCTAAAATGTAGAAGGAAGTATTTTCTCAACATTTTGCTGATTATATTGGTGTTTTTACGTCTTCAACTTAGAGGTCGTAACTGCCGACGAAATTGACACAGCCCCACATAGTGATGGCTCCATGAGTGGGTCCAGTGATGACATTTGGTCTGTGGTCAATTCCTATTAAGTTACAGTGTACCAAATTCACACTCATATAGGCCCTTGCCTATGTGGGACTGTGTCCAACATTCACTGTTGCAGCACTCAAAACAGACAATCAAATTGCTCTAAGCAAGATTTAATTTTCTTAAATTTGCTAGATTACCCGATTCAGGGACTCTTCAACTCTTACTGTGCCACAAATTTGGGGATTCAGAATTGAAAGTGAAATTTTAAATAATTATTTTCCTCTTGTGTATGAATGATCTAGACTGGATAAAGGCCTGCTGACACACAAAAGCTATTGAAGCTTATTCACCCGTAAAAGTTAGTCTGGAGTACAAGGTTATCTTCAGATAAGCTTGTACATGTATAAGTGCCAAATTCATTACTTCATCAACCTTGGAGCTAACACTAGTAGTAGTATCACACTCTAAAATGGATAAGCTAGAATCAATTCACATTTTTTTGTCCCCTTTTTGGGATAGTTTTTTGTTTTAAAATTAAATGAATAAGAATCTGAGGATATTAAGGCAATGAGGCGACAACAATCAGGAATATAATACAATGTCACTATGTTTTGAGCCTAGAGCTGTAGACCTCTATTGCATTGTAACATAAAAATGAAATGAAAATTCCCATGCATAACCCACTCACACGTATGCGAAGTTATTGTAGATAACCCTAATTGTGCATAAGCACCATAACCCAAATTAGAGTCTGCTGACAACTTAGAAATGATATCCATAATGTGTAGTAAGAAGGGAAGCAAATGAGATTTCGATACGATCTTGCATTGAATGACTTTTCAGCATCTGAATCATGGCAAGAAATAAGTCCCGCAACCCGATATGGGGTCTACTTACGATAGCTACTGAGTGGGGAGTCGGCCCGGTGAACTCCCGCGTCCGACGGGGTTTCTGTGCGGCTAGCATCTCGACGGTCCACGAGTCGTCAGCCAAGAAAAACGATGATCTCCAAGTTCCGGGGAGACAAAACACTCCTTTTCTCTGCCAGTAGCTTTCCTGAAAGATTTTTCCAGACTCTGATTAATTTCTAAAGTGAAATTTTGTCGATCATGAGATGAAATCGTTTACAAAACAAACTTCTTGTGGATTGTCAGCCTAATTCGTCGTGATAATTTGGCACACAAAACACACACACAAAATATTGCACATATTGCATTGTGTGCATGCATTAAACACGTATACACACATTTAGCACACAGCTTGGCTGTTGTATGTGTGACGTCAGTTACTATAGCTACAAACCATATAGGTTCCATGTATACGGTATTTGGCTCGACAGGCCAGGCTATGCTAAGCCAACACCTAATCTTGACTGCTCAGCACTGGAAATTAAGGAAAAATAAAATAAAATAAAATCGCAAATCTTTATGAAGATGGATTGCATTTACCCTGTTTAAATGTAATAAAATATAAAGTGTATGATACACATGGGCGCAAATCCAGGGGGGGGGGGGCAGGGAGACATGTCCCCCCGCCACCTTTTTTAATAAACTTTTTTTTTTTTTTTGCTTGTCAGAGAATTTTGGAGGAAAACTAGAGCCAAAAGACTGCAATACCCTTTTTTTTTTTTTTTTTTTTTTTTTTTGCTTGTCAGAGAATTTTGGAGGAAAACTAAACCCCAAAAATGTGATAACCTTTTTTTTTGTTGTTTTGTTTTGGATTGTCAGAATTTTTTTTTCAGGCATTTCGGACAGGTACAAAAGATAAATCATGTGGTGCCCCCCCCCCCGAATTTCAAAATGCATTTCAAAATTTGTGTCATTCCTTGTGCCATTAGGCCAAAGCCTGTCCCGAAATAGTCACCCCATTTTACATATGAGATTTGACCCCTTACTTAGACCATCCATGTCATTCACAAAAAGCTTGTCAGCTTGAACCAAGCCGCCGGGTTTGGCCCCCAGAGACCTAGCCTTTACGAGCGACTAGCCTTTACCATTACTTCCCTCCGGCCCAGGGGCGTCGATAGAAACAGGCCCATTTTCGCAGGGGGGGGGGGTGCTGACCCCTTTCGCCCGAAATATCAACTTTTCAATTTTTAGATTTTTGCTAGCGAGTGAAGCGAGAGAGCAAATTTATACAAAACTGTTTGTAGTGAAAATGTACAGAAGTTACATAATTATCCATGAAACACGCTGCCCGAATATGAAGTGGTGGTTTTCTGAATATCGGAACTTTGAAAATCCTTGGGGGGAGGTCGAGGGGGGCAGCCCAATGCCGAAGGGGGAGACCTTTTTGCCCAAATATCAACGAGCGAAGCGAGAGAGCAAATCTTTAAAAACTCTTCGAAGTAAAAATGTATAGAAGTTACATACTGTACACACGTTTCATAATTATCTGGGAACCTCGCTGCCCAAATATTTGGATATTCTAGCAACTCGCTGCCTGAATATGAATATCAGATATTTGAAAATCCTCGGGGGGGGGGGGCTACAGGCCATTGCCGAAGGGGGACGCCTTTTGCCCAAACTTATTTACATTCCAGTGTTATTGTGAGCGAGCGAAGCGAAAAAAATTGGCCAGTTTTTCCTTCTTTTTCTGTCCTTCCTTTTTCCTTTCCTTCTTTCCCTTTTTTGTTTTCCTTTCTCTTTTCTTTTTTCTTCTCCTTTCTCTTTTCTCCTTTTCCTTTGCTCTTTCCTCTTCCCTCTCCCTTTTTCCCCCTCCCTTTTTTTTTGCCGACAGAGGTGGCGCATTTGCCGACAGCAGTTTTGAGTGGGGGGGGGGGGGGGGGGTTGTGACAGGTGACACCCCAGAGCGCGTTGAAAGAGACACCCCCACACCCCACCCCTCTAGCGACGCCCATGCCTATGGTAGACAGGGAGCGTAGAGCTAGAGACCGATGAGAGCTTGGATTTTGAAATGCAAAAATTTGCATAGTTTCGAGTTTGCCTTTGTATCCCCATGTAATTTCATGCAGTTTGTGAACGAAGCTATCGAAAGTGAAATAGGATTTAAATAGTCTTATAACCCAAGTTGTATGATCTAAATGTATAACGTGCGCATGCAGTTATACATGTATGAGACTATTGAAAACGTAGATTGTACATTCAAAACCTTCGCTATTGTCAAGGTCTTTTATAGCTGAGCTGATGGTGATCCAGGGGAGAATTCAGGATTCTGTAACTTGGGACGGGGGGGGGGGGGGGGGGGGGGGGGGGGCACAATTCCGACAAATCCCTGACATAGAAGAAAAAACTAAGGTTGTCACGTTTCCAAATATATTTTTGGTCAAAATTTTGAAAGGGGGAGCAAAAAACAAAAACAAAAAACAAAAACCACAATGGGGGAGGGGGGGGGGGGAGGGGGGGGGGGGAGGGGGGGGGGGCATTTTTCTCATTTTTGCCATATGCTACTTGGGTGTTAAAAAGCGCGGGGTGGTGGAGATGGTGCACACATCGTGTTTGTGAATGAATGACGGGGGTAATGATTAAAGCGATTAGAGATGTTATTTCCCACTGAGTGGTAAAAAAAATTTCCATATTTATTACTTATCATTATCATTCTTTTTTTCAGGGGCCTCACTAGAGAGAGACGCCCTGTTCGTGATAATCGATCTAGATCAACTAACTAAAATCCGGGTTCCAAAAGATGAGTTTGAACTCCTTGTCCTGTTATCCAATCTTGGAAAATAGGCTTTGGCAATGTAAATTAGATCTCCCAAAGTGAAATATGCGTGACATGATTATACCATTGCATGTATATCATTTTCAGGGTAACAATCAGAGACACTGTGCGTTGTCTACAGATCAAGGTCATTAAAAATAATTTCTAGAAATTTTTTGCATCCCTGGATCGACGGAGATTACTGTTGCTGGTCACAACCAAATCGTTTCCTTCTTGATTTGATTTGATTTGATTCGGTTTATTGTAATAAAAGAACATGCAGCTGGACAGCTGAAATTGCTCAATTTACAAAGTCAAATGTACAAAACAACGAACGATCAAAATAAGAATGACTAGAACAGACAACCACAGATCATGCAAAGTTTACTTTGTTTCTATCACAGCCACGTAAGATCAATCACCCGTTCACGCGTGCATTAGTACAGTGGCGGATCTACGGGGGGGGGGGTTTAGGGGGTTTAACCCCCCCCCCCTTGGGCTGCCAAGTAAACATTTAATGTGCATAGGAAAACAAAAAAGAGAAAAAATAGAGCATGCAAGTATGCTTAAAATCGCAAGCTGGTAACCCTAAAAATGAAAAATCTCCCTACTGTGGGAGGGGGGTATCCCCCCTCCCACACTCTCCCCCCTCGCTCGCTTCGCTCGCTCGGGCTCGGTCGCTACGCTCTCTCGCAATACCCAGCTCAGCCCCTCAAACCCCCCCTTGGAAAAAAGCTAGATCCGCCCCTGTAGTCCGGTATATAATATGCAAACATCATTGTGGTTGGGTCATCCATCATTCGTGACCGTGAGTGCGCCTGTAAAAGACGACATGCCTATAATGCTATACCCACAGAATGGAGAATGTGCACACATTGTGCGGGCAAGCCTTGATACGATGACCGGTGTGATCATGTGGTATCTGTAAAGTGCTTCGAGACATTTCCAGGCAATTACATGTATATTATTTTTTTGACAACGGAACCTCCATCATGGAAATTAATGGATGATCAAAATTTTCTAGCATTGGAGTCTAATAAGTTGCATTTCTTATTGCGACAACGTGTGGAAAAGGAGCAGGATTTAGTCATCAGTTGATTCTCCGTAGTGTGGATATCGGCCATCATGGAATGAAGACAACGGGCTAGAGCTGTCATTGGAAAAAAAAAAATAACCACCATGGCTAGGGCTCTGACATCATCGTCGTCTTCAGATGATCTGGCAGACGATGAACTGTGGACGATTGCACGTCAAATATCCATGAGCTCTTTTGTTGATCTTGGCCATGATGCTCTCGGCTACTCATTCGACGAAGTTGATGAAGTAGGATGTTATTACCCCCGCCGATTCCACAAAAATAATATGTTTGAAATACTGGGTAGATAGTGTCCAACATGAGGCCCCTTCAATGTGTCCGTCCAATTTAGGCATCTTCCTTGCCTAACCGAGTATTTTATTGCCAATACTTGGTAAAGAATGGGCGCTATAAGGGCACATTATCCTGAGAGGCTTGTTAACGTAGTTTAATTTCTAGTTCTCACGCCAATACATGTGTGTTTCTTAAAAAAAAGTATTTATTACTTATCATTATCATTCTTTTGTCAGGGGCCTCACTAGAGAGAGAGAGAGAGAGAGAGAGAGAGGGGGGGGGGGGGAATGATAACTCTATTCAAAAAAACTTTCTCTGTAAATTAAGTCTTTTTAAAATCGCAAACAAATGATGAACCCCCCCCTTTTTTTTTTTTGCTTGTTGGATTATTTTGAACGTCTGTCAGCAATTTGGATCATCCCACCATTCAAGATGAGCTAGCGACGCCCCTGTTCGTAATAATCGATCAAGATCAACTATACCCAGAATCCGGGTTCCAAAAGATGAGTTTGAAGGCTAATTGTCCTGGTATCCAATCTCGGAAAAAAGGCAATGGCAATGTAAATCAGATCTTCCCAAGTGCAACATGCATGATATGATTATACCAGTACATGAATATCATATTCAAGGGTAACGATCAGAGACACTGTGCATTGTCTACAGATCAAGGTCATGAAAAATAATTTTTAGAAATTTGTTGCAACGCTGGACAGAGATTACTGTTGCTGGTCATAACCAAATCGTTTCTTTCTTTCGCATATTATTCTTCTACTTTTTCTTTGTTTCTATATCACAGCAAAGGAAGATCACCAGTACACGCCTGTAATAAAGACAAGTATCCGGAATATAATATGCAAACATCACTGTGGTTTGGTCATCATTAATGTATGTGCGAGCCTGTAAATGACGATATACCTATGATGCTCCCCACAGAATGGAGAATGTGCACACATTGTGCGGGCAAACCTTGATACGATGACCGGTGTAGTCACGTGTTATCTGTAAAGCGCTTTGAGACATCTTGTGGGTGTCATGATTAAGCCATGATAGATCCAGGCCAATACATGTATTATTTTGCGACAACGGAACCCCCAGCAAGGAAATAAATGGATGATCACATTTTTCTAGCATAATACATATACTTTAAGGAAACCTGAAATATTTTAGTCTAATAAGTTGAATTTCTTTTTGCGACAACGTGGGGAAAAGGAGCAGGATTTAGTCATCAGTTGTCTGATGCTCGGGAGTGTAGATATCGGCCGTCATGAAATAAAGACACAGAGCTAGAGCTTTCATTGGGGAAAAGAATAGCCACCATGGCTAGGGCTCCGACATCACCGTCGTCGTCATCGTCGTCAGATGATCTGACAGACGATGAGCTGTGGGCGATTTCATGTCAAATATCCATGAGCTCTTTTGTTGATCTTGGCCATGATGCTCTCGGTTACTCATTCGACGAAGTTGATGAAGTAGGATTTTATTAACCCGATTCCACAATATTTAGTTTGAAATGCTGGGTAGATAGTGCCCAACATGAGGCCCCTTCAATGTGTCCGTCCAATTTGGACATCTTCTTTGCTTAACCGAGTACTTTATTGCCAATACTTGGTAAAGAACGGGCGCTATAAGGGCACATTATCCTGAGAGGCTTGTCCTCAAGTTTAATTTCTCGTTCTCACGCCAATACAGTGTTTCTTTTTAAAAAAGAAACACGAAAAAAACTTATTATGTCCTCATAGATTAGTATTATTTATGTCGAAGATAAATTCATCCTCTGTCATACCAAATATGCTAATATTTATATAAACATTTTGATATCAATATTATGAAAAAATGTAGTGTATTATAAGTATGCAAATATTTGTGTAATGTTTGTATAATATGTCATGCATTAATCAACATAAACGGTTTTAAATGAGTAATATCAAAAGTAATTTGCTCACAAAATAATACATTGTAGTATCGTTGAAGTGATGGACAGGATAACTGTCTTGAAAGAAATGAAAGCAAAAAGAGAGTTTCAATGAATGATCATTCATCGTGTCAATCAATAGATCCAACTCTTAATTATGCGCAAAATCAGTTTTGAAAATGCTGGTTTAAAATTACGGTCGATGATCCAAGCTCTCTCATAGGAAATGTGGTAGTAAATGAAAGAAGAACAAATGTTTCTTTTATTTTATAAAAAAAACTAGTTATGTTTATTTGATAAGATGTTGATGGAGAAATTTGGGGTTCGGTTTTCAAAGGGAAAGTCCACCCTGATATCAAGTTGGTTTTAAAAGAAGCATAAAATTAAAGAAGCGGATCAGTGAAGGTTTGAGAAAATACGATAAGAAATAAGAAAGTTATCAATTTTTGAAGTTGTAATCGATCAAACACAAATTGGCAACTCCGTGGCGTACCTTGCCAGCTCTTCTCCCATTTGCCCTGTATCCCCAAAATCATTTATTTCCATTTTCTCTAAACTTCGGAAATTATGCAACCATACATGCACCTTTAAAATAAACATTGCTCATATGTTTTTACACAAAACCTGTAATATGAAATAAATTTATTCCTTCATCAAAACCTAAGAAAATGAAAATATATGATTTTTTTTTGTACTGAGCAAATGGGAGACGAGCTCGCAAGATACATTACGGAGTTGTCAATTTGTGTTTCATGGATTACAACTTCCAAAAATCATAACTTTCTTATTTCTTTATCGGATTTTGCTCAAACTTTTACTATCAGGTTTCTCTCATTTTTCTGCTTCTTTTAAATCTTTGATAACCAATCAGGGTGAACTTTCCCTTTAAGAAAAATACTGTAAGACTTGTCTTAAACGATCGCAAGGAAACATTGTTATGTTCCATATTTCTTCAGATCACCACAAAGGAAAGTTTTTATCATAATTATCGCGTGATGACTTCATGTCCAAAATTTGATAATCGAGCAATATTAGACTTATTTTCTTTCAAATAATAACAGCCATTCGTGGTTCAGTAGGATCACTTTACAACGTGTTTATGTAATTTTGTGATTAGAGTACTTTATATTAGGCAAGTTAAGGCACAATAATTAGAAACCACGATAAGACTATCTTGCTGCCCGAATATGAAGTAATGTGTATATACTACCAGAGTGGAGGCTTTATATTTTACTTCAATCTTATCTTGAGGGCACATGAAGTTGTGATGTCTTAATATGGGATGGGACAATCCCATCTTTTAAAAATATCTATATAGACTAGACGGTTTTTTTCAAGGCACATGCATTTTTTTTTTTGGTGGGGGGGGGGGGGGGGGGAGTTGGGTGCAAAAATTGCAATTTAAGGAAGAGATTACAGTCTTGTAAACATGCGTCCTCAAAATTTCAACGATTCTCTTTTGTTTTGCGTAATATTGAAGGACAGTGTGTGATGATTGCAAAGCAAAGGATGACTCAGGATTATTCGGAGTAATTAAGTATTTGTCCAACATCTCCAAAGGACTTCTTCAGAAATTTAATCTGAAACAGTAACAAGGGGGAAGATATAATCACTCAGAAAGACATGGTAAAACTAACAAAGCACTGACTGCTACTAACCACACTTTGATAACTTTCTTTCTGCCTGATTTGAACAGGCCTTGACTGCGTGCAAACTAGATGCGGAGAAGGCTTCAATGAGGCTGCTTCGTAGATGGCGAAGTGAACAGCCTTCCAGTAAAAACACCAGGAAGGACCTACTTGACAGGCTTAACAAGGCAGAAAACAGAGAAAGAAACATTCGAGAGCCTTTCACAGGTGATTTACTGCCTCGAACAATATCTATTTAAAACAACAACAACAACTACAAAAATTTAAGCTAAGCAACTGCTAGCAAACAAAGCAACGATGTTCTACTCCCAAGCAAATGCTTCCCCACATGCACTTGCCTGCTTGAAGAGACAGGATTTGCTTTTATCCAGAGGCGGCGCTTCGGAGGGGGGGGGGGGGGGGGGAAACAGCCCCTTATTTCAAGTAGTACAAAAGTGCCCCTTTCTATTGTTAAAAATGTCCCTTTCTCTCTGATAAGTGCCCTTTTTACTTCTAAAAGTGCCCCTTTTTCTTTCTGATAAGTGCCCTTTCCCCTTCTGATAAGTGCCCCTTTTTTATCCGTCTGATAAGTGCCCCATTTAAAATCTGACAATTGCCCCTCTTCTCTCTCTAACATTAAAATGTCCTGTTCTCCTGATAAGTGCCATTTTTACTTCTGATATACTGCCACTTTTTTCGTTCTGATAAGTGCCCCCTTTTTAATTTCAAATAAGAGCCATTTTGCTTTCTAATGAGTGTCCTCCCCCCTTCCGTCGGGTGCCCATTTTCACATTAATCTATGCTTTCATCATCAAGAATTTGCTTGATTTTTTTGTTCAGATCCTCTCATGACAGTTGACTTTTACTGAACTTATATTTATCCGAAATAAATATTATCAGCCTTTATTTTTGCATCTTTAAATGACACTTTTTTTTCTTCTTGAGGGTTTTTGATCATTTTGATGTCTTACATGACAAAAGATAAAAAAAAAATAAATAAAGACAATTTCATTAATCATAATATATTTTGTCATATTTTGATTTGACTGATTCGATATTGATTTATTTCCATATACATCATCATGAATTTACAATCTTTCACCATGTATGGTCACTAAAAAAAAATAATCATACATAGAAAAAGGGTTCATCATAAGCAAAGCCTAATACCACAGTCACACCACCAAACCGATACCACACCGACTACAAACCGACCGATTCTTGGCCATTGGTGACAATGTAATTTTTTGTTCGGTCTGTTGTCGGTCTGGCGTCAGTCTTGTTGATGTGACCGTGGTATGCATACAACGGTCTCTCTCTCTAAAAAAAAAATAAATAAATAAAAAATAAATAAATTTTCACTGTTTTCACTCCCCCGGGAGTCACGTCAGTGATTACTTGTTTAAGAGTGAATATCGAGTGACTATCGAGTGCTCTCTAAAAGGAAAAGAGTGGAGTTTCACTCTAATTTCACTCTATTTTCATTCCGCCGGGTAGTGACCTCAGTGATCACTCGATTTTTTTTTTTTAAAGAAAAACTCATGAGTTGACGTCCTCATCACAAATAAAATGAATATATATTATGCAAACAATGCACAGTGAAAAGCAGGCGGCCAACCATAGAAAAAATTAAAGGGAAAGAAAGATAGAGAGGAAGAGAGAGAGAGAGAGAGAGAGAGAGAAAGAGGAGGGAGAGGGGATAGGACATTTGCATTCAGATAGTATCAGGTGGAACATAAGGTCTGTACATACCAATCATCCTGACAAAACTCCTAACAACTGAGGTGCAAGGTATAAGTATACGTTCTACAAAATATTTATTTGTACATGAATATGGCACTTTGGTACGAGTGCAGTTCAAAGATCGGAAGCGTATGTAACTATGGAAGAAGGGTTCTGTATTTGCCAAGTATGCTGCATTTGTACACATACGAACTGCTTTCTTTTGGAGAAGTAAAACTTGGTTGATTTTAGATTTTTGGCCTGCCCAGCAGTCCATGAACAACAGCAAATCTTTTTGTGGAAAGTTTTGAGAAATATTAACAACAACCAGGAAACAATGAATCAAAAACCGGAAAACGGCTTCCGACTAGGAGTGCTAGAATACCTGCGCTGCATCAATTCTTGCAGTTTTAGTACAGTATAGCACTACGCAGGGCTCCAGAACAGACTTTCGAAGCAGAATGATTTGAATATTTATTGTACTCCGTATTTTCAGTGTAGTATCATTTTGTTATTCATTTGCAGACAATATTGCTAAAGATCAAGGACCCTGTAAAGATTTACATGTGCCTCGTTACCACGATTACGAGTCTGTCGATGACGTGAGACTGCACAGTTACGATTATGTAGATTTCGAGAAGACATGGCCAGTGATCGTCAAATCTTCCGGTTCAACGGCGAGTTGTGAAGATGCTGATCTTGAATCCAGTGACAATGCAGCTAAATCAGATGTCATAGCACGTAGAAGATTAGTCAGGATAAACACAGAATCAATATATTTAGAAGTTTTTCCTGACTCAGGATCAGGTGGACTCTCGAGCATGGATTTAAATAGACAAGGAGGAGAAACTCAAGACGGAAGTGCTGCAGTAGAGACGTATTCGTCTTCCAACAGGCCAGACTATGAAGTTCATATCCTTCGAACCGATTCAGCAACCTATACGAAGAACGGTGCCAGTGAAAACGAACACGATCTGAATACTTTGACAACGAAATTGAAAGTTGAAGAATCAAGCTCTGCAGGGGGAATTGACTTTGTACAGGGTTCCTGCAAACCCCTGTCCGATGAAGAGGTCTTCCACGTGGCTGAGGACATCGAATCAGATACTCAAGCCGAAGCCCTCGGTGTGGCGCTGACCTTCTCCCGCGCTGACATCAACCGCTATCTCGCAACTAACCAGGCACTGGGAAAGAAAACCAGCAAAGGAAGTCGCATGATGCTATTCGATTGGCGACAGACGGTAAGACAACGTGATCAACGGACTTCTCTCAAGGGGGCTTTGGTTAGAGCTGGGCTTGTCATGATTGCAGATCAGTACTTCCCAGACGTGCAAGAGATGACAGAAACTCGTAAGTTTACTTTTCTTATCCTACTTTTTTCAGTGTACTTTAGACTGACATTAGATTTTATTTCACAAAAAATATTACATACTCATCAAATAATGTAAAGCAATAATCATATTAAGCAGTGGATCCAGACGTTGAGTGGGCACTAGTCTAACTGGGTGGTTGATGCCAAGGATAAGGTCATTAAAGGGCTGTCCAACCTTGGTAATAAAATGATTTGTGTGAAAGCAGCAAGATAAGAAAAACAGGATGGTGAAAATTTAAGAGAAATAGGACAAGGAATAAGAAAGTTATGGATGTTTGAAAAAATGAGATCACTACATCTATGCGAATCTCAAATTGGCAATTTGGTGAGTCGATTGTGACATACTTGCGGACAACTCGTACCCCCAAATAACATAATTTGCGGTTTTCTCCGGAGCACCTTTACCTTTGGGGTAGTACTCAAAATATGTTGTAGATAGCATATTGTTATAGGTCCTCATTAAAGAAAGAGATTCTACTGGGTAATACATTTTGGAAAAAATGATATTTTAGTCATTTTGTTTGTTGGTGCAAATGTGGGAGTTGTCCGCCACTACATCACAGTGACAATACCTATTTGCCCAATTTGAAATTCCCATATTATAGTGATAACAACTTTAAAAAAAAAATCATAAATTTCTTATTGCTTGTCTGATTTCGTTCAAACTTTCACCAATCTTCTTCTCTGATTTGTTTTCTTTCTTTCAGTGCAACTTGCCAGTAAGGTTGGATTTCCCTTTAATATGGGGAGGTCTGGGATGGGTCGTATTTTCTTCTTCTTCTTCTTCTTCTTCTTCTTCTTCTTCTTCTTCTTCTTCTTCTTCTTCTTCACCCCTCCCTTTTGCTCCCTCTCTTTTTATTTTTAACGTTATGTGAGGGTGGCGTGCCCATGTGTTCCCCCTACATCTACACCACTGATATTCAGGACTATATGCAGGAGCTGAATCTTTTCGGAAAAACCCAATTTGTCATCCTTTTTGGTTGTGTTTATAGTGAAGAGCCATAGCAGCGATGAGCACGGGAGTACTTTGAGAAATCTGGCGAGAGACATCGAATGTGATGAACAGATGTGCGCACTTGGTCGAGAGCTAGGTTTTTCGGAGAGTAGCCTCGATAGGTTTATTGTCTCGAACAGGATCGAAGGGAAAGTAACATATAAAGGAAACACAGACATGCTGTTCGAATGGCGTCAAGGAGTGGTCCCTATGGAGTTACCCTTTCGTCTGAAAAAATCACTACTTCAAGCCGGCCTCGTCTTCCTCGCAGAGAAGTATTTTCCCGACATCTTGCAACCCGAAGGTAAATAACGTTTCAGTATTTCGTTATTAAGTCACTCTGGAAGACTCTGACTCCCTCCACGGACAACTGTCAACTGGAGGATCACCCTCTTAGCATGGTGGTGATTATGCAAAATTATTTGTTTTATTGACGTTTGATTTTGTTCCTCCTGTAGATAGCTGTCCAAACAGAAATTGTCGTCGGTTGTGTTCCAAAGGGGTATAAGAGGAAAGTTGCTCTGACTGCCTGAAATTCTTAAGGTTGGCATTTTCCTGTAGTTTGCCTAATTGTAATGAAAGTTTAATATGTTTATAAAATAATATGTCAATAACATATTATGTTGACAGTAAAACTATTGTCTTATTTATTTGACTTACAGAACCTTGCTTGGATATACTGAGCGCAAAAGCTACTGCCATAGCTTACCTGAGGAAACATCTGATTGACTATTACAAGACCGTGACCTGTCAGATACAGAGAAAACCTTGGGATCCTGATGATTTTGCTGATTTGAAGAACCTGTTTACAAATGTAGTCATCTACTATGTTAATAAAACGACAGGGACAGGCGTAAGAGAGATTCTTCCTGGGTCCATCAATGATGTGTTTCGAGTGAGAGTCAATGGTCTCCTACCAAAGAGAGTCCTCATAGTCGCAGCAGCAGGCAGGGGTAAGACCTGCGCCATTGCAAAGATGGCATATGACTGGTCATACAAAGATGAGAGTTCCCCGCTCAGTGATATTCCTCTCTTCTTTGCTATGAAGTTGAGAGTGGCTGAGGAAGACGAGTCTCTTGGTGAAGCCATACTGTCAGAAACCCTCGGAAACATCCATGGAGTGACCCCAGAATCTCTCGAAGGTTTCATTGGTAGACACGAAGAGGATTGTGCTCTAGCGCTGGATGGATATGATGAGTACAAGGTCAAGTTATCTACTAAGAACCCCAAAAGCAATATCATACTGGCTATTGGTAACAAGATTTACCGGCGATGTCGCCTTATCGTCACCAGTCGGCCCTATCTAGAGAAGGACTTTAAAGTTCGAGGACTGGCAAGGGTCTACACGAAAATGGAGATCGAGGGATTTACACAATCACAAGCGACATCCTTCATCGAGAAATACTTCATGTCGAAGTCGAAACCGGAAGAAGTTGGCAGACTAACAGAATTTCTGCATGGGAATGGATTTAGCAGTACCATCATCGGCATACCACTCTTCTGCATGATGATCTGTCATCTTTGGGAAGAAGGCCTTCTCAATCAAGTTTCCTCCTTGACAGGGTTGTTCGATACCATCATCCAGTTTCTACTCGCTCATTCAAGCTCCAAGGACGAAACCTTCGAATGTGACCATCACGACCTCCTTCACAACCTCGGAAAATTGGCAGCCTCTGGACTTCAGACAGACGAACAGAAGGTGGTCTTTGAAGATACTGATCTTCAAGGAATTCAGGAATACGAAGAAACTGGTATCAAAATGGGTCTACTGTCGAAGCAGACAATTCCAATCAGACACATAATAAACGGGAAAACCTCTAAGACTTACATCGAGTTCTTCCACAAAATGGCACAGGAGTATTGTGCAAGCAAGTTCTTGGCCAGTTCCCGCTGTGACCTTGAACAATTCCTGGAGAATGTAAAGAGAAGTGCGACACCACTCATGTATGCCGATGTGCTCCGCTTCGTAGCGGGATTGGGTGACGATCTGCTGATGTCTTCCATTCGACTGATCCTGCAATTTGGCGATGCATTAATCAGCAAAGAACTCAAACATAGACTAGTTCTGGACTGCATGTGTGAAGCCAAAGGTGACATATCAGAATCGACGACCAACTTTCCAACTTTCTTTGACGATGGCAAGATGTGCCTTCAGTCTTTGCCGGCGAGTGCAGTCATGGGATTAGGTAGACTGCCGCCAAATGTAAGAAAACAGGTAAGTTTCACATTTTGATGTCGTTAATGGTAAGGTTTACCCAGCACTGATAGAAATCAACATACACAATAATTCAGCTTCAGTACAATATGGAGGGAGGGAGGGGGGGGGGGGTGATGATAATTACAAGAATATGCTTCATCGATGAGCTGCATTCACAGTTTAATTTACCTGTAATTTATTATTATTATTTTTTTGTACAGAATATTATACATAATTTCATATTTGGATGTATTTACATTTCGACGAAATGCCATGTTGTTCTTGTTATATAGATCACGTCTGTAATGCTCATGTATTGTTATCTGCCGACAAACCTGACACGAACCCTTTGGCTTGGCCTGCAATCTTGCACCAATCTTGGAGAGATGAAGGTATGGGAGTGTTCGCTACGAAATCCAAGATTAGGCAACCTACCTTTCGTTAAGCGTCTCACGATTGGGCATCTCGACGACACCAAGCAATATGCATCCCTCATCACTGCTGTTCCTAACGTCGAAATCCTCAGGGTTGAAAGCAGTTCAAACACCGACAATCTTCAGCAAGTTTTAGACTCGGTCATGACGGGACTAGAGGGGTCCAGTGGTAAGCTACGCTGTCTCTTAGTGAGTGGATGCAGTGGACAGATGTCGAGCTTATGCGCCAAAGAGCTAATCATGAGCATAGAGTCAGACGCACCGATTTTGGAGAAGCTGGAGTTGTACAACGTCAGAGTGGATGAGGACAGCCTGAAAACATTCGTCAACAGGCTGAGGCGGATGCCCAGCGTGAGGGAGATCGGGTAGGTTTGTCGTAATTTGTTTGTAAATATTTCTTATGTCCGTTATGCCCATTACACACGAGGAGTCATCTGATGACTTAGATCTGCGTCACCGATAGACGCAGACATTGACGCGCCATGCGAGAGTGATATCTTACCAAAAATTAATTCAAAAATAAACAGTACGGTACCAAACATTGCATTGAATTAAGAGCGTATGCACTAATTCCCTTCGTAGGCGTGATTAGCATAACTGATGACGCAAGCTAAATGATTGACGCCTGGTGTGCAAAGGGCCTCCTTCAGAGTACGAAACAAGAATAACATATTAGAATATAAAAATAACCTGTGCAAAGGCATCTAACGCAGTTTTGGAAGTCGTCTGGTTCAACGGATAGATGGGCATTGAATTCTATTCCCATTTAATACCAGAAAGTCCACCTGATCCGAACCTGAAGAGTAACGCTTTCTACCACGTATTGAATTTACAACCCTCTTTAATTTTATTTCATTTACATGTTTTCAATTAGAGTTTTAGAAAAGTTGCCTTAATCTGCTGATGTGGTGTCCCAGCTTCAAATATAAATACATGATCGATTGTCTTTCAATTGAAATGATACATGTACTCTACTATGGAGACATTCAGGTAATGCGATTCCATTTTATAATGCCTCAGAGATGTTAAGAATAGAAAGACCCATTCACGCTTTGATCGATAAAAATACCTACAGTGAGAAACTGTGTTTTTGATATAAATTCTCCCGAATACAGTTTTCAGTACTGCGGCACTCACGAAGGGGATGGGTTTGAGGACTATCTTGGTAATGTGTCAACTTTTGCTGGCAAAATTGCAGTAACTTTACGCCATGTAAGTAAGATATATATTTCAATAAAATACAGAAATGACGTACATATTTTAGAACATTGACATTTTAACGGAAACATGTCATTATGGGTGAATTTTGTTTTTATTGGAGCAGTCGATTGATCTTGAGAGAAAGAGAGAGAGGGGGGGGGGCGAAAAAAGGGAGGGGAGAGTACGATAAATTGAAGAAAAGTAAGAGACAGATATAGAGAACGAGATAGAGAAAAGGATGGTAGAAAGAATGCGAAAAACTTAAGAGAATGGGTGTTTGCGAGAGAGAGAGAGAGAGAGAGGGGGGGGGGACAGATGAGAGAGTATGTGAGATAGATAAGGGGGGGGGGGTGGCTGTCGTATTATTGTGATTATAATTCAGATACATTTCATTATCAAAAACTTATATTCTTTAAATTTGTAACGCTTTTAATGGATTTGTAAAATCCAAAGTAAGACCAAATCATTTGACTTGATAAAGAGGGTTTCAATCTGCTTAAAAACCTTTTAAAATTATTGTTCAAAACAGTTCGCTATGATAGGGTTGCTTGTTCTTTTTTCCCCTCCAAAATAATAATCCTACGTTCTGAAAAAGAAAAGAAAAGAAAATATGGGTAGATGGAAATAGAGAGTAGATATAGGCTGAATATAAATCAACAAACATCATTATTGTCAATAAATTATATTTTGTTTTCGGAAAATTGCTCATTATTAGTAGTAAGATTCCAGGATATTAATGCAAAAAGTTTCTCTTTAAAGATAATTTTACAGAATACAGAATACCTTGCATCTATAATTGACTTTGAATTCGAAGGAAATGTTTTATTACCCCATTTACATCCTACATCCAAAAAAAAAAGAAGGAAAAAAAATTTATTATTTCCTTTTTTTAATCCTTACACAGGCGTACCGCGAAGGCATAACCTATGGAATATCCCACATCCCGGTCTGAGTGCAGCCTTAGAAGTATGTCTAACCAAGGAGCTTCAAGAGCTGGAGTCACATGTAGCTCATTCCCTTTGAACCATGTTCGATGCCGCCAAGGAAAAATATGTCAGGCATGTGCTTAACTGGATGTTCCTTGCAGATAAGAAGACAAAAAGATTCCTGCCTGGCTGCAAACTTACTGGCCATTTTCAAAGGAAAATATGCTTTTGTAATGATAATTACTTTTCGCTATCACTAGTCCGATGATATGAGCAGTTCGCAGTGCTTACCTTTACTGGGGGCAAGCGAACAGAAATTGTACAAAATTCCCTGATATATGAATCAAAATTGCGCGACTGGGCATGTGTGGGCACTAATCTGACATATAACATCATAATCAACTGTAATTGAACAATTGCAATTTTTATTTTCGTTTGCAGGGAGTAATCAGAAGAGTATCAAATTGGAGATTTTAGGATTGTAAAATTTTACTTTTTTCCACAAATTGAAACTACTATCATACAATATAGCTAAATTTCTGGACACAATTAGGCTTTTGTATTCAATTTTATCATATGTGAAAATTTCACTTTGCTTATTCAAATAAAAAGTGAAATATTCTCGATATTTCATTTGTGACTAAAATCACTACTCAAGCTTTCCCATGAAGTTGGCGGCATCGAACATCGAACAACAAGGCTACAGCGCACCTGTAGATTCTTTTGTGCATCCTTACAAAGAAGCAGCTGCTTGAGATAATTTGTTGCCAGTTGGAACTCCAGCTTTCGAAGCTCCTTGGTCTAACGATCTGCAAACTGCCTTACCTGTCATGTATGATGTCAATTTATTGATGAAATAGTGCAATATCTGGCGTGGAATGTATAATTCATCAGTACCAATGGGGGAATGATTACTATCAATCAATGAAAAGAGTATACAGTATTACTTGGCGACAATCTATTACGCGCATGTGAACATTGCTAAAATGAAAGGAACCTTAATAATTTTCTTACTGGTTTTAAGATGAATTTTAGATTTATTCACAGTTTAACCACTTCTTATTCATGGGAATAAGTATCAAGGAACAACTTTTTAAAAACAGACAGGCGTAATCTCCACGGGCAGCGGAATGTTTTTTTTTTCAAAGAGGGATACATCGCCAAAAAGGACACTCTTACTTGTGCAAAATATTGATATAGGCTTACCATTAATAATTGACATAAGATACAGCCCCCCTTTTAAAAATTTTAATTCATTTTTAGATTTTTTTATGACTTATTAAATGCATTTGCTGTATCAGACCCAACTGCAATTCTTCAAATGTTACCCGTGGTTGGATCATATATTGTGGCGGGCTTTGTTAAATGTGCAAGGTAACAGCTTTTGTAGGATAGAATACCCCCTCAGTTTTGAATTTGAAAGCTCCATTATACAATAAATGAAAATATAATGATTTCTTCAACTTTTCACGATGGAATTTAAGGAATCAATTCAAACAATGTTTACCGCCTGTTAAGTGCTCTTCGTACAGCGTGGATCCCCTTATGTTTAAGCACACGAATAAAGTAAAATGGATGCAGAGACATTGCATTATTTGCAATTTTACATCATTTTTACATAATCAATTTCATTATATAATCTCATCTCAATGTGCTTAATATAATAATTTAAATACTGTGTCACTGGGGACTTTGCTAAGGGTCGCATTATAATATAATATAATTTAACCGGGCATGTTGTTGGCTCAGTTGGTTAGAGCGCCCGCCTCGTGAACGGGAGGTCGTGGGTTCAAACCACGGCCAAGTCATACCAAAGACTTCAAAAAATGGGACCTTCTGCCTCCTAGCCAGGCGCTCGGCATATTAGAATGGAGAAGGGTAATAATAACATATTATGTTATGCAGGGCCCGCTGGAAGAGCAGTTTGATAACTGAAGTGGCTACCCTGGGTAAATAAAAGTTATTATTATTATTATTATTATTATTATTATTATTATTATTATTATTATTATTATTATTATTATTATTATTATTATTATTATTATTATTATTATTATTATTATTATTATTATTATTATTATTATTATTATTATTATTATTATTATTATTATTATTATTATTATTATTATTATTATTTATTGTTATCATCATTATTATTATTATTATTATTATTATTTATTATTATCATCATTATTATTATTATTATTATTATTATTATTATTATTATTATTATTATTATTATTATTATTATTATCATTATTATTATTATTATTGTTATTATTATTATCATTATTATTAATATCGCGATTAAAAAAAAAAAGAAAGCAGAACTTTCAGAATTAGAATGTGACCCTTAGCAAAGTCCCCAGTGACACAACAATGCATACTAGTATTGGTAAACAACAGAGGCGTAATGAGCCAAAAAAAATTTGAGGACTCTGAGCCTGCAGTAAGAATTGAACTATTTTCTAAAGCGCAAGGAACGCAATACGTATTATACTCGTATAAAATTCTGTGAATGGGGGGGGGGGGGGGGATCCCCGCCCCTCCCACAAATAAGAAGACTTTGCATTTGGCTGTACCGTTAAAATGTTGCACTTTCAGAGTCCATTGAGCCCTTGCTCAATTAAATATTCTATTTTGCAAAGTCGCGTAGCGACCGAGCCAGAACATTTTACGTTTTGTAGTTTTAAAAAATTGCATTTTAGACCACTTTTATGCACACAAGTGCCTTAATGGTCAAAGTCTGAGCTTAATATCCTCTCTTTTCTTTTTTCTCTTACGGGACAGGCAGCTTATATCGTCATTTTTGTTGTTGTTGCGACTTTCAATTTCGGGGGACGATTCCTCTCTGCCTATGTAATACCTGTTTATAGATTTCTTTTAAATTTTGAGTTTAAGTGTATTAAACTAGGGAGCGGAGCGACAGAGTAAGAGGATCTGTTATTTGAATAGTGAAAGTTTGCATTCTAAGCACTTCGGAGCCTGAGTAGTGTGCTGTACAATTAACTCATTATTTTCTTCCCTCATTTTCGGAAGAAATTCAAGGACAGAGTGTGAGACATTGTAAAGGGGCTAGTTTGGGTATAAGAGGAAAGTTCCCCTCCTATGATAAGAAAACTGGGATAAAAAAATATATCTTGCATGCAAACGATGCATAATGAAGGGGAGATACTAAGAAAATTCAGCAATGTACACGCTCTAATAGACGTAGACTACTACAGTACTGTTATCTGAAAAATACATTTTTTTCTAGCCAGGTATATAAAGTGGACGTCTTCCCTGTTGTCTTTCTTTCTTCTTTCTTCTTTCTTCTTTCTTTCTTTCTTTTTCCTCCTTCCTTTTCTTTGTTTCCTTCTCTTCTCTTTTCTTTTTTTTTCCTTTTCTATTTTCTTTTTTTGGTCGTGGAACTTTTTTTTTTGGGGGGGGGGGGCTGCAGCCCCAAGCCCCCCCAACAAGTACGCCAGTGGTGTAAACAAGTTTGTAAAGTAAATGAATTAAAAAAAAAAGAAAAAAGAAAGAGGAACTAAGGACGTTTTGACGATCATCATCTCTGAAATAATCTATTTTGAATAGAAATGTATTATTAATAAAGCTAAAATGTATTTCTATGTTTTCTACGTTTATGAGTTGTCATTATCTTTAGTGTAGGAGAGACAGACAGATAATCTGTAAACATTTGTGTAGCTACGATGGGAAATGGAACGCGTTCCCCATTTAAATGGCGACAAAAAGAAGAAGATAAGTGTGAGAAAGAGAGAGAGAGAGAAAGAGAGAGAAAGAGAGAAAGAAAGAAAGAAAGAGAGAGAGAGAGAGAGAGAGAGAGAGAGAGAGAGAGGGGGGGGGGGGTGAAAAAACGCGACGACTCACTCCCACCATACCCACACTCCTAAAACGCATTTGAAAGGCCTTGTTTAGCAAGACCGGTGCCTCCTAAAAATCGAGACCAACGAAAAAAAAAGGTTTATATATATATATATATATATATATATATATATACATATATATATTTATATATATATATATATATATATATATATATATATATATATATATATATGAAGAAGACGTGAGCATACGTCGAAAATTTGGTGTATTAATAAACATCACTGTTGGACTTGAAAATGCATTACTTCTCTACTTTGTCATTTTTTCTGCACCGTTGCCAACGCGCGGACTTCTAATATCTAATATATATATATATATATATATATATATATATATATATATATATATATATATATATATGTATATATATATACCGTATGTTTAAATTAATATTCTAATGATCTTTGGCTTAACAACAATGAAATACAAAACCGAAATAGAAGGAACATTTCCTGAAATACCATTCAAAAAGTGTGAATATCCTTTAGTTGTTAAAACAGAACATTAAATGAATGATAGTGATTAAAAACAAAGATAATGAAAACAAAAAACATACCATATATAGTGCATGTCATATTCACTGGAAATATTGAGCCTTACATAAAGCAAAATACCATTCAAAAAGTTTGAATATACTTTAGTTGCTAAAATAGAATTTTAAATAAATGATAATAAAAACTAAAACATATACATGTATCACATAAGGAATTTCATAATCAAATGAAATACTGAGCTTTAAGTAAGTTAGTGAAATTACACACAAAAAAGGTGTTGATATTAAAGATACTATGCAATATGTAGACAACTTAGCATAGTCCCAAATATCTCTGAAAGTATTGAGAAAAGATTTTAGCAATAGTCAGCGATCTCAACTTTGCATGCCTCTATCCCAATTTCTAAATTGCATTCTTGAAAGAGACGTGCATGTGTGAAAGTTATTCTTTAACCTGAAGCAAAACACCGCACGTAGCCACGGCGGTGCTGAGTCCGAACAACCACATGAAGAAGCGATCGACAACGAAGGCGATCCGCATCCATTCTCCTTTGATCTCGTCATCGACCACGCCGTCCTCGGAACGCTCGACGATTTGCCTAAGACAGGAGGCGATCTGAAATATGATGAAGCGTATACGACCACGGCGATCGAGCTGCGCTGTCGGCAGGTTAGCAACGTCGAGTTCCAGAGGCATCTCGTATGTATGACGACCGGCTTCAACCTCCTCGGTGAATGAGCCGCTGCCTCCTGAAGCGTTCTCGAAGCTGATCTTAGGGATCTAAGAAAAATAAGAAGAAGAAGAAAAAAAGAAGAAAATTGTGGAAGAATCATGATCGAAAATCGTTAAATGTCGATCATGTCTAATAAAGGAGTGCTACCCCGGACGGATATCTATTCCCAGAAAACTTCACCTGTAGGATGACTATACCATTAGGATGGTTACCCCCTGACAACTACCTGAAAACATCCGAAGTAGGGGAAGTATAGGGGTAGTTTTCATGAGGGGTACCCGGTAGTTGTCATGGAGGATTCCTCTGGATAGTTGTCCTGACGAAAGTGTTTGGAAGAGGGTAAGTGTAACCCTGTCAGAAATTTCTACTAAGAAACACTCACTGAGCTACGTGACAGCTTCTGTCTAACAGAATTTTATATATCAGTGATTACGAACAGTGTACATCAGTGTAAATGTAGAAGGATAGTGTTTGCTTTGATAATGTGACTTTTTTGTTCTTCTTTTTTGTTCGAATTCATTACCTTATCTTTGATATCATCCGGGTTATTGCAGTCCTTCATACACATGATCTTGGCCAGGTAATCGAGGGTGAATCGTCGGAACCAAGAGGGCGCTCTACCAACGTATGTACCGCGATGGTGAACGTAGAGAACGATGGCGGTGAGCACCGTTGACGCGGTCACGAGGACCATAGTCGTGATGTAGTACTGGGCTGATAAGGAAGATTGGGGGGGGGGGGGGGGGGGAATGACGAAGAAAATCCTGATTTTCAAAGAAAAACATATCAAATCAAAACTAAAACTCGAGAGTTCTTCATTCCGGAGGTTTTGCTTGTTTTCACTCGTTTGTGAAACGGAGGTAAAAAGAAATTTTTAACGTATTGCCCGGACGTATTAACTTATCAGTCATTCATTTCAAATACAAATACAAAATACTCATATCTAACCAGAGAGGGAGAGAGAGAGAGAGAGAGAGAGAGAGAGAGAGAGAGATAGAGAGATAGTGCCAGCGTTTGCTGAATGTTGGGCATTTTCTCTACTGATATGGGGAGCCAATGGTTGGCTATACATGTATAATGGTGGGACAACGCCAGTAATAATGGAGCAGTTAGTAGCCAACGCTGACCAAACTTTGGGCCACCAGTGGTCCAATGTCAATTCGTCACTGTTGAGTCAAAAAGACAAAAAGACGTGGGCCTAACGCCAATTTGTGTTACGTTCGGTTAATACCAGCCTATGTTGCCTAACTTCGACCCATCGTAGTATTGCTATCTGGGTAATTAACGACTCTGAATGGGACTCACATATGAGAGGTACCACTTCGGATGTCGGAGGCATGGTCTCGGCGGCCAGGAGGAGGAAGACAGTGAGTGAGAGGAGGATGGTGATACAGAGGGTGAACTTCTCCCCGGTGTCAGCTGGTAGATAGAAAGTGAGGAGAGTCAGGGCAGACACCAGGATGCAAGGGACCAACATGTTGGTAACGTAGAACAGCGGTCTGGAAAGACAAGGACGGAACAAGAGGAGAATGAAAAGGAGATGGAGAACCGGAGAAATTCTTTGAGAGAAAGAAAGAAAGAGAAAAGAGAGGGAGAGAGAGAGAGAGAGAGAGAGAGAGAGAGAGAGAGAAATATGTAGGCTCCGGTAGTCCTAGGTATTATGTTATCTATGCTATGGTTACTTCTTCAGTGTCCTTTGATAATTTCCCTTGCTGAATGTTGCGATAGGTTTAGACGATCAAGACGCAATCTTTGTCGCGCAGTGTTTGGTCAGACTGTTTAAGCCTTCAGAATATGGTCGCAAAAGAAATAAGCAAGTGTGTTGACTACCTTCTTCTGATGATGAGTATGAAGTCAAGGATGGAGAATGGGTACTCGCAGCAGCTATACTTGGGTAGGGTACGGATGACAGGAAACCCTTCCAACTTCCATTCGCCGTTCTTCAGAAAGCTGTCAGTATCGCCCGAGGACGAGCGGTTGAGGAGGTTGAGGTGCTCGGTGGTGTAGGCCCACGATCCGAACTGCAGGGTGCACTCCTGCTTGTCGAAAGGGAAGTAATTGATGTTGATCTTGCAGAAAGAGCGGAAAATAGCCGGAGCGAGCCAGGTGACGAAACCGTCGTAGGAAACAGCAGCATTGGTCTTCATCGCACCCTTGAATGAACTATCGGCGCTGTGGGATACATGTAATTAAATAGAAGAAAAAAAATTTAAAGAAGATATTTTAAAATTTTCTTATCTGGTCTGTTGGGTGCAATTGATGTCATTGCCTTTTTTTAATCCTGCCAAGTATCATAATTTTATTCAAAGCAGTTCATAATTTCCCACCTCATTATACCTTAGGGCTCATATTCCTTTCAGCGGCAGTCTGAATTACGAAGGGAAACACATCGTCTAGGATTTCAAAACTGAAAACGGAAAGACTGTGAATTCTGTTAAGCCGCTAAAAGAATTTTCGTTAGATTTCTTTGATTTCACTTGATAGATAGCAAAATCCCACTTGCGCCAAATGGCTGGGTGAGGAACAAAACAAAATGCGAAGAAAGAATGGTACCGGTTGTCTACCCACACGCCCACACACATGCGGGTATACCCATAGACAAATTATATCAATTAATTAATGCGCCAAACACGTTGTTAGAATGTGAAAGATTGAGCTTTAAAAATAAAAAAAATCTTTGTCAATTAACATTCAGTGCCAAAATTTCATTTGTCAGTTTTCACATCAAACATTGATTTTACAATGGCAACTAACAATGGATATTTGTGCTTTTGTTGGAGTCGCCTACGAAAGGGATTGCCTGATTTGGCAGCGGTTACTTGAGCTTTGTTTCAGTACCGCAAATAAGGTAAATAATGGTGCGTCCTCAGTTTACCCCAAAAGCAGAGATCGCTCTTGGTCACCGAGTTTGTTCTCCACTTTGCCACTTGGGGCGCAAGTGGGATTTTGCAGTCTCACTGTCTGTTGTTCAGTCATGCGTGCAAAAATATCAAACAAAAATGTTACCATAATATGCAGGAACGATTTCTCTACCAAGAAATACCATCATAAACTTTTTGATTAAAAAATTCTGTCGAAATTGCCTTAATTTGTTTATTCCGAAGGTCTTTGTGATCATGTTGAATATTCGAACCAAAATTCAAAGAAAATCACTGATTGATCTTTAAAATATCTCGTTCATGAATCATTTAATATAGTCTAGTAGGATAATGTCAAGCTACATTTTGCGTTTCTTCACCATTGTCGTGCATTATATTCTTAGGCAATAATTCTTATTTTTACGCCCAAAGAAATGTTAGGATTAGGATTAGGTGAAGTGTTGCGTCTAGCGGTTAAGTCATGAATTCGGTTTAAGTTTAGAAATTGACCGCGGAGCACTTGTCGCCGACGCATGTACCGACATGGGCAACGTTTCATCAAACCGTCGCGACGACGCGTCGTAAGTACAAGTTCGCCGACATCCCACTGAAACGCGTATATTAAAATGGGATGTCGGTGAACTTGTACTTACGACGGTTTGATGAAACGATGCCCTGATCGGTCCTACTAAATCTATTTTCTTTCACATCTTACTTGTGATATATCACGGATTTCGTGTACTCCAAAACAGCACTACTTGTTAGGTTAGGTTAAGGGTTAGAATTAGATGTAGTATTAGGTCTAAGAGCAATGTCGCTGACGAATTGGTCGATCATACAGTCCGTAACAACCACACATTTTGGTATAAATCTTACTTGTTATACAGCATGATGTCGGGTTTCCAGATGTTGGAGGAAGGGATGGTGATCTTGGTGATTCCACCGTAATCTTCAGGGTTCCATTTCAGATTAGCATCCCTCCAGCCCTGGGAGGAACAATGGTTTTATTAGGGTAGCGGATGGGGGAGGGGATTTGTAGAAACATGAAAGAGGAGGAGCCAAACAAACCAAATCTAAAAACAGCGTTGACAAAGATTAGAAATTGCCGCAGGATATGAAACAAGGTTCTTTATATCAAAAGGGGCTGAAAAAATGAAAGAGAGAGAGAGAGAGAGAGAGAGAGAAAAAAAAGAAGTTATGAAAAAAAAAATCTTACGATTATGGTCGAACTGTAAAATCATAACGACGGAAATGCAGAACAAAAATAACGTTGTTATCATCGGAAGATAAAGAAATTAAATACCGGGGCATTCTTTCTATTATTCAGAGGCATATAAGTGAAGTAAGTAAGTATCAAAAAAAATGTTATCACAGCATAACCTCAGCATAACAATATTAATGGTCTACCATGTGCTGCCAAATGACTAACAAAGAAAGAAACAAGATAAAACCTACCTGTCGTAGCCACACATTGGTTGTGATAATTTTATTCCGTTCATCCTTTAAAAAAAAAAGAAGAAAACACACCGTTATGATTGTCTTCAATTTCAATGGAGGAAAATTACCACACAAGAAATTATTTCATGAATTGCATACTTTCATCGCTGTCTGTTCATTCATGGAACCATGCCAAAGTCCTGACAAAACAAGGATAGTGTCGAATTATCTTTTGGCATGTTTAAAAAAGAATATAAAAAATATATCGTTTGCATGAAAAATATGCATCTTCGTGTTGCGTCTTAGATTACGATTATAGTAGGCCCTAATTCATAATGGGGGTGGCGTACAGTATGTGTCACCCGTTTTTATTTTAAGTAAGTGGAACATAATATCAAATGATATCTTCTGGATTTATATAGCGCCTAATACATCTGCGATGTCTCTAAACGCTTTTCATGGCTTGCCCGCACACAATGTATGCACCTTCTCCACTCCCTGGGGAGCATTCCAGCCAGGCGCCTTTTACAGACGCTCACAATGCTGATCGAACCACAATTACTTTCGCATCCTACCAGGTACCCATTTAACACCTGGGTGGAGAGAAGCAATGTAGATAAAATGTCTTGCTTAAGAACATAAGTGCCGTGCCGGGGATCGAACCCACGACTCTTCTCCCAGGCACACAGTTCTACCCCCTTGCGCTTGATTCCGATAATACAGCGGTGAAAATGTTATAGGAAGTATATGAGAAACATAAAATCAAGTAACATACAAGGTCAATGATTTGTCTGATGGCAATTCCATAGAGGACGTTGATACTCTGTGAGGCTCTCTCCACCGGTCGTATGTCTTTGGAGTAGTTGGCGAACAGGGTCCTGAACAGGCGAAAGGTATCCGTAGTCTTAGTCTCTTCCGACGCTCCTGCTGTAAACAAAGAAATAAACAAAAATTAATTATTTGACGCAATAACGAAATAGTTTATAAACAAGTTTATCAAGATATAAGCCTACATTTTTTCTTCTTTCAACGTATACAACAGACAATGTTATAAAGTGTATCCGGACAACTACCCCCTGGACAATTACCCCCCGGACAAATTACCCCCAGGACAACTACCCCCGGATTCTGGGGTAGTTGTCTGGAGTAGGGGGTAATTGTCCAGAGGGTAGTTGTCCTGGGGGGGGGGGGGGGTAATTTTTCCTGAGGGGTAATTGTCCGGGAGTGATTGTCCTGGGGTAATTGTCCTAGGGGGTAGTTGTCCAGGGGGTAGTTGTCCAGGGGTAGTTTTCCAGGGGGTAGTTTTCCTAGAATCGATATAAAGTACTTGACATAAAACTCACAAAAGGCCTATAGGGAGGGGGGCCGGGCACATATTGTCGACCAAAACAGACACCTAAAAAAAAAAAAAAAAAAAAAAAACCCACCATTTTTTTCCCTGTCAGACTTTTTTCTAACTTTGTACCTCTCTTGCAAAGAATCCTTGATCTGTCACCGATACAAAATTATGAACGGTAAAATTTTCCATATTAGCTGTTATCCTCATATATTGAGCTATTTACATAAATTCGTACGCAAAATTACCGATGGTATCCACCAATTAACAAAGCTTAGACTGGAAAAAAAAAAACGGTACTAAAGTAGTAAATTGCCACAATAATTGACTCTAATATGACAACCTTCAAACCAATAATCCAATTTATCTTAAAAAGAGCAATATTTCCACTTTATCTTGCTGTTTCATGAATTTTGGTACTCTCCTGTCGGGTTTCATTCAAAATTAAGCAATAATCTAATATCCCATATATCAAATAGAAGCTGATAAAATGTAATCAAAGTCAATAAACTCACCCGATCCGCAGAAAACGACCAAGACCACAAGTGATATCACAAACTTCATGTTAGTTGACTGTATATAAGTGCCAGTGAAGCTCATGAAATTGGTTTGAAAAAACCCCCGAAACTTTAGAGTCGTTTAGAAGCAAATTATGATAATGATTTACGTCTGCATCACAATTATTCTCGCTGACCAATGATCGCTATGACGTTTGTCAATTTTCAAGTTCTCCAGCCTTACTGGTAAAACGGGGGCAACATTTCATGTAATGGCTGGGGGGGGGGGGGGGGGGGCACTTCCCGCCCGTGCCCCCCTTTTGAAAACAAAGTGTACATTGTGCCCCCTTTTAGAACTGATGACCTTTTTTTTTTTTGCTTTTCAATTTTTTTTCCTGAGATTTGTGCCCCCTCTTTTATAAAATCCTGGATCCGCCCCTGATTTCATGTGCTTGTGCATGGGCATAGTATTAGGTTGTTCAATTAGTGTGAAGCTTTTCAATCGATTGTTACGTAATGCATGATATAATATGCGCACTTTAAAGCGATCGTTATGTGAAGTGATATCAAATTGCTTATAATGGTTACTATTTTTCTACTCATGCATCATTAAAAAAAAAACAACAAACAAACAAGCTACTTTCGGTGATGATCATCAT
Organism: Heliocidaris tuberculata; assembly: GCA_025618425.1. Taxonomy (NCBI): domain Eukaryota; kingdom Metazoa; phylum Echinodermata; class Echinoidea; order Camarodonta; family Echinometridae; genus Heliocidaris; species Heliocidaris tuberculata. Next base: position 32,472,118 of record CM046839.1, on the reverse strand, counting down.
AATGTCTCTTTTCCAAAATGCAATTTCTTATAATTCAGCTATGAACAATGAAGAGAAAATTGAGTTATGGGACAGGAGAAAAATAATTGGTGAGCTTCTCACTGCTTTTATGTCAGTTTGGAAGATCCTCTGAAAAGGATTGCTCTTCAAATTCCCTTATATTTGAAATATGACGAGAAATAGCGGAAGTGTTCGGGCCGAACATTCATGCCACATGACTTTGTGTGTACTGTCTCATATACCCATTTCTGTGTACAGTGCATGTGCTTTTCAGCGAGAGTGGATCATTTTTTCTTATAATTTTGATGATTCCAAAACCTCCCAGTATATACCAACTCTTATTATGCTTATGTAGATATGATCAGCCTTTCCCAATTGCTTTGAGACAGTTTCTTTTACAATGTAATCGCATGACTATATAGATTATACTACTTCATCTTGAACTATAAGCTGAAAATCTAAGTTTCTCTCCTCTCCCCTTTTTGCGCTTTATTTTTTTCATTTGTCCTATCCGTGGCTAAGGATATTTTTACAAGGAATCTCTTGATGAAAAAGAAGTGTGACACAATTCTAATTTGATTAGATTCATATATTTCATTGTTTTGAAAGAGAGTGGAAATAGATAAATGACATACGCTACTGTTCAAGTGGCCTGTATATCTACTTTTTTCCTGATCGGGGTGGGGGATGATTTTTAAGAATATATTATTTTATATTGTGTTGTATAATGACTCAGTTTTTATATGAAATGTTAATTTTATTATTTATGTATTTGTTTTGTACAGTATCAGCCTTCGGACTGCGTATTTTGTTGTTTTTTAATAAACCATTTCAATTCAATTGAATTCAGTTCAATTCAGTGATGGAACCCGAAGGCTTGTCAGAACAAGGAGTTATCACAGAACTCCTTGGTCAGAATACATGCAAAATGACCATATCATATTGTTTACTATGACTTTTGGATTGGGGGGTTATCATTATAACCATAGCCGTAGCAGGGAAGTGCAACTCTAGTTACACTTCCCTGGCCGTACTAAGCAGGTGTGTGTGTGAGTGTGAGTGTGTGTGTTTGTGGGGGGGGGGGGGGGAGGGCTTCTTAGGTTGCATCCCTCCCCTGTGAATTCTGAAAGACTAATATTTGGGCAAACGCGAACCCATGTTCTGGCAGCATCAATACTTTTATGTCTTAAATAATGTACACATTTTGGTAACAAAATAATACACATTAAAGGGCAATCCAACCTTGATAATAAGATGATTTGTGTGAAAGCAGAAAAATAAGAAGAACAGGATGGCGAAAGTTTGAAAGAAATCGGACAAGGACTAAGAAAGTTATGGATGATTGAAAAATGAGATCACTACATGTCATCTATGCGAATCTCAAATTGGCAATTTGGTGAGTCAATTGTGACATTTTTGTGGACAACTCTCCCATTTGTCGTACACAAAAAGATCATTAATTTGCGGTTTTCTTCGAGGCGCTTTACCCTCGGGGCAGTACTCAAAATATATTGGAGATAGCATATTGTTATAGGTCCTCATGAACGAAAAGATCCTACTGAGTGAGTAATGCATTTTGAAAAAAGTGACATTTTAGTCATTTTGTGTGTTAGAGCGAATGGGGGAGTTGTCCACAGCTACATCACAGTGACATTACCTATTCGGCCAATTTGAAATTCCCATATGCATAGTGATTACAACTTTCAAAAATTCATAACTTTCTTATTGCTTGTCCGATTTCGTTCAGACTTTTTGAGAGCGTTTTCCCATAGTGAGGAGCCGCTATCCCAAGAATATGTTCTATACTTAAATTTCTCGAAAGTTGTATTTCGTCGTCTAGGCTCAAAAATGAATGTGGACTTTGCATGGTATTCGGCTACAAGCTTTATTTGTTGATTTATCTTTTCATTATCATCCTACGGGGGAGGGGGGGGGGGGATGATCCTAAAACATATGTCCCCATGTCCACCTCGAATCATCGACCCTGCATTTCATATACTCAACCAACACTCTCAGAAAAGTTTTTAGGTTGGCTAAAATATGAAGCTACCAACTGATGGTTAAAAAACTCCCCATATGTTTTACATATTTTTTAAACAAACAGTTGGTAGGTTCATATTTGAACAAACTTAATGATTTTTAACCAACATTTCTGAGAGTGAAAAAAGTAAGTTTCCCCGTCACTTTACCATATAACTCAAGAAATATTTGATAAAATTTATTTATTTAAATAGCAATAAGTGCAGAATTTTCTTACCTACATTTTTCATCATTTGTTCATGTAAAGACGACTAATTTGTCATTCAGATTCATAACATTGCATTCAAAATCACGATTTTTCAGTGAAGTTTCGTGAATTTTAATTATGGGTTATGCGCCTGTACATGAACTAATGCATTCAACAGAGTAAACACAGTACACCCTGTAGCATATGCATTGTATTATGAAATGCAAAGTGCAACTTTTTTTGCAGTACCGACTACAATTAAAACCATAATTTCATTACGAAAATATGTAGAACATAAACAAAATAACCAATCAATTTGTGTGTAAGGAAATTCTGCATACTTTGCATTTTCAATGAACTAATTTCATCGAATACTTCCCATAGTAATATAGGTTTTCCAGGTCAAATGTCCACTGATTGGAACCAATCATCCATATAGGCAGTACAGATGTCCATGTAGGTTAATAAATGTCCACATTAGAATGTGGATGTCCATGTAGGGAGTTCAAATGTCCATGTAGGTTCGAAGTGTCCGTATGTACATGTCAAATATCCGATTAGGGAGACCAAAAGTCATATAGGGAACTGAATGTCCATGTAGAGTACATCAAACACAGGACTACGGAATTTTTTTGCTTTCTCTTGAAACTTGCGTGTATTTTAAACAAAATTCAAAGTATATTCTGTGAATATATATTTCTTTTCAAAAACATCACAAAAAATATCCATCAAAAATATACAGTCATGTGCACTTTTGTATATGATCACAAACTATATATATCAATGGCTTTCAGATTATATATAGATAAGTTTCTTTTGCACAACCTGACTAGAAAACACAATTTCTTCACTCATGTAGCTTACGGGGCATATCAAACAAATTTCCACAAAATATATTCTGCATAATCTTATTGTTCGTGTTTCTTTTTTCTTTAAATGAAAAAAAATATTAATGACATTCAATTTTCTAAGGAAAACGGAAAACGATTTCTTCAATCTTTTTACCTGATGTTTTCTCTCCATTAAAAACTCATTTAGATGCAAATGTCAATGTACTCTCAATACCTTCACACTTTCGGTATATGTATATACATGTATACACATATAAATGTTCTTTAAAGTGTTCTATATATTTCCTTAAATTAAAAAAGATGGAAAATCTAAAGTTTTAGCTTTCACTTGTTTCCATTACCTGCTGCTCAACAACATAATCCAAATATTCTCCACAAAAACAAAGACAAATAAAAAAACTTAACATTCTGGAGAGTCTTTGCGGATTGTCTTACATCAAAATGTCATTCTGCCTCATGCATTCAGGTAAGTATCTCTGCATTCGCCGGAATAGGTTCTGGCTCAAGCATGGGGTGATGACGTCGACAACTTGCTCTGCAATCTGTGCCAACGTCGCCATACGCTCCTCGTGAGGATGAAGGAGAAGCTCTTCTCGGACGTTCGCTAACTCCCTTTTCACGGCAGCCTTCCAGGTAGAGAAACAGTTCTCAACGATGTTCAGAAACGGTGAGTATGGCGGAATATTCCTGACCTCGGCAAGATCTGGCAGGTTTGCATCTCGTGCTCGACCATGTGCTCGAGCATTGTCAAAGAGCATGCACGTGTTCTGATCGGCAACGAGAGGAACTTGCTCCAAGAAATGGTTGAACCTCTCTCCATTCATGCCACCTTGAATCAAGTCGTGATGAACAAGCCCTCTTCTGTTGCTCACTGCGAAGGTCATTGTCAGACTTGGTCCTCGGCGTCCTGTAACAACCCTCACTGCTCGTTGCCCACGCCTTGCACGACCACGGGTTCTCTTGGTCCAGAGATTGAACCCAGCTTCGTCAATGTAGATGAGCTCCCTATTGACCCCAATGTTCATCATCCACACAGTGAACTCCATTCTGAGTCTCTTCGTCCTATCACTATTCCGCTCAGCCACGGCGTCCTCCAGCTTCTTCATCACGACCAAATTGGCGGTCAACATGTTGGATAAGGTCGAACGAGAAAAATGAGGGGCATTGGGGAGTTGAAGTCTAAGCTCTGCGTTGATTTGTTCCAGTGTAAATTCTGGATGTTCCCCAACAATTTGTACAGCTGTATCTCTTGTTTCATCGGTCACAAGTCTGCGACGACGACCACCTCGTGCCACCAAAACTACCCCATCTCTTGCCTCTGCTCGACGGATGTATCACGTTTGATGCCAAGAAGCCTTGCTACTTCCACATAGTCTTCTCCCTGCCTAAAGGCATCAAACAGCCGCTGCTTATCTTCCTCTGATATCTTTGCGTAAGGCATCTTTTCCGCTCACTTTGAACTGATAACTGTCAACTGACATATGAATTACCTATACGACATTTGATTTACCTATGGAAGACTTACTGTTCTAATTTATGCAGGATTATGCAACAATTTTTATTGTGCGGACATTTGACTTCTCTATGGACATTTTCTTTACCTATTGGTACACTGGTTTTGCAAAGTTGACATTTGGTTTCCCTATTAAAAAGAATTTCTATTGTGCGGATATTTGACTTCTCTATGGACATCTTATGTACCTTTTGGGATATTGGTGTTGCTAAGGGGACATTTGATTTCCCTATTGACATTTGAATTACCTAATATGACACTTGCTCTGACACGACGGACATTTGACCTGGAAAACCTATATATATTAACACGATAAAAACTACTTTCGAAAAATAAACTCAAGACAATTTCAATAGCCCTGTCTATCACCTCGGCTTTAGAAATGTGCGAACATTACAATGGCGTATTACGTAATCCGTGTTCGGATCGTGTTTATTGAAAAAAGTGTCTGGGGAACTTACTTTTTGGTTCAGTATAGTATAAGCTCTACTGGGATTATCTACATACAATGGTATCTCTGCCATATTTACAAATTATCTACCATGAAACCTCGACGGTTTCAAATATTTTACAATGAATCTTAAGTAATGTGGATGCAAAGACGGCGCAACTTTAGAATTTGAACATCATTTATTTGAAATTCATTTATGAACAATTATGTACAATAATAATGTCATAGATAGGAACGACTTCGTTAATGACTTTGCTAAATATAGACAAAAATTACAGACAAAAAATAATACATAACTTTGATAAAATTTAAATGAGGCCCTTGATAGTATCCACAGTAATAAAAGAATACATACTGACATTGGCATACAAGCTTGTAGAGAAAATGAACAGACGCAGTGGCGGATTTGGGGGGGGGGGGCACATCCGGCCCGTGCCCCCCCCTTTTGGAAGAAAAGTATGCATTGTGGCCCCCCTTTTTTAATTGTGCCCCCTTTTAGAACGAAAAACCTTTTTTTTTCTTTTTTTTTTGTTGTTGTTGCTTGTCAGAGAATTATGGAGGGGAACTGAACCTGCATTTGTGTGCCCCCCTTATACGGAATCCTGGATCCGCCCCTGAACAGACGGTTCTCTAAAATTAATATGATAAAGTGATTGGGGACAAAGTCTTGGTTCTCACTTTGGGTCTGACCTCTGACCTCTGACCCAATAAACTAAAATCGAAATGCTATATGTTTTTCATTGGAAATGTAAACTAAGCTGAATATGTCAAATACGACATGTCACGAACCCCAGATTCAAAAGAAACAATGATGTAGGTACTGGGGTCAAGAGGGTACAGGGGCAAATTCCCCCTAATCTCATCCCCCCCCCCAAAAAAAAAAAAAAAAAAAAAACAAAACCCAAAACAAACACACACAAACACAAAAAAAAAACAAGAGAAGAGAGATGAGAAAAAAAAAAGAAAAGGAAAGAGAAGAGAGAGAGAGAGGGAGAAATAAAAAAGAGAGACCGAAAGAGAGACAGAGACAGAGACAGAGAGATGGATAGGGGGAAAAGAACGTTAAAAAACAAGACAATAGAAACCTTCCACACATATTCGACATGTTCGATGGCCTTCTTAATTTCCATTTCACCCACGACTGGTAAGGCCAATGTCCGGAAACAACGATTCCTTGATTACCACCTATTACATGTCATGCATGTAGAAGACAGCTATCACCAACATTGCATGTCAAAGATGAACGTTCTCATGTGTACATTTTTATGAAAGGAATGAATTCGAAGTAGACACAGGCGTACAAGCTGGAAGGGGTTGGCCGGGGGTAGCAGCCCCCAGAGGATTCCTAAAATTTTCCGGCCACCTTAATCCCATATTTCGGGAAGCAAGGTGCTCGAATGAATATATAATTCCTATATATAATGTCTATATAGTCCTTTTCGATGAGGAAACCCTTTTGACCATATGGCTAAGTGTTTTTTTGCTCATTCGATTCGCTCACTCGCAAAATGATGTGCGGGAAAGTTGATATTCAGGGAATAGTTGTCAGCCCCCCCCCCTCCCCTCCTCTCACAAAAATGAGCCCGTACACCTTTCGCAATGGATTTCAAAGAACAAAATCATCTGAATACAGGCTCAAATAGATTCCAAATACAAACAAATAAATGCAGAACTAAAAATGAAGGCACGTTCTGTGAAATACCATATAGTAAAAGTCTGAATATGCTGAAGTGGATAAAACAGAGTCTTGAATAAGAGTTATATGACAATGACAGCAAAATAGATCTTACATAGCGCAATGCATAATCAACAGATCAAAAGTAATATCATTTTAATGGTAAAAGTAGATAAAAATGTGTTAAGTTGATATCACAGGTATACTATGTAACATGTTAACAACTTGACTTAGTTTGATTCCCTCAATTATGAACATAATTAAAAACATGGATAAAATTGTTTTTCTCACTTATAATTCACAAATAGGATGCTATTCGGGATGGTAAAAATCAAAACAACGATGAGTAATATGGGATTCCGCATAGGAGGACAGTTAGAGGTTAAAATATTTTCTCCGGCCTTAAAGATAACCCTTGCCTCTTTCGTCCACTTATGGATTCCAATACTGACGAGAGAAAACTAATTGTCAGTTTGGTATTTGACTGCATGAATAAACACATTTTCACCAAATCCATGACCAACAAAACAAAAAAGCGACAGTTTCTTTTTTAAAGTATGAAAAGATTGAATTATGCAATCTCAGCTATGAATGCCACTTTCCGGATCTAGTTTTGCATTGTTAAAAGTTATAAAGTTATTCTTTAACCTGAAGCAAAACACCGCACGTAGCCACGGCGGTGCTAAGTCCAAACAACCACATAAAGAAGCGATCGACCACGAACGCAATCCGCATCCATTCTCCTTTGATCTCCTCATCCACCACGCCGTCTTCGGAACGTTCGACGACTTGCCGAAGACAAGAGGCGATCCGGAACATAATGAAGCGGATACGACCACGACGATCAAGCTGCACACATGTGTTCGACTGCGCTGTCGGCAGGTTAGCGACGTCGAGTTCCAGAGGCATCTCGTTGCTATGACGACCGGCTTCTACCTCCTCGGTGGATGAGCCACTGCCTCCAGATGCGTTCTCAAAGTTGATTTGGGGGATCTGAGAGCGAAATTTGTGTGTGAGAGAGATAGATTTCAGAGAATAGTACATGAAGATCATGACTATGATTCTAGGACAACTATCCCCTTGACTACTGTCCAGGGCAACTACGCCTAGACACAAACAGCCTAGAGCAACTACTGAGACATATTTTCTTCTTATAAAAGTACCCCCTAGGACAACTAGGCCTATATCACTAGGATAATCCCCCCCCCCCCCGACAACTACCTGACAACAGACTACCCCCAGTAGGGGTTAAATAATTATAAGAGGAGTAGTTCTCATAATGGGCAGTTGTCCTGGAAGGTTTCCTTGGGGTAGTTGTCCAGAGAAAAGTGTTGGAGGAGGAGGGTAAGGGTAACGCTATCAGAACCTTTTGGTCAGAACTTCCTACTCAGCTCCTATACAGTTTCTGTCAAACAGATTTTCATATATTTGTGATTGCGCACAGTCAGTGCAAATTTGATAGGATACTGTGACAATTACATTTCTTGGTATATCTAGAACTTACGACTTCCATTCGAATTCATTACCTTATCTTTGATGTCATCCGGGTTATTGCAGTCCTTCATGCACATGATCTTGGCCAGGTAATCGAGGGTGAATCGTCGGAACCAAGAGGGCGCTCTACCAACGTACGTGCCGCGATGGTGAACGTAGAGAACAATGGCGGTGAGCACGGTTGACGCGGTCACGAGGACCATAGTCGTGATGTAGTATTGGGCTGATGTGGGAGAAATGAACAACGAAATGAAGACGAAAATTACATCAAAAGATCAAACTTAGATTGAAAAAGAAATACAATCATCGGAAAGCTGAACCCATTAGACTGAAGATTCAACGTTACTGTCCTTTGATTCGGTCAGAATTTTGCTTTATTACCAAGACTCGGGATTTTCTTTGTTAATTGTTAATTAAGTGGGCCCCTGGAAGCGTAACATGCCGCTAAATGACCTATGGGAGGTCTAGCGAAACGCTTTCTGAGCCTCGTTTCATGAAACTTGCTTTCACTGACAATTTATAATAACTGTTATAAAGCTACTGAAATCCTTGCATCTGATTGGCTGAGAGCAAATTTGTAGGTAAAAATCGCTGACAAGACACTTGATGAAACGCCCCCCTGACTTAGTTCTGTCTGTACTGCCCTTGCACACGGGGCGTCATTTGCTGACAAAGGATTGCGTCAGCAACTTGCGCCGTCTTTGATGCGTCTTGTGAGAGTAGAATTGGAAAAAAAAAACGAAATAAATAATTTCGCAATTATGAAAGGAATAATTTCGAATGAATCACACGAGGCATCATTTACCTGACGTAGGACTGCGTATGTTAGCGACTGGCATGGCATTTGACGTGCATTGTGATAGTAATATCGTGACCAAAAGTAACAATGCATAGGCCTAACAAACAATGCAAATATTGCTTTGAATTACTGGGCCCCGTTTCATAAAACTTGTCATCAATGACAAGTTACAATAAGTGTTATAAGCTACTGAAATCCTTGCATCTGAATGGCTGAGGGCAAATTTGTCAGTAAAAATCACCGATAAGACACTTGATGAAACGCTCCCCTGGTGTATGCGATAATAATATTGCTTGATTAGCGCAGGTAATGACGCAATCGAAATGACGCCTCGAGGGCAATGGCCGTCCTGGGAACGCACTTATTTTATTGAAAAACTCACCAATGAGGGGTACCACTTCGGATGTGGGAGGCATGGTCTCGGCGGCCAGGAGGAGGAAGACAGTGAGAGAGAGGAGGATGGTGATACAGAGGGTGAACTTCTCCCCGGTGTCAGCTGGCAGATAGAAAGTGAGGAGAGTCAGGGCAGACACCAGGATGCAAGGGACCAACATGTTGGTGACGTAGAACAGCGGTCTGGAAGAGGGGGACGGAACAACAATAAGGAGATAAATTGGTTACGATCTATATAAGGTATAATTTACCTAATTTAGATAAGATTCATTTCATGAAAGTCACGGAATTGTTAATGAATCCATTGCTCAATTTTGGAGAAAAAAAAAATGTCTTGAAAAGTTTAACGCAAAAATCGTGGTAATTAGGGGAAAGTGGCGTAATTAGGGGAATGCACTGCAGTAGCTGCAGCATCGATCTCTACCTTACGTAGAGATCAAAAGGAGAGAGGCATCAGTCTTACTCAACGAATGAAATGGCAAATGAACAACGTCATTGATAAGAGGGAGGGCACGGGAAGGGTTCGTATCGTGCTTTTTTTTCTTCACGACCCGTTCCCCTCACCTTATTTTTTCTTGTTTCCTTGTCATTTCCCATTTTTTTCTGCCCGTGTCCCCGCAACTACGCAAAATTCACGAAATTTAAGAGAGCAATTGACCACAATATTCTAACCTCCTTATTTAGCAAATTCTTCTCTTCTATGTCAATTGTCAAAAAGGCCACGATTTGGCAATTTCTGTATCTTTTTTTTCTATAGAAAACACCTTAAATACGACTTGTGAAGAAACAACATAATCATTGCAACAATCTGTAAATAAAAAGTAGTGGTTTTATCTGTTACGGATCTTGTCACAAAGTCACACGATCGTAAAGACTTTCAAGATATCTACTCATAGGAAATTTCAATTCCATATTGCATTGCCAATTAACAGTCATGTTCAGATTTTGTAATAATTATGTCATTGTAATGTTCGCACTTTTCAAAGGGTGACCCACAAGGCCAATGAAATTGCTTTATGTCGATTTTTCCATTTTACCATGTAAACGAAACCGATTTCCATTACCTCCTTCTGATGATGAGCACGAAATCGAGGATGGAGAATGGGTACTTGCAGCAGCCATACTGGGCGAGGGTGCGGATGACAGGAAACCCTTCCAACTTCCATTCGCCGTTCTTGAGAAAGCTGCCGGTGTCCCCCGAGGCCGAGCGGTTGAGGAGGTTGAGATGCTCGGTGGTGTAGGCCCACGATCCGAACTGCAGGGTGCACTCCTGCTTGTCGAAGGGGAAATAGTTGATGTTGATCTTGCAGGAGCTGCGGAAGATAGCTGGAGCGAGCCAGGTGACGAAACCGTCGTAGGAAACGGCAGCGTTGGTCTTCATGGCACCTTTGAATGAGCTATCGGCGCTGTTGGATATAAAAACGAAGAAGCTTTGATTTGATATCATTTTTTTAAATTGACTGATTGGTAATTTCACGTAAATGCTAAGGAAAGGTATATCCTGTAAGTAAGGTTTCAAAAAGTATTTCGCTTGCATTTCTCTGATGCAAATTCAATATTCGTGTACCCCCCGTTTGTATTTGTTTCATGTAAATACATAACCTTCGTTACTTTATTTTTTTATTTTTAAATAACAAGAATAGATGTTCAACATCATCGGAACAGCAGCAAATAAATTTTAATTGGCCTATTTGGGAATGTTCTTTATAGGGATGGCTGATCACATGAGAAGCTGTCAACAGATGTTAATACCTGAAGTGGCTATTGCTAGAGGAGTCACGGGGTCCGGACCCCTTTTTTTTTGCTTATCAGATTTTTTCTTTTAGAGTAAAAAGGCACCAAAAAAGTGAGACCTTTTTTCTTGTTTCTCTTGTCGGAAAAATATGTCTGGATTGTGCCCACTCTTTCCTTTTTCAAATTCCTGGATCCGCCCCTGCAGTACAAACAAAAGAAAATCTTACTTGTTGTAAAGAATAATGTCGGGTTTCCAGATTTCGGAAGAAGGGATGGTGATTTTGGTGATTCCACCGTAATCATCGGGATTCCATTTCAGATTAGCATCGCTCCATCCCTGCAAGGAACAAAAATATTTTCTAGAATAAAATTACTTGTCAAGAGAGGGAGAGAGAGAGAGAGGGACATATTGTTTAAGGTGGTGGATCGAAGATGGCATCGGTGTAGGTTTGTGGGCTTTGAGAGAGAGAGAGAGAGAGAGAGAGAGAGAGAGAGAGAGAGAGATTTACAGAGGCTTGAGGAAAACGTAATTTATTGGACAGGAAATACATATGACAAGAAAAGAAATTTCTTACCTGCCGTAGCCAGACATTAGTAGTTATAATCTGATTCCGTTCATCCTGTAAAAACACAAAGCGAAATGGAAAGGATGAAAACCCATATTGAAACAAAACCCATGTTCTGCTACTATTTTATTCCTCGTCATTATGAAGGCATGGGACTTACATACAGTATTTAAACCTGAGTTGCTAGGAAATTTAGAAATTTAGAAGAAATCTTAAACCTTTGTTGTCATTACAAAAATGTAAAATGGTTTGGAAAAGTGCAAAGTTAACATTACCTGCTGTCGATAATTAAAAAAAACTGAGTGCATAAAAAACGTCATGGTGCATCACGTAATTTTGAGATGGGGTACACGATATCAAACGCTCTACTCCACGATCGCATTTTTGAACAGCTGTTTTCTTTCCTTTTTCCTCTTTTTTGTTATTTAGTGCCTTGATAGATCGAGCTTGAAAAGCGACATGTTTTTTTGCTTACCAACTTTTTTATACGTTGATTGAAAATGATGATACTAAGGCAATTGAAAACCTGCTCTTGACTTGCTCTTTGATTTACTTTCATTTCTATAACATTGCAAACTTCGGACATGTCGGAGGAAACGGGAAAGTAGAATACCGCAGTCACACCGCCAAGCGATTCCAAACCGACAGCTCACTGACAAAATCTTGGGCAATCGGGCCAATGTAATTTTTATGCAGACTATTTTCGGTCTAAGGCCGGTCTCCTAGGTGGGACTGGGGCAGGGGCGAATCCAGAATTTTGTAAAAGAGGGGATACAAAATCTCAGAAAATTCTCTGACAAGCAAAACAAAAAAGGGTCATGGGGGGGGGGGGGATGTTTCAAAATGCTGTTCGACTTTACGAACGACTTGAATATGAAGTGCCAGATAGGGTGCCCAAAGTTTTTCCTGATTTTTTAAACAAAGTGTAACTGTATTTCCCATAACCTCAATTAAATTTTGGCAAAAAAATATATACTTTGCGTTAAAAATGTTTGTTATAATAAGAATGTTAATCTACATCTGGACAGTTCAACTTTAGTTGATGCAGTTAAAAATGATTGAGCATCCCAGTTGGCTTGTCATATTTAAGTCATTCGTAAAGTCATGCGTAACTTTACGAACAGCTTTATGAAACACCCCCGGGTCTAAAAGGGGGAGGGGGCAACAATGTACACTTTGGTTTCAAAAAAGGATGCTCGGGCCGGAAGTGCCCCTCCTAAGTCCGCAAATGGACTGGGGTACAGGGGAGTATACCATGTCTATAATTTGTCGGATGGCCATTCCATAGAGGACGTTGATACTCTGTGAGGCTCTCTCCACTGGTCGTATGTCTTTGGAGTAGTTGGCGAACAGGGTCGTGAACAGGCGAAAGGTATCCGTAGTCTTAGTCTCTCCCGACACTCCTACTGCAAACAAGTAAAAAAAAAAGTAAGAATAAATGGCATTCACGCAAAATGAAGACATAAACACACACACACACACGCGCACACACACAAACGAGGGGGGGGGGGCAAATCGGTTTATAAAAGGGGGCAATTATACACCCCTCATCTAATACTGAACATTAGTGATCTTTAGAGTTTGTTCGATTGTTTTTATTTTCCGTTATAAAATATATATACAGTCATAATACACACAAAGACGCATATAAACAGATGGATAACTCTATTTATAGCTTTCAGTAAGATATCTTTGTCCTTCCCAAAAGTCCAGTGGTTTGAAGAATGGGAGTAAAGATATTTAGAAATCATACCTTCACATTAAAACAAAGGGAAATACTTGAAGAGAAGGAAAGCATGATACTGATCATCACTATATGAAGCTGTCATAGTCAAACCTTCTCTCAATATGTTTCCCGTTATGATATCTTATGTTTCATGACAGTAAAAAGAAGCGTTACAGCTTGTGTAAGTATTTATTTTTATGTTAAACTCATGTACATGTATATTGTGGTGAGAATCATCCGAAACTCATAACAAATGAATGAGTTTTGTACTATCATCAAATATTGAGCTGTCAGTAAACGACTTTCACCAAAGTCAACCAAAATTTAAAAAAATATCGATTTAAGTAATTGAACTTTCATTCCAACTACCTTAAAGAAAGAACAATCTCTCAACAGTATCTTCCGTTGTAGTGAAAGACGGCTTCCGTACGTGAGTTTGATATATAAAATATCCATAATATTAACAATCTAGCAGTAATCCAACATGGAAGCATAATTAAAATGATTAAACTTACCAGCTCCGCAGACAATAATCGCAACCGCAAATAATAGCACACTCTTCATTTTAGCAAACTGTACTGTTTCACCGGCTAACCGCAATAAAATTCGTCATAAAAATCACACTTTCGAGCAGTTTTGAAGGAAAAAAGGTCTTCTTTTGCACCGCAGATGTTCCAGCAGACGAACGGTCGACACGTATCCCACAATTTTGCAGTACCCTGAGCCATGCAGCGAAAAAAATATTTACTGAGATTGTGCATGGGCATGGCCATTACAGGTCGTTCAATTAGGGAGGATTTTTTTTCATTGATTGTTACGTAATCGTTGATATTAGCACTCTTTTAAAGCTCTCATTGTATGTAGTCCTTAAATTTCTCAGGTTTTTTATGATTGTTACCATATAAGAGGCAATTCATTTCACTAATTTCCCTTATTATTAAGTGAAACATTTTCGAAAAAAAAAAAGAAAACTGAAAGTTATACGATATGATTATACTAAGTCCTTCACATTTATTGTTAGAATGACTGATTTCCATTTCTTCTATTTCATGCATTACTTTAAAAAAAAAAAAAAACTTTTCAGGACCAAGATGTAAAAAAAAAATTGTATTTGTATTTGATTCTTGTCATCTTTATTAAATACATTTTAATAAATTCCCTTTCCTTTGCTAATTATTTTGAATAATTTTCGGGCAGTTATTTTGCTATTATTTTAAGAGCATGGTAAATCTACCTTATTTCAAGCTCAAACAAAATCCTCATAATACCAGTGGAACAAATCGCCTAATGCCACATGCGAAATTTGCAATAATCTCTTAAAATATTAAATATTTACCATCATGATAGATGCAGTACATGAACACGTGGTCCTGTTTTGGCGACGCAACCGGTTTTGAATATCCTGACGATGAAAAATATGTATTCTCCCTTTAATTAAAAACAAATACAAAAACAATATGTAATCGACTTGGCGAATGTATCAGGTATTCCAACGTATTAATGCCCGCAACAAGAAAATATATACCCCTAAAAGCGAACATTAATAAACTCTGAACTACTTTAAACAAGGGACAATTAAAGAACATGATCGATGGCGCTCAGCTGGTAAGCGGGCGACGATATCATTGCTTAACAATTTATTGATCTGGGTTGAAAGCAAATGTGCTAATGAAGCTGGAAAGTGTTTCTGTATAGCCAGACATGTTTCAGCATTTTCAGAGAGACAGAGAGAGAGAGAGAGAGAGAGAGAGAGGAGAGAGAGAGAGAGAGAGAGAAAGGGGGGGGGGGGGGGGAGGTGACAAAAGGTTAGTGCCCAATTTTAAAACGCATAGTGGTAAACCTTAAATACACAAAAAAATTGCCTCCCCTAAAAAGGATTTTATTCTGGTGCCCCTTTTCAAATCTGAAACATCAAAGTCACCTGAAAAATGTAATAGCTCATTTTTGTTTGTTCACGTATTCATCAAAAACTTATATTTTCACGTTTACATCTATATATGGACTACAATATGGTTTTCATTTTCAAAATATCCCAAACATTCTAGAATGGTAGAATTTCAGGAATTCTTTAGATTACATACAGCCAGTGAAAAAGCAAGGGCATTTTAATAGTTCAGTTTAATGGTATCAACTCAAAAAATATTTTGAGCTACCTTGCATGCTACACCCATGCAAATTGGCAAAAAGAAAAAAAAAGGAGTTCCTGTGCTCCATTCCCCCTTAAATGCTCGTTGTTGAGACTTCGGGTCGGACTGAAAAGTCGACCCGGCGTGATGGCTTCGTCACTCCATTAACCACCACCACCACCACCACCACCACCACCACCACCATCATCATCATCATCATCATCATCATCATCATCATCATCATCATCTCTCTCTTTCTGTGTCTTTCACTATCTCTCTCTCTCTTTCTCTCTCTATCTCTCTCTTACCAGGCCTTCCAATCTAGATAAATATGATTGAGGCATTCATGAGAAAGATCGCGCCGAGTTCATAAAAATCAGATCGATTAAAATCATTGCAATCAATAGGGTGTGACTCCGGAACAATCTGTTACAATATGCGAGGAGTGTATGAGATAATTGTACTCTTTATCAATTGGAAATAAAAAAGGAAAAACAAAAACAAAACAAATAAATACATGTAGGAAAATAATTTGACACATTTTTAACGGTCCTAATACTACGTTTCTAGGCGCCATGATACTAATGTCCTTGCAGCTGTTAGGCAAAACATTGTCCTTGTACCTGATAGAGAGCTGGGACAACGGCATTAATATCAAAATTGTAAATAAGACATAATATAAAATAACGAAACAAATTTTGACTTCAATGCAATGACTTAAAGAAAAAGACCAAAACAAACAAGAACACGAAAAAAAAAACTTCTGGTCTCGTATACAAATTGTTAACGTGGCTTATTGTTTGTGGGTGGCTGCGTGCGCATTTGTGTTGGTGTGGGTGTAAGTGTGTGTATTTGTGTCATTGAGTAAACATTAATTTATCTATCAGATATAACCATTTACGTCTAGGAAACGACCTTTGACGTCATTATCCGAAAGAGAGACTCAGGTTCGAACCCGTGGTCGTTGTGTTGGCAGATCAGAGGGTCAACCACAAGACTAACTCACATCTGACATCTGCGCTTGAGGAACTATGTTAGAATAAAGCTTCATAATTTTTGTATTCATGGTGTTCACCAAAATATTTTATGGCCATCTTTTTAAGAGTGGTGTTTATATCATTTTAAGTTATACGAAATCATGGTAAAGGCTTGGCATGTTTGAAGTACAATTTTAAGCAAGGATATTTCAGTTTAGTTCATTATTTCAAGTTTATTTCATCCTCTGATTTGCCAGCATATAATACTTGGGCTGCTCCTTGAAAAGGCTGACAAAACATTACTTTAAAACTATGGAATTAAAGAATTCTTTCGGTATAAAAATGATAACGGTGAGCTGTTATTCACCATTAAGTGTGTGGTTACAGACTTGCGTCATTATTGCTTGTGAATTGTTGTCATGGTCGTGGTAAGCTTTTTAAAAGATGGCTCTACCCCTCGCTGGCTGAGTATTAACAATAAAATTATATTCATACCCCAGACGATTTATTGCTTTCCACAAAGAGTCCATTAACAATCATAATAACATGCATTTCTTCATCCACAAACAAATACAGTAATCCTAATGGCTATGTACGAACAATGCAATATTTTTTAAAGAATCATTTTGTATATTCGAGTTTTTATTCATCGTATAACCTAATCATGTAATTATCTAGAAGCTGTCACTCAAGAAAATGTATGATGTTGAGTTAACCCGTTGGCTACTGAATTCTTTAACTCTCATAGGCTTAATACAGGAGCCACCCGGTTCCCGTAGTCTATGGGTTAATTGTACTTATTTACGTAATTCTTAGAGACTGAAAGAGCAATACCTTTTTTCTGATTTGGAGTTTATTATAACGCAGAGGTCTTTTCCATGTTATGAATGATAGCGGACGTACTTTTCACAATAACCACTAATTGACTATTCAAATCTTATCAATTTGTTCTTATAATAATGAGCCAGCCTCATATGAAAGGTGTTAATAGCAAAAGTCTCAGAGTTTCCTTATTACCAGCGAATACTATATTTTCGTGGATATAATGATAGCGTCTAAAAGAGCTCTTTACTCCCCTTTGAAGTAATATTAAAAATGATGGTAAACCTCAAATTTTAATCTCGTGCTTGCAAAGCAATTTGATGAAAACCCGAATAAAATTAATGTACCGTTTGCCCTATATATACTTTTCTGTTAATGATAGGCCTGTTGGTATATGCTTGATTCATAATATTATTTCTTCATTAATTTTTTTCTCTCAAATAAGCTGGCTCGGTTAAGCTTATAACACTTCCATTTTTTTCTTCGTGCCATGAAACTTGTTGTCTTGTTTATATCAATAATAGTCAGGTTCACACGGAGGGAGCTAACCTTTAAGTTTCGCTTGTAGTTTCAAAACTTTAAGTTATCTTGTAGTTTCAGACCGTATGAACGAACTCGTAGTTTCGAAACTTGAAGTTTAACTTGTAGTTCCAGAACCACAAGCGAGCTTGTAGTTAACACCGAAACCACGAGTAGTGTGTGTGTGTGTGGGGGGGGGGGGGGTCCTCCCTTGTAGTTATGGGCCGTGTGGACAGAATAAACTTTAATTTTAGCAAACTCGTTGTTAACAATGACCTCTATGTTCTTATTAAACTACGATCGCTCGACTTGTAATCCCAGAACAACGAGCATCATTGTTTTGGGCACTTGTGAACCATCGTCGTTGTAAGTAAGTCGTTGTTTCGTTAAATTAAAGTTTTGCTAACTTAAAGTTTCAAAACCACAAGTCCCGTATATGAGCGTAGCTATAAGCATAAAGCTATTTAGGTAATAAAAGGACCAATATCCCCTAAAAACGGTAATAGCGTACAGTGGGGTAGCGGGGGTCCCGACCTTGAGGGGGCACTGGTTTCGGAGTGGGGGGGGGGGGGGGGGGGGGAGGGGCACCGGACATACTAGGTTAATGAATGAACATGGCCGCCGAGTGAGGGGAATTAAGTGTGGGAGGGTGTATCGTCTTATATTCACGTTGTGTTTCTCCTTTCCCTCTCGTTCCCCCTCTCTCTCCTCTCCTGTTTTCTCCCCTGTAGCTAGGCCATTATTCTTGCCACTTTAAGCATTTACGCCCTCCTCCTCATAATAATACTACTAATAGTATTATTATTAATGATGATGGTGGTGATGGTGATGATGGTGATGATAATAATAATTAAAAAATGATAATAGTAATGATAATAATGATGATGATGATGATGATGATGATGATGATGATGATGATGATAATAATGATAATAATAATAATAATAATAATAATAATAATAATAATAATGATAATAATAATAATAATAATAATAATAATAATAATAATAATAATAATAATAATAATAATAATAATAAGAAGAAGAAGAAGAAGAAGAAGAAGAAGAAGAAGAAGAAGAAGAAGAAGAAGAAGAAGAAGAAGAAGAAGAAGAGGAATGATAATAATAATGATGATAATGTTATCATTAATAATATTAATAAAAACCAATGATTATAATAACGATACCACTTTGAGCACAGACTCGCGGTGATCAAAAGTGTTTAAATTTAAATCTGTTTTATTCGTTAGAAATAAAAATGGACCCCTAAACGTCAAAATATCACTTCTACACCATTACTCATCTGTTACATTACACTCTAAGTGTCATTACCCCCACCCTACTTGATCAGAAATATCCCCCTCTCATTCCATTATGTTATGATGACTTAACTCCGTCTCACCTAGGAACGTCCATTTTGTTAATATACCAATCAATATACTGGACCAGCTGCTGTATAGTATCTTTCCCTTTTAATCTCTGTTGATATATTGATTTTTAAAACCTCCCCCTTTTCCCCCTTCCAACATGACTAACAATCGATCGGAAAGTCACCACGGCGTGGTCCCTTTCAAAGATTTCTTTTTGATGGTGGATGTCTTTTTTTTTTGTAGTGAAATTGAAAGTAAACAAGAAAATTACTTGGTGGAGGTGAGAGAATGGGGAATATCTTTTGCACTATGTATTTGGGTTAAATATAAGAAAAGTGATTTTTTCCCCTTTTTACATGATCCCATGGCTACTGCAGGTTAAATGTATTTTATTTTTAATCAGATTTTCTATGGAACATGGACCGCGGAGCCGGGGGGGGGGGGGCTGCAGCCCCCACTTTTTTGAGTAGACACGTTAACAAAAATATCGGAAAAAAGGCTCGAAAATTGTCATTAATGAGTGAAATCAGATCAGCCCTCCACTTTCAAAAACGCTGCGCGGCCCCTGTAGAATACCTCATCACAGGACACTTGTATTACCAAGTCAAGATTATGTAATGATTTGGAAAGCATTATTTCTTTTCTTCTTTCTTCTTCTGTCTGTACGAATGATATAACTTTTTTTTTTGCGTAGCAAAGTTTAAGGATTAGCAATAACATGAGTGAAAGTAATGTGGGTACAAAGGTAGAGTGAAAGAGAGAGAGAGAGAGAGAGAGAGAGAGAGAGAGAGGGGGAAGGGGATGAGAAGCGAGATGAATGTCTGGTATACTTTCCATTTGCATTTTTTGCTTTTTAGGCCTATATGATCGAAATAAGTCGGCCACTTGTCTCTGAGATAAGCCATAACCCTTCAAGTTTAATTCTGACACTAAACATAAAAAGTAAACTCTTGAATCCCCTTACGAGCTGCCTTGAATAATGATATCGATTTTGTAAAGTACACACCCTACAAACTTACATTCCCTAAACCATTTAGCCACTCGTTCACCCACGCATGCGCACACCGCAACCCGGCACGCGCTGACGACCAAACCCGAGATTATCGATCACCTCGTTTCTCCAGTTGAAAAAATTTTGTTCGTCCATCCAGTGATTTCGTAAAACGCGAAACATTTACTTCCTGTCCCATCGCTTTTCACCGAGTTGCCTTATATTATTCAAGAACAATCATAATATTCAGACGGAGAACGATATTATTTTTGTAAGAAACTGAAATTTGATATTACAAATCTTCTGCGGGCGGCTAAATTTCGATGGCTGAACGAGAAGCATTACCAATGGCGTCACAAGTGGTCATCCTCTGCATGTTAGCGTGCTTTGCCGGTAAGTAGATTATTTTGATACATTCAACAGGTTCAAACGAAATGTTACTTTGATATGGCAACGGTAGTGTGATATATCAAGATATATAACTAGAGTAAAATAGTATTTGCGCAAATATTCAATCTTCTACATGTACCGCCGAAGAGTAGGTTCAAAGAGAAATTAAAGTACAAGTAGCTTTGAATTTGAGGATTAAACTAGTGTCAGTGAAGCTGATAGAAATTGAAGCAGAAATTGTTGGACGATGACCCTATAAATATGATGACAACCATAATCAACGGAAGTCACAGATAGAACAAAAGTCAACGAGTGAAGAAGCTTGAATCAAATTACTTATTATTGAGTGAGTGAGGGAGTGAGTGAGTAAAAAATGGTAACCTGACAACCTTAAAAAGGCAAGGAACAGTTTTATTTTAGTAGTCAAAATCTAAGACAAACAAATAAGACGGCAACACTAAACAGTGATCGCTACCTTGTGTAACACATCAAGAAACTCTCATTTTCGCTTGCTAAACCTAAAAGTGCCAAAGCCTATAGGCATAAATAGAATAACTGACAACCATGCATGATCTAGTCCACATAAAGCAAAACAGTTAATCTCCGCTTAAAAGTTCACTTTAATGCTCTATAGATCAGCATTTATTGTAACGTTTCATGGGCCACGGAACCGGGCGGGGAGGGGGGGGGGGGGAGGTGCAGCCCCACTTTTTTTAGTAGACACGTTAAAAAAAAAAAATCTCGGAAAAAAGCTCGAAAATTGTCATTAATGAGTGAAATCAGATCAGCCCCCCACTTTCAAAAACGCTCCGTGGCCCCTGCGTTTTACATCCAAATATAGGTCTCATCTAAATCTGTTATCCGTCTTTTATACAAACTAATCTGCTTTATCATCTCAGTCGTAGAGGTAATCTGGTGAAAATCGTTTTGGAGTGACAGTACACAATACTTCTTCATTTAATGCTGCTCAGATTAAACACGTTTGACTTTTCTATCTCTTACAGTGAGGCCTTAGTTCTTGTACTGCAATAACCCTTTTAGCAGCGTTAGATCGTGATGGAGACGTATTTTTTCAAAGTTTGGGCGTATTGTATTTGAAAAAATGGTAATTTTAAGCTACTTATATTTGTGCATGAGTGGTATCCCAGTACATAAGAGAAAAAAGGAAATATAATACATAAGAAAGCCTAATTAATTTTGATTGATTACAATTAATGTAATACGTTGAATGTTGCATGTGAACGATGAGCTTATTAATTGTGTATATCTATTCTAGATAAAAATAAAAACAAACTGAAATTTTAATTATCATTTATCACAGTTAAAAAAAACTCGATCTCCATTTTTTATATTCTTGGTGCAATTGTCACAAAGGAAAATGATTGTTCCAAATTAATAAAAAAACAAACAAACAAACAAAAACAGGCGATTATAGTCAATCCGAGTTAACAAAGCAAAAAATATAAATAAACAAATGAATAAAGAATAAATAAATAAATTAATTAAAAAAAAATGTTTCATAAAAATGTCAAGAGCCGGTTAAGCATGATGGTGGGGCCGGGGTAAAGTATGTACATCATATGAGAAGATAATTTTATTGCCTTCTTATACTTCTTAATTAGTGGTCTTATATGTAATGATAAAATACGAGGGAGTGCTGCGACCAAGCGCGGGAGAATGTGTGCGGAGGGGTCATGCCATTTTCTTAACCATGGTTTCAATCCTCGAGCCTATCTATCTCTCTGTAGCTAGGCCAATAGCCACCTACGCAAAATGATCTTATCATAAATGCATTCGATCTCAGTTTAGGTGACTGAATCATTATCCAAGCGTACATGTATAGGCCTTAACCCTAAAATATCGTTGATTTCACTAATGGAACGATCAGAGGTAGTTGATATAGTCCATTCACGCGGCGAAATAAATGGTCTCATTAACTTGCTAATTTCAATACTGCAAATAGCGAATTTTGAGGTCATCTGCTCATATTGTGGTATCGCTCTACCTCACTCGTGCTCTCACTTTCTGTCCATCTTTCAATCTCTCAATCTCTCCTCCTTCCATCATTCTATCCTCAATTCATTTTCTCTGGGTCAATTTGGTAATGGTAATAATGGGTGACTTACAACCCCTGATATTCATATCTAGGACAGATACTCAATGTAATTTATGAGTGCTTGTGCTAATATATTGGGCGTTTAGAAAAAATAAAGAAACCCAACTTTGAAAATTTCCTGTAAAATTTGGACCCTTACCGGCGTTGAATTTCATCATATGAAAGAGTAATTCATTTTCTTTCCAGTGGTAACTTGTTTAAGTTTCCAGGGTCACGAATCAGCGAACACCATTGTCTTTAAAGTTAATGCAAAATTCATGTTGGTTCACTTTCTTGTAAAACACAATGGGCATGGTTTGGTTTAAATGTCTTTGTTAACTAGCTTGGTGCTTGATTGATTTTACGCCAATAACAAAGAGTCTTATAATAATGAACTTCACAATGCATGCAACGGTTTGTTAGCCATAAACTTTGACCAAGCAGAAGTGAGATCTTTGTAGAGCACAGGGAACATGTTCTTTTGTCCTGAGTGCTCATTTTCAACAAAAAATCTGACATATTTTTTTTTGATCAGCAAAGTCAAATCTTCAAACACATGCATGAGTTTTCCCCACCTTCTTTATGGTTTTTGTCTTTGATTTGCATTGATATGTGATCTTGCAATCCTTCTGGTTCACACTGGTTCTTTGGCATGCAACCTTAAGTTGTTAAAATTCACCCAGACTGTCTTCTTTGCAAAATGTTTCCTGTATGAAAAAGGTTTTTACAAAGAAATTATCCTGAAGCTCAGTGGGTGAATAACATCTCCTTAACACAAATATGAAGAAGAAAATCATCCCCAATGAGAATTGGAGCTGTCAGGCCATTTTACAACAGGGATCTCTTTAACATCATGCCTATTGTGTTTTACAAGAAAGTGAACCAACTAGATTTTTGCACAAAATTTCGAAGGCAATGGTTTTCAGTGATGCATGACTGATGACACTGGAAACCTAGAAAGTTACCATTGGACAGAATATGAATGAATTACTCTTTCGTATGGTGTGAATTTCTCAGTCAGTAGACAAAGGTCGGCTTCCTTTTATTTTTGAAACGCCCGGTATATGGGTGTGGTGGTTCGTCACTGAGAATTTCACATAAAAATAATTTGCATTGAACTTGAAAGTGTTGCAGGAATGGCATGGCTTTGCTCTCTTCACTTCTGATCAACTTTTCTATTTTTCTTCCTCCTCTTTCTCTTTCTAGCTATCTCCCTCTCTCGATCTATCTCTCTCCCTCTGTCTTTTGTTTCTTTCTCTTGTTAAATAAAAAAAAAAAATCCATATAACTATGCACGCTTCTGTTATCCCTCTCTCCCTTCCTCTCTCTTTAACCGTCACCTCCTAAACTCTTCGTTCACTTTATTTCTCTTTCCTACCATTCTCTCTCATTCTCTTCCTATCTTTGATAACACAAAGTTTTATTTTTTAAATAAATTTTAGATTTAATATTTTAAGAGTTATATTCAGTTCTATAACGCATGATTTACATGTATGTACTACGTAATAGTTGAATTTTCTATTCATTCTTATGTTGACTGTTTATATTTTTTTAATGTTTGACTCTGTATTAGCTGAACAATTTCAGCCATAAAGCTGCATGTTTTTTTTTAAATTGCAATAAACCGATAAAATTCAGTTCTATTCGACTGAAGACAGAGGTGATATTTTCAACTTGGTTATGGTACGGACGTGTGGCAATTATTATTCGTATGCTCTTTTCTTCATCATCCGATATTACTAATGCTGAGTGTAAAAAAATACCCACTACTGATATACTAACTCAAACGTTGCAACTATTATCAAGATGATTCATCTCAAAGTTATATACTTTTATTATTATTTTTTTTTTTACCTTCCCCGGCATTCTTTTATACGTAAAATGGTTTTATGTATTGGGTACGGCGTTTTGTTTTTGTTTTTGTTTACCTTTATGAGGCTGTTTATCATGTGGTTTCAGAACGAGGTTTAAAGCTGGCTTTCTGTAATCTCACACCGTATAGACAGCAAAAAACCAGGGGCGGATACAGGATTTTGTAAAAGAGGGGGCACAATAGTCAGAATATTCCTGGCAAGCAAACAAAAAGAAAAAAAGAAGAAGGGTCATCAGGGTAACCTCGCTAGTCATAAGGACCACTTATTCATAAGGACCGCTATTCATAACGCGTGACTAAATGAATAGCGGTCCTTATGAATAGCGAGCAAACCATGGACAAATTACCTCGCTGTTCATAAGGACCACTATTCATAACTATTCATAAGGACCGCTATTCATAACGCGTGTAAAATGAATAGCAGTTTTCTATGAATAGCATTCCTTATGAATAGGGAGCGGACCCGGGGTCATCAGCTCCAACAAAAAGGGGAGGAGCGCAAACTTGCAGTTCTCTACTTAAGGTAAGCCACTTTGGTTTAAAAAAGAAAGGGGCACGGGCCGGATGTGCCCCCCCCCCCCCCCATTCGCCACTGAACACAGACGTCATTAAAAAAAAACAAAAAAAAAAAAACAGTCGCGTGGACACAGTCCGTACATGTAGAAATGGGAAGGAAATGGGATCATAATTTGTAATTACTAGACATTGTCTGATATAAGCTTTTAATTTGATCATAATATCAGCCTCATGTCGATGAATAGATCAAATTAATTAGCGTCCTACTCACATTTTCATTTATAGCGAGAAAGTGCT
Source organism: Heliocidaris tuberculata (assembly GCA_025618425.1). Taxonomy (NCBI): domain Eukaryota; kingdom Metazoa; phylum Echinodermata; class Echinoidea; order Camarodonta; family Echinometridae; genus Heliocidaris; species Heliocidaris tuberculata. The sequence goes on along the minus strand of CM046839.1, from coordinate 32,446,714 downwards.
CTCTTAATCATAGTCTGTGATTGTCATTTTATTTCAGCTATTGTCTTTATAAAATGAAAATGTGGATTCGACATGGCTCCTGATTCAACATACTAATCAATATTGGCATTTTAGAAAACATTTAATGAAAAGAAGAATATATTTGATTAGTGTGATTGCACTTACAATATTTCCATCTATAAATTGTGTTTGCAGAAAAAGATAAACTCTCACAAAATGTCAAGTTCAAATTGATAGGATGGCATTGGCAATTATACTATTCAGGTATTGCATTGATATTTGTAGATAGAGCAGAACAGATATTCATAATAATGTAAAAATTGATTGCGTTAGCAATAAGATTAAGAAGGACTTATTGACTTTAATTTTTAAACTGATCCCTAACTTAGCACCACCATCACTGTGTTCGATAATAACCGTTAAAGAAAATTCTTACTCATTACACAACCACAAAATTCTTCACTCGTGCACACCCAAACAAACTTTCTTAAAAACAGTTCACTTTATATCGGTATCAAACTTTTTAATGAATTCCCAGAGTCAAAATCCGCTTAGCAAGTAACTTAAATATATTCACCAGATTAATTTTTCAGTTATACTCCCACCCTTTTTAGGTATATACATGTACTTCTTTGTTGAATTGTTTGTTTATCTTGCTTTATATTTTTCTTTTCTTTACTTTTATTTTTTGAAATGTGATGTATTGTTTTATTTAATTTGTATGTTATCTGCTTATTTATATGTATGTTAATGTACCATGTACGGAAATGCTGAAAAGCAGCTATGTCCAGCCGAAAGCATGTTTTTAATCACCGTATTTAAATAAATAGACTGAACTGAACTGAAATATATATACATGCAGTAATTGGTTTTTAAATCAGACTAAAGGTCATCAATTACTTTTTGACATCCTTCCCCAAATAAACCCAGCATGTTAATTGTATGAACTGGATTTTATATATGACAAGTGGGCAAAGTGAAAAGTCGAAGAAATGATGATTAGATCTCGGAGAGAATAGACTAACGGGGTTAAGACAAAATGTGTTGAAAAAAAAATCATGAACTGGATCAAATTGGTATAAGGTTAATAGCAATTTACCGTTTTTCAACCTCAAGAGATACATGTGTAATTTCACATTAAGCACTGAAACCAGCGTGTACCCCTACTCAATCCTTAAAACTTGGTTCCATGCATTTGTGACGATTTGTGATGAATATTAGAATCACCCCTTTTAATCATTCAGCGTGATTTCATCGTTTCGTTCGTGACCTTTCTATGACAAATTGAATATCATCATGGATTGGCGCGGTATCATTTTCATCACCCTTCGAATTGATCAACCCATCATTGGTGTCCGGTTCATTTACAATTCATGGCGTTATGAAAATTACTAATTGCGCAACAAGCACCCCATACATTAGTAGCATGTGTATTTCCAAATATACAGTATACAATGTCATGGTTAGCCCTAATGACCTCATTTTACCAAGCATCATGAAAACCCAAACCCCCTTTTTCAGGAACTGATTTGTTTCTGAGGATAACATGGAAAGCAGTTAAATCTATAATACCTTTGGTGATAAAAATAGGGTTAAATATAGGGGCATTACATCTACAAGGTATATAATTAGGAATGTGAACAGTTAAGTTTTTTTTGGGACACCAATATATTTCCCTCCCAAGAAGAGGAAATAATGTCAATCTTTATACACAAGTACCGTAAATGTAATATATACGTGTAGACATCATGGGTTTCGCTCGAATGGGGGGGGGGGGGGGGGGGGTGATACCTTTGTTCAAAATTTCTATCAGCAAATTTAAAGTTTTTCAATTTATGTCGGTATAATGATAAAAGTAAAGACATTTTGCTTGCTTATTAGAAAAATGTTTACAGCTGCAGTCGGTAGTTATGAACATCTTAAAACATTTTTTTTTTTTACTTTTCGGCACATTCGGAATCTGAAACTGTCACTCATTTATATTTTGCTTTTTGGAATGTAAGTTTTCGGAAACGTTTAGTCCTACACCGCCCCTTATTCAAAATTGTCTACTCGTGACGTCTCTGACAGATCCACACGACATGTTATGCAGTGGACAACATTTAGACACGAACTGTAATACAACAATTCACGTGATTAATGGCAGGAATGAAAACCTTTATTACTCGTAACATTTTCCAATACTGGCAATTTCAACGTCACATGTCCCTACCTATGTATGTAGCCTATGCAGGAAGCAAATTCCTATAGTACATTTCATGAATGCCATTATGCCAATGTAGTTTCTCTCCGGAAGAATGTCTCGTATGACATATACATCACACAGGTGTGGTTGATGAATAGAAATCAAATTTGAGAATGTAATAATTGATTGAGATCAACACTGACATTGACTAGCTTTGTATAGATATACATGGTATTTATTTTCACGAACTTCCTATCAAGAATGGCAAATATGAAAGCATTTGGATGAAACAATTTTCATTTTTCAAAGATGATACTTAAGGGGGTATGATGCAAACCATGTATACTTTTTTAAATAGGAAATGAAAATACACTGATATTTACAGTCCTCCTGATTTTTGTAATATTGTAGGTTTAATATTAATTTCAAAAGAAATTTGCAAAAGGAAAACATTTAAAGCCATTCACTTCTCTTTAAACAATGAAGTGCATCCTTAGAATACTGAGTAAATTAATTGCCAACAATAATGAGAACAATAATAATGGCAATGGTTTATGTACCGATAAACAAGGGACATATAAGTACATCCTACTTTGTAAGGCGCTGAAAACATTTAATGAATTACTTCCTACTTAGTACCCATTCATAAAAATACGAGGGGGGGGGGGCGGGAACTCTTTTTTCCGAATGTTCGTAATTCCGAAGGTTCATTATTCCGAAACACAAAACTCCCATACCAGGGGGTTCATGATTCCGAAAATAAAATAGGGTTGGTAATTCCAAAAAATGAAAAAGGATTCATAAATCTGAAATTGAATGAGGGTTCGAAATTCCGTAAATGAAATAGGGTTCATTATTCCGAAGTTTCGTAATTGTCCCACAATGATGTAGCCAGGTTTCTATTACGTTTTCGGAATCATGGACCTAATCGGAGTAACGAAACTTACGCCATGTGACCTCATATACATGTACATATGGGTTGAGGGTTATCATGTGGGGGATACTTGTTTTTCCGAAGGTTCGTTTTTCCGAAGGTTCGTAATTCCGAAACACAAATTTCCCATAGCAGGGGGTTTTCACGATTCCGAAAATGAAAAAGGGGTTCAAATTTCTAAGGTTCGTAATTCCAAAAATGCAATATAGCCCTACATAACTTTTCGGAATTACGAACCTTCGGAAATATGAACCCTTTTTTAATTTTCGGAATTCTTTCATTTTGGGAATTACGAACCGTCGGAGTAACCAACCTTTGGAAATACGAACCTTCGGGAAAACGAACCTTCGGAATAATGAACCTTCGGAAAAACGACATGTAACCATTATTGTGTACAGCCAACTTTGAGCAATATCATGCATAACGTATCATTATGCCTAACTGAGGCAATATTCTATGAATTCTCTATACCCTTAATTTGATATTAAATCAACTGCATGAACATAATTAGGCTCATACGCGGCAATTCGTTCTACCCAATATTTTCAGTGTAAATAGATCAGTCAACAATTCACATTAATTCGTCCGTGATTTTGAGTGGCCGAGTGGCCAGCCTTATTCCATTAGCGATCCATTCGATTATAGACAATGTGCGCTAATATGATTACTTGCACAGACATTACATAACAATGTAATTATTGAAATCGATGTACTGTCGTGTCGAAAGGTACATTAATCTCGTCACTTCGTTGCTACACAATAATCAATACACTGGTAGAGTGCACCCTTGCCCTCGGAAAGGAAAGCGTCTTTCGGATATAACGCTTTAAGCCTGCGGGTCACATTGTTCTATAAAAAAACGAGATTTTCATTATTAATGGTACACCCTCGATCTACCCTATACTATGAATAGACACGAACATACCCACACACGCGTACACACCATATAGCAGGGTGTATCTTTAATTGAAAATCTCGTTATCGTTATCATTATCGGACAAATGTGACTCAGGCTTTAAACTGCCTCGAGAAATCGCCGCTGCAAAATAAATACAATTTTCGTGTGAATGAATGTCAAATGATGAAAAAGGAGTAGCTTTGCACTACAAAGGCCTCTAATTGTAATACTTATCTTTGTTTTATGGATGGGATATAGAAATATGAAGCGCTCTGAGGCTCAGACCTGAGCTACGCTTGTCAGTGTATGTATTTTTCCGCGGCGGGTTTTAGAGACGATTTACAACATCTAATATGAACGAGGCTTTGATGAGCGATTGGTCGGCATTTGGCACCTTCATAACCATTCGTTGTACGGTGATTGATAATTGAGTAAACATTCAGCTGCCCCGTAATTTGTACTTGCAATTCATGCCAACGACGATCTGCTCAAAGTAGATCAGAGGGGGAGTCGCGAAAAAAAATAAAATAAAAATGGAGGCAATCATAATGTGTTTGCGTTTAATTGTGAATTGTACGGACTGTATTAGATCGAGATTGGAATAATTGCAAAAGGGATAATGTGCCGTATTATAACGTAGACTGTTTCGTCATGACTGGGGGAGACCAAGTGAAAAAGCTGAAAAGTTGAACAGGAAAACTTAGCATATATTTTCCGAGAAAATGTTTAATTAATGAAAAAAAAAACACTTTTGGGGAGGTTAAACGGTAGTTAAATTCTGTAACTGTTGATTTCGCTCATTCTGTAATTCAAAACATGAATTTTCATTTTCACCTAATTGATTAATTCACTTTCTACGAAAAATAGTTTGCTAGTTGAATATAATTATCTATACTTTTACAAACAATAAAATAATGTGTAGATACTGTACACAATCATTACATTAAACTCTAGATTGTGTACTCTGACAAATATACAGTTTTAGGAAAGTGTAAAATTTATGTATATACATGATCAAACCGAACACATGATAATGATATTGCATTCATTCATTATAACACGTTTACATGTCCACTTCGTTCATGTGTTTTGGTGCAGTCTACCCTTACCACATGCCTTTAATCCTTGCCACACAATCTTCTTAAAAAACGTATGTCATGTTAAGTGGTTTAGCAATTCATGGGGTGGCAACGGAGGCCCGTGTCGCAATGGCGAAAAAAAAAGGAGAGAAAAAAGGAGGGGAGGAAAACGATAGGACCTTCTTCTCCTACCCTCCCCTATTCACTGGCCTTGTTGATCCGCATTTCATCTACCATTGGACAACTACAAGTACCCCTATATAAATAATCAATTAAAAGGAAATACAATTAACTACGAATTTGGTAATACTTATTATTCCTTTCTTGTGCAATAGCAGAATTTTAAAAGAGTGTAATTGTAAGAGGGTAATTTTCTGGGGATGGTAGTCCAGGCCGGGGCAGTCGTCCAAGAATCCGTCGAATTCATCCATCCCCTATTCCAATCCCTCTAAATTCTCTGAATACATCTCTCTGCAGGTGTGTATGGAACTCAAGATGAATACCGACTATTAAACGACAAGTTCTCCAATTATAGCAACATTATCAGACCAGTAGAGAAGTCAACAGATCCCATTGAAGTTTTACTCGGAGCAGCCATACAACAGATTATTGATATGGTGAGCATTTGTACTTAAATGAGAATGAAACCCTGGGGAAAAATCATTTTTAATGAAAAGAAAGGATAGAGAGAAGCAATTAAAAAAAAGTTCCATCAAAATCGGTAAAGAAATGAGAAATTTGTGAAAGTTTGAAAAGTCTCAATTTACTTTTTATGGCGATCCTCAAATTGGCACTGTTGCTTCAAAATGAGAGGTGTAGTAGGACAACTCTCCATATGTTTTGTACACAAAATTTCATATTTTCCCCATTATCTCTCAAGGTGCAGCTTGTTTCCTTCTCAGCTCAAGATATATGTAGAGTTCACAAAAAGACAAGCATCATTTTTAGAGATAATGGAGAAAATATGAAATTTTGTGTAGAAAACACATGGAGAGTTGTCCTACTCTACCTGTCACTTTGAAGGCAACATTGCCAATTTGAGGATTGCCATAGAAAGTAAATTTAGACTTTTCAAACTTTCATAACTTTCTCATTTCTTTTCTATTTTGATGGAACTTTTCTTAAAATTACTTCTCTCTATCCTCTCTTTTCATTAAAAATGATTTCTCCCCAGGGTTTCATTCTCCTTTCATTCTGGGCAAGATAACAATGGCGTATGCAGATATTGATTAGGGGGGGGGGATTTATCTAGGCATCCAGGAAGACCAATATCGCAAGTTCTAATTATAAGTTTTTTGGGGAGGGGGTATACGCTGGCCCTTACCGATGCCAAATACACCATGGAAAGATGAGGAGGGGGTCGGGGTTTTACCGTCCATCATTTCCACTAGAAATTATCTTCAGGCAAAGTCTTGCACGATTTCAGGACTGTTACCTCTGTTGGTGAATTTCTATAACCTGAGGATTCTTTTGACCTATTCTGTTCCACTTCTTTCCTTGTCTGCATATTTGTCTCTACCCAAAGTTCAGCTGGGGGAAGGGGCAGGTTGATATCATTTTCGGGTTCCGACAAAGAATGAAAATGGTAAATTAATTTCCAGACTGAGGAGATTAATTATAAGAAGACCGACAAGTGTATTGCAAGGAATCATTTAAATGAAAAAATGAAATTAATGACAATAAAGGTAGCAGGAGGAGTGCAAAGCTACATTACCATAAAACACCACCTGAAAGTATTTTTCGATGTGCTTTTAATACAAAATTCACATACATTGGCCTATTAATATTGTTTCAGCATTTTCATAATTTTTCTTTATTTCAGGATGAGAAAAATCAAGTCATCACTCTCAATCTATGGATGCGAATGGTAAGTATATGAATATAAAGCAATATTATATAAAGAAGCAAAATGCTAAGGAAAACGTCAATGACTGTATAGTCTGTATGTCATATTTCGTCCTTCACATGTGTAAAAACAATTTTCATGGGTTTATAACGAATTTGAAAATCTGTAAAGATTTTTAAAAATAGATTACATCCCTCAACCAAACCCACATCAAATGTGTGGGGATCTTATGATCATCGAACCTTTTTCTCTATCTAGTTTTTCACCATTTTAGTTTCATTATTCCTGTTTTTTCTCTTATATCGCACGACGCTCTAAATCATTTTCATATCATTATTTACCTTTCTTTACGTGTTTGCACTGATATCAACTGATAAATTTTATTTCGTCAGGTCTGATGACTAGTGGTGTGTAATCTGTGGAAACTTATAAACGCAGAACATGACTCCTTTAAAATGTAAAGTAAGAACTTTAAACTTGATTTGTATTCCTATACAGCAATGGACAGACAGTAACCTGAAATGGAATCCAGCAGATTATGGGAACACTTCTGTCATTATTGTACCCATTGGAACTATATGGAGACCAGACATCGTTCTTTACACAAAGTAAGTGTTATTTGAATTGTTATTTTATTCCACATTTTACTAAAAATGATAATGAAAGCGTAAAAAAGAAGGAACCCTTTTTTCATATCCACAAACACGCTACAGATACAAGGACAGGCATAGTTTATTGTACTGGAGGACAAATTAATAACTGGAGGAAAGCGTCGCGTAGAGCTTCATAACCAGATAACGTAATAATTTTAAGTAATGATTTAGAAATTCTAGTGAAGACCATTATCAGGCTTATAAAAAATGTAATTATATTCAGTTAAATTCAGTCTATTGACTTCAAATGCAATGACGGATAATACTTATGGACGTACAAGAAAAACTAAAAGAACTATAAAAAAAAAATCACCAACAAACAAACAAACATCTAAACAACCAATCAGTGCAACGATCAAATCAAAGTGGCAAAATCATGATTATTTAGTGAAAGGAAAGTGTTTAACAAAATTATGTCGGATATCTAGCCCTGATTTTGTTTTCTGACTGCGTTTAACGTTTCACGACTGGGTACTCTGACTATCTTTCTCCCCTTTTCCCGATCTCGCCTTGACAGTGCCGACAGCGGGTTCAGTGGGATGATGGCCACCAGTGCCTCAATCTCCCACGACGGAATCATACGATGGAACGCTCCAGCCATCTACCAGAGCACCTGCAAGATTGACATCACCTACTTCCCGTTCGACGAGCAGCACTGTAGCCTCAGGTTCGGATCCTGGGCCTATCACGGGTTCCAAATCGACCTCAAGAACCGGTCCATGAGCGGCGACGTCTCCGCGTACATCGACAATGGAGAGTGGACGCTTGTCGGCATGCCTGTCCAAAGGAACTTATTCTTCTACGGCTGCTGCCCCGAACCTTATCCCGATGTCGAATTCACCGTCATTATCCGCAGGAGGGCTCTTTTTTACTTCATCAATCTTCTGGGTCCATGCATTCTCATTTCGCTGATCACCGTTTTGGATTTCTTTATGCCGGCCGACGCGGGAGAAAAAGTCACGCTCGGAATCACTATTCTCCTCGCATTGACAGTGTTCTTGTTGCTTGTAGCCGAAACGATGCCGCCGACATCGGAAGTCGTTCCGTTGATAGGTAAGGAAAAAGAAGGTGCTTGGTGATGATAGCTCTCTTTAATGAATTTCTAGATAATGAGTGATGATGATTGCTTCTTGTATAGCACCGATATTTGCTATTGCTCTAAAAGTATCCCGCAAAATCTAACGTTATTATAGTTCAATAAAGAAGGTTTCTTTTCTATTGATGCCATTGGTAAAAATTGAAGGTATTATATGAGACTTTGAATTCATATGAGCAAGACGAAATGTCAAAAGCAGTAGCTATTGGTAGCACATAAAGACATAAGTTACAGAGTTGAACGAGGAATAGATGAAGAAACTAAATTGACATGGGTGCGTCCAAACTGTAGTTATAATTATAAGCTATAGTTTTATTTTGTCTTTGTAAAGGAGCATTGGATATTGTCTTTACTAGATCAATGCTTACCAATTTCATATTTTTGTTTGTTGTTCCATCTGCAGCTCAATATTACGCCTGTACCATCGTGCTGGTATCTCTGTCTACTGTCATGACGGTCTACGTCCTAAGTCTGCACTACCGACTACCCGGAACCCACCGGGTACCACGAGGAATGAAGAAATTCACCTTCAGTTTCCTGGCCCGCGTCATGTTCATGGGCAGCTTCCTCGTCAACATGGGCGAAGACGAAAGTGACGACGAGATATCGCAGAACAAGGCCCACGCCGGCGTCTTCGAAAACACATTCCTTACCAACCAGAACGGGATCGCCATCATGGACGACTCGGAGAAGAAGTCATCGGAGGAATCGTCCGTGGTCTCGAAGAGGTTCGAATCGATGACCCACGACATCATGACGAATCTGAGGTACATTGTCAAGAAGAACAAGGACGAGGATGCCGAGGAGGAGATTATGACGGAATGGAAGTACGTCGCTGTCGTCTTCGATCGCCTCTTTATGTGGGTGTTCCTTATTGCAACCGCCATCTGTACCCTCGCCATCCTCTGTCAGCCCAAACCTTTTACAGGACCCAACGAGGTCTAGGAACCTTTGGAAATACCCGATTCTGGCCAGGGAAGATTGATAACAATGCAATTTGTGAACTGAGACTAGGCATAGTTATGAGTCACGTGCTTTTTTTTCTTCAAGACATCGTGGCATTTTCTACCAGCGTTGGCCTCTACCGCTTTGGCCTGTCACTGACTTCAAGTCAACCCACATTGTTGCAGCTGTACGATTAAACACAATTCTCGATGTTTTGAACGGTTCCACAAATTTGAACTATGATAGGTCTAAATACCTACAACAGTGTCAAAGCATCTAAATTGTACCATATTTAGAACAACGCAACGATGGTGCTCAATTCTGAAAGGATTCGAATCAATGTGCTTATCGTAATTTCGCCACCAGAAAATATGAAACTGTTCGAAATGCCAACTCATGTAAATATACCCCGTGTACGCGATAGACCAATCTCTGGGATACTAGTTCGATTTCTTTCAAAACTGCAATTTGCTAGTACCTTATGTGGAGAAATGAGTATGTTTCCTAGGAGATGTATTTTCTTCACTAAAGGTCAATAGAAAGGTAAATAGTGTGACTGAGATTTGATTCAGTTTTGACTATTTAAGCATTAAAAAAATATCATCGAATAAAATACTGGATTAACTTGATTCTCAGTAGTTATTTTATTTTAAGTGATCCATGTACCTTATGTCAGATGAATTGTAACGTAAAGGGCCGTTGCAATATCTATATATAAAAAATCCATCTCTGTACTAAAGACAATCCAAAATTAAAATAGATCAATACAAGATATAAATGTGTACTGAAAGATTGATTTATATCTCTTTTCATAAACCTCTATTTAAGATAAATCCAAAGTGTCTATATGCTAAAAATAAACATTACTGCTTCAAATATAAAGTTGATATGAACTTCCATAAATCTATATCAAAGAAGAACTATACTAAGTAAATGTGTACTAATAAGACATGAATTGAGAGTGTCTATATGATGAAAATTAATATGACTGTTCAGAACAGAATTTATCTTCCATCGGTTGCAAATCGTACACGGAAATTAGGACTTGATATAATCTTGATGCACTAATGCCTGTTGCATGTGCGAGGTTCCATTTCAGTTGCGTTATGAGATACGCTAATCAAACCTTTGAAGGCAATCTGCATGCGCTAGTATATTCAACGGAATTTTCATACTGTTTATTTTACATTCATTTTCCGTACGATATCACTCTCATATGACGCGTCAAAGACTGCCCCAGTTGCTGACGCAGTTCTGCGTCAGGCAAATAACGCATCATGTGAAACGGGCATTCTTTTCCTAATGATATATGACCATCGAAAAGCGTATGTCGATTAGTCCAGTGGCGGATCTGGGGGGGGGGGGGGGTGCACTTCCGGCCCGTGTTCCCTTTTTGAAACCAAATTGTTTACATTGTGTCTCCCTTTTTAGACCCGATGACCCTATCTTTTATTCTTTTATTTTTTTCTTGCTTGTCATTGAATTTGGAAGGACAAAGATACCCCAAAATGTATGATAACCCTTTAAAAAAATTTTGGGAGGAAAAGTATTTTTTTTCTTTGGTTGCCAGAAAATTTTCTGAGATTTATGCCCCCCCCCCATCACAAAATCCTGGATCCACCTCTGGATTAGTCCATACTTTGAAAACACCAAAAGAGAGGAATACTGTATTTAGGTATACATGGTCTTTGTGATAGTCATCTAAAGATGTCATTGGGTTCAGTAAGGTCAGGGGCCCGTTGCACAAAACTTGCGTTTAACCCAACTCAGGAAAATCAAACGCAACTTTATTTTCAACCAATCAGAATTGCACATTAAGGACTTGCGTTTGATTTTTTAGGAGTTGCGATTAAATGCAAGTTTTGTGCAACGGGCCCCAGATATCGTAATTATTATGACAGCACAACTAATATTACTGTGGTGAGTTGCACTATGGAAAAACGCGATTCAGTGATACCAATAAATGCGCATTAATGTGCAATTCATTTTTAGACTTCTGTTTTTAAAAGCATTTTAATCTTTCACACGAATTTAACAAGATAGCCAAATATCAAAAGATAAAAAAATATGAACATTTTAATAAAAATGTATTGATTTTCATTTCTATGTTAAAATTCTAAAGTGTACCTAATAATGTCTTTGTAATATGTTATTAATTATAAACAATTTTATTTGTATATAATACCTATAATATGCATCTCAACGATTTATGAAGGACTAATTTTTTTTAGTATGTATGAATTATGTTTGCACTTTATAGAGTTCGGTCGAGAAGCCTAGCAAAAACATCACTTGAAGCCAAGAAAGAAAATTGGGTTAATTAATTAATTCAACAAATTTATGCTTTTCATATGCTTTTAACAAGAAGAAAATTCAATTTGTTAAAGTAGAACTATGATACAGTGTGTCTATAAAAAGTGTGTACAACTTAAGTACAACTTAAGGGTATGAATAATGTTTTACTACATTTTATACACTTCTCCATTTACCTCAAGGTCAAAGAGGTTTTTAACTTTTTTAAATACGAAGCTATCAAATCTGGATATACTCTTTTATATACGCACTGTATTTATTTTAAAAATACGTGGTTCTTATAGCATGGATATTAGTCGATAACATTTTCTTTCTGGTAAATACAAATGTGAAAATTGTGTGATCATTATTATCTGCTGAGATCCAGAAGGGCATTAAACACATATCACGTAGAGAGCTAACGCCTTTCTGGCACTTTGAGCAGATTTCTTCTTATATGTTATTGGTGTACAGTTTTGATAAAATGAAGAATTGTATTTGAAGGTGGTTGCAATAATTTGTAGTGATTGAGACAGGAACAGTCATTGTACAGTATGATTCTGTCAAAATATTATGAATTCACTTATTACCTCTTTGTTTTAGTGTTTAACCATCATTTTTGATGTTTTTTAATACTTTTTCCTATAAATAACAATTTCAGGTTCTTTTCGAAAGAAAAGCAAACCTATATGCAATTATGATTGTCCAATACCTATCATGCCTACGTATTTGTGTTGAATAATACCCGTTAAATCTGATGGATTTATAGCGTTGATATTATGTATTTCTAAATGACATGAATCGTCCGATAAATCATGAAAAATGTAAAATGTGTCAACTGAGATTTCTTTCATTGAAACAGAAATGGGAATGAATATAATACTGGGGAAACGATAAGGAGAAACAATGGCTGGGGGGGGGGGGGGGAGAGAGAGAGAAAGGAGAGAAAAAGAGAAAGAGATGGAGGTAGACAGGTAAGATTAAGAGAGGGAGTTAGAGAGAAAGAGGGAGAGAGGGGGGGGGTAGGATAGAGAGGGGAGGGGGTTAGAGATAGATACATAGAGAGAGGACGGGAGGGGGAGACAGGTAAGAATGAGGGGTGGGGAGAAAGAGAGAGAGAGAGAGAGAGAGAGAGAGAGAGAGAGACAGCAAGAGGGCGAAAAAGGATAGAGAGGAAGACTTCTGTCACAAAGGACATCATAGAGATGAAAATGAGAGTCAATGGGGGGGGGGGGGGGGGGGGGGTTCTCGTCTTTCCTAAGGTTCGGTTTTCCGAAGGTTCATAATTCCGAAACACAAATTTTCCATAGCAGGGGGTTCATAATTCCGAAAATGAAAAACCTATTTCATTTTCTGAATTACGAACCGTCAGAGTAACGAACCTTCGGAATTATGAGCCTTTGGAAAAAAAGACATGTAACCCCTTTACATCTACCCAAATGACGGGACTGGGCCTGTAGCCCGTGTCCTGTGATTCCCTACAATGGTATTCTTAAAATGAAAAAAAAAAAAAAAATCATTACAAATCCATGTCCGAAAGCTGTCAGAATTATTAACCACTTTCCTTATTGGGTTTTATGCCCGTACATGCAGCAAACAGATGGTAAGCGGATGTTCACGGGCTAAAAAATCGAAGTTCATCAAACGATTTATTAATAAGGCTTATTGCACAGGCTTTTCTCTTATTTAAGAATGATTTAATGATTCGAAGGTTACGGCCCACACCCAGTGAAGGTACTGCTTTGTATTACGACCCTGTGCAAACGCTATGAATGAACAGCGGTGTCGTTAAAGGGGAGGGTGTGGCAAATGCGCCACCTCTGTCGGCAAAAAAAAAAAAGAGGGGAGGGGAGGGAGAGGGAGGAGAAAAGAGGAAAGGAAAAGGAGAAAAGAGAAATGAGAGAAAACAAGAAAAGATAAAAGAAAAGGGAAAGGAAAGGAAAACAAAACCAGAAAGAAAAGAAGGGTAGGAAAAGTGCAGAAAAGAAAAAGAAGGAAAATCTGGCCAAAAAACACTGGAAAGTTAGTATTCGGGCAAAAATCGTCCCCCTTCGGCAATGGGCTGCAGCCCCCAAGGATTTTAAAAGATCCGATATACGGGCAACCACCACTTCGAGGTGTCAGAATATCCATATATTTGGGCAGTGAGGTTCCCCGGATAATTATGTAACTTCTGTATATATTCACTACGAAAAGTAAAAAAAAAATAGAATTTGAAAAGTTGATATTCGGGCAAAAGGCGTCAGCCACCCTTGCGAAAATTGGTCTGTATGATCAAGATCTCCATCTTCGATTTTCTTTTATGATTATTTTGTGGGGGAGGGGGAAGGGGAAGATTAGGGTGCAGCATTTTTGTTGGCAAATTTGGGTGCCACATCCTAAAACTTTGTCGGCAAATTTGGGTGTCTCACCCCCATTCAAAATGTTTAGATCTGTTTAATTGTTTCAGTGGCGAATTTATGGGGGCGAATAAATTAGATTTGATGAAGGATTGCCAACATTCAACAAATACATTTTTTTCGTTTCTTGATGGAAAAACGACAAATAGGATCCTATTATGATTTTGATGGTAATTAGAATAAAGTTGATCCTCGATCTAACAAAAGACACGCAAATTTTGTTAGGTACATGAAATTTCATTAGAACTGTTGATAATGGCAAACTCTATACATATACCGTCTTTAACTTCCCCAGTCTCTTCAGTTTCTCTCTCCTCTTCCCCTCTGCCTCTCTGTCTCTCTCTGTCTCCTCTCTTTCTCTCTCTCTCTCTCTCTCTCTCTATCTATCTCCGCGTTCTCCCTTTCTTCCCCCCTATGCCTATCTCCCCTTTATCCGTTTCTTCTCCCTCTCTCTTTTCCACTCTTCCTTTCTACTAATACATTATTCATATTATTCTGTCTATATTACTCATCGTGGCAAGTTGTTTGAGAGAGAGAGAAAAAAAAGAAATCGGAATATATTACTCCACAAGAAGTGCATTTATAATCTAAAAGTTTTAGTTTTTCTAATGGCATCCGAAATTATAGAGCATGCTGAATGGTGAATTATTTACATAGCATTCACTCGCGTTATAATGTACCGATGTATTTTGAACGTAAACAGCTACAGCTCTTAAAACAGACGTTTTTACAATAACACAAAAGCCACTATGTTGAACAATAAACATTACGAATATAAACTGAATAGAGACTCAAAACTAAGACGAACCACTATAAAATATTCTTGTGAATAAAATCGCATTTATTGAAGGGGATTATAAAGGATTTCAAATATGCAACACTACAATAAATTGATACAAATGATTTATTTAAAGAAAAGAACAAATTCTTTAATACTTTAAGTCAGCGTAATAAAAATGTAAGCGGATATATTTGAAAAAATGTAGTTATTTACATATGAATTGTACGATTATGTTGTCCACACTTGATGCAATACAATCTTGATATCACTTACCTGCATACATCACCAAAAACAAGAAATATGAAATAAGTTATGTTGTATAGAATTAAGAATTTAAGTACAGGGTCTCCCTTTCTAAACAGTTTCATTGAGACCGTCGTTAAAAATAAAAATTTAATTCAATCGCATGCAAATCACATGAAATAAATTCAATTAAAATATCATTTCGTCCAATGCAATCAGCAATGATCAAGTTCAATGCAAACTCGGCCCATAATCTCAATACATCAAAGGGCAGCCAAGTCCAGGGGCCGAGGAGAAGTTTTAAAGTAGGAGGGATGAGCATGCGAATGAGCGTACAATTTTACTGAAATAAGGATTATAAAATGTGTCTACGGTACTCAAAAAAAAAGTGAGGGGTGCAGCCCCCAACCCCCAGTTCCGTGGCCCATGAAGCTTGTGCTTCTGCTAGGATTTAATGGCGTATCCAGCATCTTGTGAAGCCGGTGAAGCCCTTATTTCAGCTTTGAAAGGCCAAGAAAAAAATTCCAACGTGAATCGACTCTATGGCACGCACAGATCCCCCCCCCCCCCATTTCGGGGGCGAAGAAAGCATGAAGTTCCGAATAGTTCCTACCCCACATATTTTATATGGCCATCTAAATTATTTGGAAATGACTGACCAAACAGGAGCAAGTTCCGGCGACGTAACTATCTCTCTCAACCAGCTATGGGTTCATAATTCTTCTTGTGATGCCGGAGAGGACATGATAGACAGAATGCAGATACATCCCAGGACCAAGGCCGTCATCACCAGGATGAGCAGGACACGGTCGAGAATGAGACAGAGATCTATCCACTGTTGCTGGATGGCCGACAGTGCTTCTTTCTTCCGAGAAATGCTCACCAGTCTCCGGATATAGTTGCCAATGCGCATGATTGATGATCCCATGCTGTCATCGTTGGTCTGTTAAAACGAAGCAAAATTTAGAAAAGGAGAATAAGAGAACAAACTAACAAAATGAAACAAGAAACAAACAGACAAACAAGCAAACAAACAAAGCAAAAAACAAAAACCAAAAAAAAACAACATAAAAAACAACAACAACAACAACAAACAAACAACTAAATAATTAAAGATCTATAAGCCCTAGTTAATATAAAGTCGAAATAGAATCAATGGCAATCAATGGCTTCCGAATAGTGGATTCATACCTCAACTCAAATTCTGAAATTGTAAATGTTGTAAAATTTGCAACAAAGTTTAATCTTCTCGGCATTTTTTTTCTTTTTAAACACAATAGATTTTAATTTGGAAGTTATTTTGAAACAAACATCCCCCAAAATATATAATTGCCGTTTTCATTTCGTTAACGTTAGTCTGCTCGCTTGATTGCTTGAACGTGAATTGTAAGCATGGTAAGTGAATGTAAATCTTAATTGAAATAGAGAGAGAAAAAAAAATGATTGTTAATAATCAGATACATACGGCATTGCAAATGTCTTACCTCGCTGCCGTAGTCTGAGTCCTCACTTGAATGTTTTTCCTTGGCTTCCGTTTCAGCAATGTCCTCAGGGTTCATGTCGAGCTTTTGAAGGAGACTCTCACCGATCGCACGCGTCTCCATGGAGGTCTTTCGATTGTCGAACTCGAAGGGGTCGCTCGCACCGGCGTAATCGACGAGCTTGAGAGCGTCGTCATCGTCTTCCTTGTATTCGTGGTGCCAGCCCTTGAGGCGAAGGAGCATGGCGGCCTTGTCGAGGATGAGCCAGCGGGCCCAGGCCGGCGGAAGGTAGGGGAGGTGGAGGTGGTAGAGGCGGAGAATGATCACGGAGATGGCTGTCTCGATGGACATGATGGCGATGATGGTCGAAAAGAGTTTACCTGCATGGAGTGAAAAGTATAAAGATAGGTTAAGGAGACTCCTTAAGAAGTTACCATCGTTATGTAGACAACTATTATACTTTATTTGACTATACGATTTCATTTTGTATTGCTGAGAAAAAAACTGCATTATTTCATTCTTAAATAGAGCATATCACACTGTGATATAATGTCTTTAAGCGCTTCCAAAAAGCTTTCGGAAATGTCACACTGGCTTCAGCTCTGTCAAACGTTATTAGTGCAGAGTACATTCAAGGATTCGAATAAATCCTACCAGATTCTAAATCCATAAGAATAATCATGATAATAATATACGAATCCATGAAGCAAAAAACGCCGGGAACTCCCATTCGAAATAAAATATCTCGCTGAGAAATAATTACCGGGGACCGGATTCCTGAAATCCTGTATTCGCCTTAGCATATAGAACGCTGGAGACATTAATGTTAGTATAACAGGAAACAGGAGCTGATGCTTAATGCCTGTTGTAAGGGAGACGTCATTTGCTGAAGCAGTATTGAGTCAGCGACAGTCTTTGAATTATGAAGGCGATTTGTACATGCGCCAGTACCTAATATTGAACGCAATGTTTGCACTGTTTATTTTGTATTCACATTTTGTCTGATGTCTCTCTCATATGACGTGTCAAAGGCCGGGCAAGTCGCTGGCATAACCCTAAGCCAGCATATGACGCATGTGCATCGGGCATTAGACACTCACCAAGGTACGATATCGACTCCGATGTCGGCGGTAGGAGCTGGGCCCCGAGGAGGAGGAAGAAGACGAGTGAGAGCAAACTGGTAATGTTGAGGCCCACTTTCTCGCCAGAGTCCGGAGGGAGGTAGAAATTCAGCAACGAGACCAGCGACATGAAGACGGATGGGAAAAGGAGGTTGAAGACGTAGAAGAGTGATTTGCGCTTGAGGTTGATGAAGTAGGTGACGTCGGAGTACGGGATCGGGCAGCAGCCGTACTTGATGAGGTTCTCCTCCACCGGCATGCCGAGGAGACGCCACTGGCCATTGGGGCTCAGTTGGGAAAAGTCGCCGGAGTCTGAAAAATACATTTTTATTGTTTTTTAATTGTTATACAAGGTATAGGATTGTAACAAGGCTTTTATCAATTGTATTCTGAAACATAAAGCATACATGTATGCTGGAGTTTTTGCTATAACTGGTATACAAAGATACAAATGCAGTGACTTAAAAAAAGAAGAAGATGCCCTCCATAGTCCGACTTCGAAATGTACTTGATATTGAACGAGGAATGAATGGACAAGGGGGGGGGGGGGGGAGGTAGGGAAGGGAAAAAAAGAGAGAATTTTTTTATCAGATAGGAAAGGAGGGAGGGGGCCTGAGAGAGAGAGAGACAGACAGAGAGAGACAGACAGAGAGAGAGATAGATAGTGAGAAATGCAAGGGGATGGACGTACGGGGAAAGAAAAGGAGAAAATAAAATAAAATGGAGTAACAATTATTATAGGCCAAGCGAACACAACCTCATCTTGCCACTGAAAAGGGAACCGAGTATAGGTCCAATACATTTTTTGTTTCTTGTGGGTCATTCTTTTCGATTTACCTGCCCTCTTTTTCATAATGACCTCGTTACCGAGGTAGGCCCAGGGACCGAACTTGAGTTTACAGCTGTGCTGATCGAATGGGAAGTACTCGACGCTAAGACTGCAAGAGCTCTTGAAGATTGCCGGGGCTTGCCAGAATACTGTCCCGTTGTAGAACACCTTGGCGTTGGTCAGCATGACGTCATTCCCAAGCTCCTTCTCGACGTCTGCGCTGTGAGGGAGAAGGGGCGGGGGGAGGGGGTGTTGGAGGGGGAGTGAAGGGGTGAAAGGGGAGTAAAAAAGAGTGAGAGAGAAAGAGAGAGAGAGAGAGAGAGAGAGAGAGAGAGAGAGAGAGAGAGAGAGAGAGTTTGGGTGTAAATAAGATAGTTGATGTTAATATTAACACAGTAATGACACAGAAAATAAAATCGAGCATTTTATACAATTTAAAAGCAATCGTTCACCTCCCATTTTCTTTTTATGGTCCGAAATGATTTCATAGCCTTACCTCTCATAAAGCACTGTATCGGGTATCCAGATCATAGTGGTGGGAATATGCACCGAAGTTATGTTGTCATAATCTTTGGGGTCCCACGTAAGATATTCATCTATCCAGCTCTGTTAATAAAACGTAATGCTTGTTTAAATAGATACATACGGTATATAAACGAAATGAAAAATGTATCATTTCAACATTTGAATAGGATTTTAATGAATGAAACATAATGCATGTAACTGAAATAAAACATAATTTGTCAAATTGCAGGTGGGCATTTATATAGGATTGCCAGAGACTTGGGGGGGGGGGGCGGGAGCGCGATAAGTTTGAGAATGGAATCCCATGAGCCCTGCCAGACACGGTCAGTGTGTGTGTGTGTGTGTGGGGGGGGGGGGATATGTAAGTGTGTGTGGACATTTTCCCCGACCTTACATATGAGTTGTGAACAAGAATAATGCATTTTTAAAAAAGAGAATTAAGACCAAAATGGGAAAGAAATGACCTACCTGTTCGAGCCACATCGCAGTGATTAGAATCTGGTTCCGTTCATCCTGTACAAAGAACAGAGGAGAAGAGAGGGAGAGAGAGAGAGAGAGAGAGAGAGAGAGAGAGAGAGAAAGAAAGGGAGAGAGAGGGAGAGAGAGAGAGAGAGGTGCGAGTAAATGAAAAATAAAAAGAACGATATAGTAAATGTAAACTCTATCAGTGACGATTTGTCTTTTCATGGTTATAATCATAGCAAATGGAACGATTTATGGGTTGTAAAAGAATTAGGTCAGTGAAGAGAGAGAGAGAGAGAGAGAGAGAGAGAGAGAGAGAGAGAGAGAGAGTGAAAGAGTGAGAAAGAGAGAGGTATTCTTTCTAGCTTCGTCCCAAGAAGTTTGTGAGGGCGAGAAAGACTTAGAGTGAGGGATTATTCTTTCTAGTAGATAGAATAATTTTTTTAATGGTTAAGCTAAGAAATATATTGAATGAAATTAAGATTGTCTTACGATTTGAAGGATTCGCGACAGTCTCATGTGATAATATACGTAGACAATGGTCGATTCGTTGAAGACTGGACGTACGTAGCGGCTGTATTGAGAGAGCAGGTTTTCCACGAGACGGTTTTCTGTGTTCGAAGAAGCTCTCATCGATGTCTGGTTCGACATCGTCATCATCATCATCTCGGCATCAGACACTTTAGCAACAACAACATAAACAAACACAATGTTAGGGAATATACATTGAGGCATATTAATTATGAGCCCCATTTCTTTTTGTAAAATTAATAGTTCAAATACATGCATAACCATGGAAACTATATATATTTGGCAAAGGTACATGAATTGGTATTTAACTTATTCTTTTAAATGCATAATTCTGTTACACACTGTTTTAAAATATGATCATAAATTATTCATTTTACGACAGTTTTTTTTTAAACTCGTGATTTCATTAAATTCGATCATTTGTGATACCCCTTCCAACTAAATCGGCAAAAAATTACATTCATTTCTTCAATTCGATTGAAAGTAGGTCAAACTGAAGCTGGATCACTTGCTTAATTTGAAAACATATTAAGGATGCCTATCTGTAAAAACGTTTTCATCTAAAAAAGAAAAATCATGTTTCGTGCCTCTGTTTGACACAGTTTTCACCAAACAAACGACTGAAACTAGTAGGCCTGCATTGAAGCGCGAACACTACAGGAAACTGATGACTGTGACTGTGGAATTATGCCTCCATCACATAACTCGAATTTTAACATTTTAGTGTAAGGAATAAGTATACGAATGCTTTCCACTACAGTTTAGCGTTCTAAAGCATCTAATATACTGTTGATAAGCATTTTATAAAACATCAAACTTCTAAAGGTACACAAGTGACAACAACACAAGTCAAAGCAATACAAATTTGACGCTTACCCTGTAATACACAAACGAAGATGGTCAAAGCTATCAAAAACACGCATTTTAATCTAGGGTTGTCCATCCTGCTTTATCTTCTTCTAAATCACCTTCATTTAATTAACGCTATTTCTTGAATAAAACAGTTTATTTGCAAAGGCGTTCAGCAGCCTAGCTTAGCTGGTAAAAATGTTGACTTCCGAACGCCTGTGAGTGGCGAGTTGCTGCCGATGATAGCATCGAACAGTACCCGAAACCTTAGCACAGATTTCCATGTTCGATCGGTTTAGGACGTATATATTCAGGTGTATCACAATGCCATAATGACCAATAATGCAGACACGATATCAGTTACGTAACTCCAATCGATATTATGCTTTTAGTGTAATGCATATCTGAGATTACAGTAACATAGAGTTATAGATTGTTATATTCATTAAGAGTTGCTAACAAGCCAGTTGTTATCATTTTTAATGCACTTCCTGTAAATTTTATTGTAATAAGGGGCGTAGCTATCTAGGGTAGGGGGGGGGGTGGGGCTAGAGTGACATGCCCACAAAAAAAAAAAAATCACTGTATTTGCTCGTTTGGAATTGATTTTAATACAACTTATCGTAAAATATGAAAATCTGAGAAAGAAATGTATTTTTCCTGATTAGAATTTTTGGAAAAAATTTTTGGTTGTTATTCCCTTTCTCTTTTTCCACACTCCCAAGAGAGGCCTATTTCAAGGATGGTTCGCGAAAATAAGTTTAGATAAAACTAATTCACCTTATAAGTTCATATTAAATTCTAATCTTTCCGTCCACTACTAAGTTTTAGCTCACACTTATAAAACCGAATCTCTCTAAAAATGTACATGCTATTGCTAGACTCGCACTATGACAAATGCTTTAATTCATTTTCATGACAACGAGCTCAGTTTGCTCATGCGGTAAATTATTTACCCCTTACATGGGCAGACCGAGTATCGTAAGGTGTTTGTGTGTGTGTGTGTGTGTGTGGGGGGGGGGGTTAGGGGGCGTACGAGTAATTATTTTTGTTTGTCTGGGAATATTTTTTATTTTTAGTTTCCCAGCTGGCTGATGATTCAAGAGAATATATATTTTTTTTTCTCGAAAGGGAAGGAGAGCCTTGCTTGCCTACTGGATCCATCAATACCATTTTCCGAATTTCTTCTTTTGCGTCGTATAATGATCATTGGTGTAGCATTCCGTAGTGTGGGCCCAGCCACTGAGGGGGCACTGGAATCATTTGGGTAGAGTACCTCTATTAGAGAGTAGCGACAACTCATGCTTTGAACGCCATTTTGTTCCCACCGCTTTGCAACATTTCTATTCAATTCCGATGAGCACCTGGGTGTTCTCAATGGGAAAGAATTCGAACGCCATTTTGTTTCCAGAAAAGTCAGACGTGCATGTCGCTACTCTCTATATAAAGGTACCCTAATTTGGGGACACCGGCCTTTCTTGGTGAATGAAATATCAATAAGCAAGGATATTAGGGGAGCGTGTGGAGAACCCCCTGTCATCTTCTTTTCACGTTCCCTTTTTACTATTCACTTTTAGTGTTATTCAAATTCAAATTCAAATTTATTGATATAAAATCCTGACATAAAAGGATTATCGTCAAATTAAAAACAAAACTCAGCAGAGGCATGTTGAATATATAGGGACAGAAATAAAAGTAAAGGTATACTATATTAAAACAAAGTTGCACATAATTAGATTATACTTGACTGAAAAAGAATGTAGCAATCCTTAATAAAACAAAACATGATAGCAGCATACTAAATATAAAAACAACCTTGACAACACGTAGGAAAATTATATGTTCCGCCGAAATTTGATTGGGTGGATGCCTGCGCCCTCGTCCCCTCCCCCCCCCCCCCCCCCCACTGAATTCTACACTACGTAGTGTAAAATTCAGTGGTTTGCCACCCCAACCCCCCCCCCCCCCCCGAAAAGCCTCTGGTATGTAGGGAAAATGAGTTAATCACCGGTAAAAACTCCTTCAAAAGATTAGCCTAGGACAGTCGTAATCAGTGTTTAAAAAAAAGTGGAAATGGTTCGACACCACGGTTGGTTGGTTGGTTCTTGGTATGATGGCGCTCCTCAATCTCTTCAGATTATTCGCGCCAGTCACTTTCATGGGTTTGGCGTAGACTTCGGAAAGCCCACGAGACTTTTTTTATTCTGGTCAGGAATCAACTAGAGATGGCAGTATACAATTTTAAAAAGATTCGGTCATATACAGTATGCCCTGCAAAGGGGGAAAATGAGCTATTAAGTGGGTGTTTTAAGTGCAGTTTTTTTTTTAATATAAAGGGAAAGTGAGGCAGTGGATAGCAATTTTCCACACAGAGGACATTTCAGGATGTTCTAACCAATATTAATAACTATTGTCATATATGAAAAGTTATTATATTCAAGATGGGATCACATCTTTGGGCATTTTCTAAATTTTGTGAGCAAGTAAAAACGAAAATTCCACATTTTGACACAACTGTGTATATATTAGGTAAGATCATACGCGTACGAGCCGGGGGGGGGGGGGGGGGGGGTCTTGATGCACGATAAGTGAAACTACCAATATTCAAACAACCGTCACCTTTTTAGGGTAGTGTGGTGGTCTTCTGTATTTGTTAGTTTTTTTATTCAATTACATTTCGAATAATTCTAACACAATTCAAAATTTAGAAATGGGTCGAGCCAAGAGACCTCTACAAAAAAAAAAAAAAAAAGGGCGAGTCTACCTTGACTGGATTATGAATTAAAGGAGACCGAATAAGAGTATAATTGATTTATATTCTGAAGTGCTGACAAATATAAGTTATCAATTGAGCAGCCTAAATTACAAATTTAGGCTAGATTTAAAAACTTTTTGAATCAACGATTTAATAACTATGTATACTACTATTCCTTGTACTCTCACTCATTTTTTTTTGTCCACCTCGCAAGTTCTGGCATTCAGTCGTTGCAACAATTGACCAAAACATTTCACCAACAATTCCATTCAAGACATTCTCCTTTTTGCGGTGTAGTCCTTCATTTTCACACAGTCTATCACACTGCTTTCATAACACACTGTATTATAAGTCTCTCAAAAAATGCCACGTGCCCTCTTTCGAAGTTTACTCGATGCAAATCATGAGCTCTTAAAGATCGTAGTCTGTTCGTGTTACATCGCGAAAGTGGGCGGGTGGCAGAGGGGTACACATTGTATTGCAAAATAAACATACAAAAGTCAATCGAGGAATTGTGTAGCAAGGAAATTTTATTTCCAAAGTTCACACAACCAAATTCTGTTTCCATACAAAAACTGAACATTAAAAATGTAATTTTGTAGTCATTAACCATCAAATGGTTCTATTAAAGAGCGCTATGAAATTCCATTGAAACTGAAAGAGTCCGGTGTTGTCGGCATTCCGTTTTTGCACGATGTTTTGCGACTCCTAGACGAGGACATAGTGGCTTTCCATTGGGGTGAGCAGCCGATCAATGATGTGTAGCACTCCGTTGGTAGTGGGGATGTCGGCTCGAATCACCTTGGCCATCTTCGATTCGCCCATCTGCTTGTTCAGGATAATTCGACCTGAAAGAAAAACAAGGCTTGCATATTAGACGAAAATCATATATTAATATATCATTGACATTTTGGAATGTCAACGCCATTTCATAGCAAATTTCATAAAATTAGTGAATTTTTGCGTAACCTCATTTTGAAGAGTATATAAGGAAGCTATTTTGGGGCCACGTTGGCATTATATTTGTTTAAATGAATAAAAAGCCTTTTCATGAAAAATTGGTCATTTATTATTTGATGTTTTCCAAAAGAGAACATAATGTAAATAATTCTCGTAAACCTAAGGATCTAAATTCGCAAAACCCTGTTGATATTTTGGCAATGTTCGTACGACAACCCTAGAGTCCCTTTATATAAAGGGTTACATGGAAGTCGATGTTTTTTTTAAACAAAATGGCGTTCGAATTACTTTATATTTAGAACATACACGAGCTCATCGCACTTGAATGTAATGTTGCGTAATAGTGGAAACAAAATGGCGTTCAAATCTTAGGTTATCTAACTCTTCTATAAAGGGAATCGGACAACCCCATCCATAGGCGAACGAGGCTGGGGTGGAGGGCTGGAGCCCCCTGATGGAAATTGCTTGCTTAGTTCACAATTTAGAATTGGAAAGTTAATATTCTGCTGACGTCGACACCATGTTTTCAGGTTTGTTCCTTGTATACCAAGAACGCAAATAACTTTACCATTTTCAGGCGTGATTGTCAGAGCTCGACCCTGTGCCGTCATGATGCGCTGTTCTTGGAGCATCGAGGCAGAGTACTTGGCGTCCTGTGAAGACAGGTGGTACTTGAGAACACTGGAGAGCTTAGTCTTGTTCTTGGAGAGGTCCTCAAGAACTCCCGACGGTAGGGACTGGAAGGCCGCGTTGGTAGGAACGAACATAGTAATGGGATCGGTATCTGCAGGTGGAAAAAAAAAGAGAGACCTTGATAAACTTAAATGCCAACACCTTTAGCACATTACGACCCGACTGTGATCCCATTTCAGAGAGTGTAATATTCCTACATATGACAGCTTAAATACTGTAAAGTCTGAGGTTATTAGTGGTCATGCAAATGGTAAGACCTTAACTGCAGCGTATTCTTATTTCAGATGGAGAAAATGCAATCTACTTTCAATCAGTCTTTCGATTAGTCGGACGTCGGTACCGTTCGCAGCTGATCCCCGCCTTGAAAGCCTACAATGCGTAATTTTGATTTTACTATCTATATGTCTACTATGAACGTCAATCATATTTTACTCGTTCAATCTTATGACAAACATCAGATCGTAGTCTGATCGTACTGCGTTCGGAGGGCTTAAATGTTAAAAAGCGATATCAAGGATTGTCAAATAATGGTAGTTACTACCCATTTAGACCAATATCTTGAAGGTAAAAGGAATTCTTCGAAAGTGTAAAAAACAAAAAAAAAACAACAAAAAAAATCCTACATTTGGGTGGGAATGCACGAAGTGTTACCAGCATCGTGGTGGTTTTTTTTTTTAGTGAAATAAGAATATGTATATACTTCCGGAGGACAAAATTAAGCAAATCACAGGCTTAGTTTTAAATGGAACGATTTTGAATTGCAGAAGCTTTTAAAATTAAAAGACCATAGCATATTTACAAAGTACATGTATATAAATGTTATATATACATTCCAGGTATACAACGTTTGAATAAAAAATGGTTCCATGACATTTGCTCCTGCGACAATTGCTCCGGTCTAATTTTGCCATGTTAATCCTAAACCTAAACCTAACCCTAACCCTAACCCTAATCTTCACATTGTCCTTAACAAAAAACCAAATCATGACCTTGACCTTAACCTTTGACCTTTCAAGATATAGACGGAGGAGCAAATGTCGCAGGAGCAAATGTCGTGTCACCAAAAAAATAACTTACTCGATAGTGCTTCAGTGAGTCCAGCTTTGCGTACGAGTTCCATGACCTGGGAAAATGCTGGGACATCGACTAGGGTTTCGACGACGTTGCCAACAGGGAGCGGATAGATGACCTTGTCTACGATGTGGATGATGGAGTCCCTGGACGGGACCCCGTTGTCTGGGCCAGTGATGCGAGCACCGTTGACAGTGACAATCTGAAAGGATCAAGACAGTGCTGTAAACTACCAAGTCTAGGTGTAACTTAAAATCTTCATGGCCTTGATGTTAGTCAAAAATTATACGCATACATTTTCTGAATGTCGTTCATAAATTCAGAAACAGTCGTTAAGTAATGCCAATTAAGAGCCAACATGTGCATTTCCAATGGAAAGGTCTACAAAATATTCACTCCTGCTCGCTCATCTGAGTATAGGCCTATATTCCATCAGTGGCTGGCTAAGTGTGTACTAGAAGTGCCTTGGAAATTGTTAAACGGCTACTAATAAATCTAAGTCTGCAAATTTTGAGCTGGATGAAACAATTTACTCTTGCTTGAAGAAAAATAAATTCAAGATGGCAGACTGCATTTGTGAGCCAACCATAAAAACAAAAAGTGTAAGTTACCTTAATTTCCCTTTGGTTGGGTAAATCATATTTGTTTAATCGCAGCTTTGCGCCGTTGACGCTCCTTCGGACATCGTTGTTCCTGATTTGAGATGATGGGATCACTGCATCCACTATCCATGCTTTGACGAGCAGCTTGAGGTCTGTGGGTACCAGGCTCTCCGGTAGCTCTTGAGTAAACTTCTTTACAGCTTTGTCGCTAGGCATGAACAGTGTGATGGAAGCTATCAAGGAAAACAAACAAAAATGACTTTTAAAAATGAACAAGGAAAACCTCGTGGCAATTGATATAACTCCTTGTAAAGTTGGAATTTGCACACGGTGAAGAAGATCTAAAAAACAAAACCAATCAAAATCTGGAATAGACCATGATAACACTGAAATCGCAACGCAATTTCAAACTTTTTGCTCTCCTAGTGTCGTAATTCAAGATTCATTTTTATATTAGTTCTCGATTTCTAGTTTGTCAAAGCTGAAGACATTCCAAATGTTAAACATGTGATTTCTAAAGAAAAGATTTTACAGACCATTTACATATGCAAAGTTGTTTTTTATCCAACGATTTTAAGATTAGTTTCGGTGTTGCAAGGATTGAGAATTCATACAAGGTTTTAATTTATAGAATTTAAGGATTTGTAACGAAGTTAGTAAGTAATGGATTAGGGAGACGCCTAGACATAGGGTAAGAAAACTATTTTTATATTAGGGCAGATTGTCATACGATGCCGACTATAAAATATATGTAGGTTTTATCCGATGACTTGTATATCAATTCTGTAGTCCCATTGGCACATGATGAACGTGCAGCAGACTCCATAGAAAGGAACATATTTCATTTTCAAAGTCAGTTTGAACGCCAAAAGTCAAAAACTTGCAAAGCTTAATTTTCAAACAGAAGCTAATCTTTTACCTTGCAACAGCTGCATGAATTGGTTAAGATTTGTATCGATAAAAATTATTAAAAAAAAAAAAAAAAACTTTTACAAAATCAGTAATATAGGGTCGTTATCTTGGAGAGTCTAGGATTCCAATGTGCTAGGTGGCTATGTATAGGACACAAATGATCCCAAACCAGTCTTGGATCTACCCAATTTTTATGAGTACTCACAGAGATCATTGTCTTGTAGAATCTGACAAAGGTCGACTTGCTGGACAATCCCTGCAGCTTCGTCGAGCCCAAGCTCCTTCAGAGAAGCTACGATCTTCTCGGATTGGTCCGACACACAGAGAGATTTAGAAAGCGACACCGAATTCTCGAAGATCTTTCTCAGGTACTCGGAGGCAGAGATTTCTCTGTTCTGCTGGCTACTGTCGTCGGCGGACATGATCGTCATCGGCCCGGCGACGGCTGACCCGAGGAGAAGGGCGAGGATAGCGAGTAGAGACTGCATGGTCGAGCTTGTTGATAGGTAGCGGAGTGCTGTCCAGGGGAGATTCAACACGTTCGGCAATCCAGACCACGGCGAGAACAAGATGTAATGCGGGAGCAAAATTTTGGTCTTTTATACCCAAGACGCCCCAATCCATGCGCAACAAGACCTTTACAGCCTATTCAAGTTTATGCATACTTCTCTCTAAAAGTGCCTTGCTTGACGATAAACTATTGCGTTCACCCGTTTCGAGTTATTGCGCTTCAATGAGTAGAATGCACGTTGTAAATCGTGTTGCTATGACGGGTCACAAACCTCACACAAACTTTCGGTTTCAATTTTGGTAAAGGTATGCGTACAATTCGATGACACTTGAAAACTGCTCTTTGCACCACATCCGGAACGTATTTAAATTATATGCATGCTTTCCGAACAGGAGCTGCTCTTTGTCAGAGGAACTCTAGCAACAAGAAACGTATGCAATCCTACATTTGATTATTGGAACAAAACAACTTGTAGCAGGTGAAAACAATAATAAGCCAGGGGCGGCGCTACAGGGGGGGGGGGGCGGCCGCCCCCTATCATTTTTCAAGCGAGCCAAAAAAAAAAAAAAAAAAAAAAGAGGAAGAAGGGGGGAAAAAGGAGAAAGAGAAGGGGAAATGGAGAAGAGAAGGCTAGGCCATGCAATTATGACATAACTGTTATAGTCCTATTTATTTCAAGACCCTAGACTTGCGACGTTGCTATACACGTCATTTTGCCCCCCCCCCTATTTAAATACCCTGGCGCCGCCCCTGTAGTAAGCTAACAGAGAAGAATCCATAAATTTGAATGCATTACTAACCTAGTAAAGACCTGTTCTTTTATTCAGTGTATGCATAATGCTAAAACAACGCCCAGAAAACTGCGTGAGGTTCATCTGTCAATCCTGACCTAGCAACAGTTAATTATGCAATTGGATGCATTAAGGACATGAGAACAAAAGAGTACGTCAACAAGAGTAGCAGGGGGGCACAGGCACAAAGTCAGAACTATTCAAGTTGTTTACTACTAGGTGTTATAAAAACAGAACTTTTGATTGTTAATAAACTCAAAAATTATACTTCGTATCAAACTTAGGTTTTTACATTGCAAAGTTGAAAGTTGTGAAAATTATCGGGAGCAAGTTTTATGACATTTCTATGAATACTTTTCTTTAAATATTGCTCTGAATATTTAATCAAATTTTTCATTTTTGAAAAACCAAGACCACAAAATATGTGTGTACCAGTTAGTACTTCAGAAGACAACAACTGCCATTGCTTTTTGCACCTGTCATTTCTGCCAACCTTTTGCTGCCCAGTGTCATGAATGATTCACGACTCTGGCTTAAATAGGTGTTCTGGAATTTCAGCTGCAACACACAATATCAACTGTCGTGTTCTAAATTAATTGCTGATACATACAAATTTTGTGGCCTTAATTTTTCCAAAAGTAAAAAAAAAAAAAATCTAATTAGATATTCAGAGCTATTGAAAGAAAAGTATTGAGAGATATGTCATAAAACTTGCTCGCGATAAATTTTACATCCTTCAACTTTACAAAGTAAAAACCTCAGTCTGATACGAGGTGTGATTTTTGAGTTATTAACGATAAAAAGTTAAAGTGCAATATGTAGGAGGGAGGGAGAGGGAGAAACAAGGAAAGGGAAAATGAAACCAGTAAAGAAGACGATTTAATCTACTCCCACCCCCATCCCCATTCGGTGGCCTTGTCAATTCGCATTTCATCCTCCGAGTAAGATCGGTGCTTCCCCCATGATGCCGGAGGCCACGACGTCGGGCCCTATGCTACCCAACTACTTACAGCCATTGGAAAGCTTCATTCAAGACACAATTTACATTATTTTATTTCCTTTTTGTTAGTGTAAAGATAGACTTTGTGCTCGCAGTCTATGGTTTTAGGGGCGTATATTCATAGACTTTTATCGCTTGGGACGAGTAAAACATCAAAATCAGATTTTATGCAAACCTTTCTCATAAATATTTGTAATCAGTTATAACAAACGCTGGCACGATTGCCTTGTATAGCAACAATAGGCCTAAACATTACATATTCGACCCCCAATTTTTCATTACATTGTCATGACTATTTTAACATCAGCATTTACGTCATGAATTCAAATTAGTTGATGCTCTTTCTCTCTCAAAAGAATGACAATTCATCCAGCCGTTGCACTAAAGGGATACCACGCCACAGTTATATTCGATCAGGCCATTTCCGTAAATTGTAATGCATGCGAAGTTACACATACTTCCACAAACCGTGTCTTTGTATATAAAGGGTAAGAATGCATTTTGCAATAACCCAGTGGCGGATCCAGGGGGGGGGGGCAATCCCGGCCCGTGCCCCCCCTTTTGAGGGAAAACAATGCAATGTGCCCCCCCTTTTCGAGCAGAAAACCTTTTTTTTTTTTTTTTTTTTGCTTGTCAGAGAATTATGGAGGGGAACTGGACCCCATAACCCCCCCCCCCCTCCCACTGAGCGACTTTTGGAGGGCTGGCGAAAATTTTTTTTTTTGCTCACCCCCCCCCCCCCCCCCCCCCACTGAGCGACTTTTGGAGAGCTGGCGAGAGACCAAAAAAATATGGGTCTCCCTCCAAGCAGTTTCCCAAAGTTGGCAATCCTGCATTTGTGTGCCCCCCCTTATACGAAATCCTGGATCCGCCCCTGTCCTTGATGATAAAAGGAACGCCCTTCAGGCTCTCAGCTATCCTACTCGCGAACATTCTCATAATAGACCTCTTCACTAATGTATTTCAATTTATGCATATTTCTCCCCAGAACCACAATAACTATTTAATTCATCTACTAAGCATAGCAGCGTCTCTATGAATGGAATCCACTTTGCATACATAAGGTGTTGCTATGTTTGACCAGTCATCAATGCAACTTTTGTTTGAAGTATGCACAGAAATTAGTCACCAGGTCTGTTGAATTATAAACATTTAACCTGCAACAGGTGAATGGATAAATCGTCAATTAGGGAAAATGAGTCCACAGATTTGAATACATTCCGAAAATGGTCTTGTCGAACGAGGTTGTTTTTCTTTTCACTGACAATCAAGATTTACTTCATTCAGTGGCCGGTATTCACTCACACTTCCAAACCTCTCTTACGACTCGCCTGCATGCCTCTGCTCCAGTGTATACTAATGACCAACATTAAATTTCTAGAGGCTTGCCTGACATAACAACAACGAATCATGTATGCAATAACCAAAAACATGGGACTATAATAGTATGTCACCGGGGGTATTGGTGAAGAAGGCAGTGTTCGTACAAGAACTGGCCTGTTGCACAAAACTTGCGTTTAATTGCAACTCCTAAAAATCAAACGCAAGTCCTTAATGCGCACTTCTGATTGGCTAAAAATAAAGATGCGTTTGATTTTCCTGAGTTGCGTTTAAACGCAAGTTTTGTGCAACGGGGCCCTGGTCTGTTGATCAGAAATAAACGTGTGCATCCATTTTGTTGTTGCTGGGTTGGAAATATATCCCACAATCTGTGTAGCTTGTGGATCATGTCATTAACAAGGTTTGTCTAAAAAAGCAAGTGCAGAATAGGCCATTTTCGTCATGCATTCAAATGTAATGCTTACCTCATTGTCAAACTCCTAGCAATGAACTATTTCAGATTTTAAATGAGGGGCGACATTAAACAATAACACACCACGGACAAAAATAATTCGTAGTGTATGACGTCTTTATTGCTTCTCTGGGGGTGGGTAATACTTGGAGACTGGGGATAAGATAATGCCCTGTAAAGTTGAATGCAAAAACCGCAATATATTCCGCGTTATCTATTTTGTTATCAGTGAAGAACATGAATGCCCCTTTTTTTGTCCTCCCCAGACAATGGTATAAAGGGGGTCACGTCATGGGGGAGGGGGGGGGGGGGCAATCGTATTATTAGATAAAAAACATCTCATCACATTTTCCTTACGCTTTCTTTATTTCTTTCTCTCCCTCTCTCTCCCTGTCTCTACCCAACTCCACTATTTCTTTAATCTGTAGTTTTACGAACGCATTAGTTTTAGTTGAAAATCTGGTTGTTAAACATGTTAAGGTTATCTCTCTTGCGGAGCAAATTTAACGCACTTTCCTAATGTATAATTATGATGCAAGGTGGTCTAGATTTTATTCAGGTAGAGAAGAAAAATGCCAATGCTTTTATCATATATGTTAAGGTGAAGTTAATAAATGATACATATCAAAACTGGAACAAATCGAATAGTATGTATACATGTCAAAACGCAATTATAGATATGTATGCATTAAATATAATATCAATTGTATTTACAACCTATTCACAGATAATCTACTATCATATTAAATGGATATGTTCTATTGTTCTATCTATTATCTCTATAACAACTAAATACATGTATTACAAATTTTCGACTCACTACTAATGAAAATACGGTGTAAATTTGTATTTTTTAAAGTTAGAATTAGCATGATCTAAAATACTCCGCAACCGTAATGGACAAGAATTGGGTTGCCTCAAATAATGTATGATAGTTTGATGACCATTCAGTCGATCTTAACATATAAATTTGATGTAAGATCGGTGACACACGAAGGAAAGCGAAATGAAATATGCATGAAAAAAGAATACCTGCATGAACTAGACGTATTAATTCTAAAGTAGTATAGCTGAAAATATTTCAAGGTATAGAGTCAGTAATTTGATATTTTTTTAAATCGCTGCCCATCCGAATAGGTTACCATGGTTACATGTTCTGGGTTTCCATCAAATATGCACTTTCCAACTCGGGTGTAGAATGGTGACCTCATTATCTTAAGCCCAGGTCATACGAGGCGTCATTTCGATTGCGTCAGTACCTGCGCTAATAGAGCCTGTGAAGGCAATTTGCCCATAGTCAGTTATTAAAAGAACTGTTTGCACTATTAATTTTGCAATTACTATTTAAACGCTATCACTCCATGATGCGCAAAAGCTCCTTCAAGTCACTGACGCGGTCCTTACGTCAGCAAAATGACGTCTCGTGTGAGCTGGGCTTTATACTCGTTGCACACGATGCCTAATTTGCATCAGCGTCAGTGACTGGTGCGGTCTTTGATGCGAGAGTGATATCGTACAAAAAAGTGATTAAAATGAACAGCGCAAACAACACTGCGTTGAATTATTGGGCTATGGGTAGAATGCCTTCACAGGTTTGATTAGCGCATGTAATGATGCAAGTTTTATGACTGATTCCTCGTGTGCAATGGGTATCACAAATTGATACATCAATCACCCAAGTAAACTCTTACACCAAAAGCGTTAGTATTGAGGTTCAAGGTTGATATAATCTTATTCATTCAAATAGAAATAAGTGCCATTAAAAGGGAAGTCCACCCTGATATTGATCTGGATTAATAAAACCAGAAAAAAAGAGAGAAACAGACCCGAGAAAGGTAAGAAAGTCATTGATAATTTTCATAATTTGTAATTGCTCATATGCAAATTAGCAACTATCATTTGTCTTTCAAGCATCTCTCTCATTTGTTTTGAATAAACAAATTCCACTTTTTTTGATGAAGGATAGAGCTAGTTCATAGAGTCCAATCTAGGACACAGAGTGAAATACTTTGCTTTGGAGAAAATTAAAGTTTATGATATTTCGGTGAAGAACAAGCGGGAAAAGTGCTCTCAAGGTATATCACAGAGTTGGCTATTGAAAATTTTATAAGCTTTTCCTTAAATTTTCACTTATCTATTTATCTCATTTTTATGTATATATTTATTTAAGCCAAATTGATGTCAGAGTGGACTTCACCTTGAAAAGGGGCCCACGAGATTTTCTGGTCTACTATTTTCAACCAGAAACCAAGTCCAATATGAGATACATAAGAGATATCATATTTGATAGTAGTCCATCTACCAAAAAACATTCATACTATCTTGCTTTTCCGTATTGTCCCTCTTTATCACACTCGACCCTACCCCACCCCTCCCAACCTCATATCAACCCCTTTCAACGCGGCGTCCTTGTCTTTCGCATCACGCCGCTTTTGAATCCACGCTGAAACGTACATAGTGACTCTGAACATGGAGCACAAACTTTGCTTCATCTCCTTAATGCATCTCCGGCCGTCACTCTGTCGACAAGGCTTGAATAATGCCAAGGTTATCTGTTTATCCACACTATAGGCGCCCTTGCGATCAATCGTCAATAATAGGAGTGGTTTCTCTCGACCCAGGTATAGTAAACGGTTTCCTCATTTTGCTGGCAGGTTACAATTTCTTGTACACACCCAAATTGGTAATTCCATCAAGTCCAGTGTATGCGAACTACAGCGTAATGCACGTAGGAACTGCCGAGGATATGTTTCTAAGAAACGCCAGATACAGACTTTTAGTACCATGGCATGGTTAATTTGAGTGCTACACAAGAAACCAACATCATCATCTTTAAGAGGTCAAAATATTGACGACAATCCTTTTATGTCTCCGCTCAGTGTTTGCTTACATCATCATCATGACGATTACATGAAGTGAATACCATGAATACATTCTCCTACCAGCAAATTCCTCAGATGTGTCAAACGGCTGTCGATTTGTCCGGCGTCGCTGTTACGAGCGCAAAGTCCTGATGTCGGGGCGGCATCGGCGTCGATGTCGGGGTCTTGTAGAAGTTGTAGAGAGGGGTAAATCCTAGTCCACCGTACACGTACTCGTTGTCCTCCTCGTCTCGTATTTCGTGAGCGCCCTGAGCACACTGCTCGTACGAGTGAACTGGGGATTAAGATATTGAAGAGGGTAAAGAAAAACAATGTATAAGAATCACCTTCTCCAATAATACATTTCATCTGTCCATGAATCAATATCATAAATTATTTACTCACAGCGGTATAAATTTCAAAAATCATTTAAACAGTTTTAATGTTTAATACATATTTAACAGTGCCAAAACTTGTTTTGAAATTACGGGCCTGTGAGCTAATTGTCTTCACAAGGTTGATTAGCACAAGCAACGCAATAAAAATAGTATTATTATCCGTCAAAGACAGCACTTGTCGCTGATGCTGACCTCCTTGAAAGACATGTGGACTTGTGTGCAATGGATTAATTTTTATGGATTGAAATTATTCAAGAATACACTTTGTGAAATTGAAAAAGTTATATTTAACATATTTAAGACATGTTTATATTTTGTTATTCTTAAATATTAAAATTGTATGAAAACTTACGATCTTCGACCGATTTGCCCAAGTCAATATGGATATCAGCGACGGCTGTAGCATTCTGACAATCCATTGACCTCCCAAAGAAGCTGCCCTCTAGAGGTTCTGTACCTATAGTGATCTCCAACATAAGATCCACATCGAACGGTGTCGTTGCAACGTCGGCTGTGAACTAAAATAATCAATTTCAAACATTTATTTTTTCATTTACTTCGGAATTCATCCATACTGGAAAAAAACAAATATGACAAAAAACAAATATTTATATTAGGACAATGACAATAGTGCGCCATTTTTGTCTAGCGCATTATTGCATTATCATTTTAGTTCTTTATGCGCTTTCAAAGTACTTATGGAAATAATTCGTCGTATTTTCACAAATGAAACGTGCATTATTGTTTGAGTTTGTTATTGATAATGAAAAGTGTAAAATATGAAATAATGCACTAAAAGAGAAAAATTAATTTTAGTCCAAGAAAGATTGGAGTTAAAATTGAAAATAAACCTTGTAACCTTTCAATTCAATTTTGCTCTTTATTCATAATCAGGAAAAAAAATGGCAAAAGTCTGAAGATCAAAGGTGTTCACATATACAATAAGATACAATAAATAAGGAACAAGCTCCTAAACATATGCAATGACATATAGCAACTCAATATATCTATTAAAAAAAACGGTTCATTAAAATAGAGCAGTATAAAACCTTATAACAACCGTTGTACTGAATATAGTGGAGAGTAATTTATATTTCAAACTTCAGATAACTCTAATTTCCATACCTTGATGTAGTATTTGATGTCGATAAAGTTGCACCCCTCCAGGCCGGTTGCGGGAACAGGGGGTATCACGAGTGGTTTCTGCACCCATGTGGCCCGGGAGTAAGAGCCACACCCTTCTGTTCGAAAACTCTTTACCACGTGCGATGTGGTACGGAACCCAGGCGCGCCCACCCCTTCTCTCCTGGCGCCGTAATTCACGGACTGAGATAAGAAAAGAGTTGTTATGATGCACATGATAATAAGAAAGGAAGGAAAAAAGAGGGAAGGGAGAATGGATTGTATATATATTTTTTTAAATTGAAAAGCAAGTGAACACCATAATACATGTAGCTCTCCAATTGTACACTTTCGGTATCATGCATTTATTAGAGATCGACTTTCTTGAGATCGATTTTTCTAAAATCATGCATTATGGGCCTCTTATTTGAATAGATTTATCACTCTGCATGGTAAATTGAAATGGAGAGTTGTCATTGCCTAGGCGATAATGTATAAAAATACTGATTTATAGCAAAAGACATGTAGAATTAAATAGGTTTCATATACCATTCTACCTTTCTTGTTGTTGGGGGGGGGGGTGGTTGTTCTTTTTTTATTCCCTTCTATAATCACTCACTCATAGGGCCTATACGGGGGAAAGGCATCCAAGATTTTTTAGCGGGTGTTGAAAAAAAAAGAGGGGAGAGGGAGGGTGGGAGATTGGGACCCCCATGACCCCCTGGATCAGCCTATGTATCAGTGAACTTTCATAACCTGAATAAGTTCTGCTTCTAATGTGCAAACGCTTCGTCGACTTTTGTTTTCCAAGTTAGCCGAAATGTACACGGTTTCCCCAGGTACGTAGCATCTTTTATCCGTATGCGCAGAGACGCTGATCGGACCTGTTGCGCAGCATAGACAACACACAATCTTCTCATCTTCTGCATACACAGGGCTCTAAAGATGAGGGGTTAAGGAAGAATAAAGATAGAGATAGAGAGAGATAGAAAGAAAGAGAGAGAAAGAAAGAGAGAGAGAAAGAGAGGGAGAAGGGATGGGGATGCAAGAGAAAAAAGATCAGTAATCATCAAAACGACGATGATGACGACGATGATAAAAATGATAACATCAATAATAATACTACTAATAAATGATAATGATAATGATAATAATAATAATATCAATGATTATAATGATGATGGTAATAATAATATCAATAACAAGAGTAATACTGATAACAGAAATAATAGGCCTGATCATCAACATTATCACCATCATCATCATCAAATTGAATATTTAGGGGCACTAAAAACAAGAACGCATACAAAATCACACATTTAAATAAGCAACAACAACATCAACAAATTCTCACATTTAAAACGACCTTAATTTTTCCAATGGGGGGGGGGGGGGGCACAGTCCCTTCGGCCCCTAGACCAGCCTATGCACTTGAATCACATCTCCAACTAATTTGGAGTCATCCCTTTCTGAAATATTGTGCCCCAAACGAAAGAGGTTTCCAATGGATTACACGAAAGACCAGTTAATATCATCAATATAAATTCATGAGTTAAAAGATAATTCCTATCCTAATGAGATTGAGCCTTCTTCAGCATATTTCCTTTGAGATTAACCTTCAAGGAGAGGGAAAAAAAAAATCTGTCAAGGTAATTTCGATATCCTATCAGGCAAACTAGGTTCAATTCAATTTTTTTTTCAATTCAAGCGTTTTTTATTTCTCATGTGTCCATAAAACAAAACAAAATAGTACAATGTAAACATAACAATAGTATACAACAATGGAAATAAGTTGGCAATAAATATCAAGTACATGTACGAAACCTGACATGATTATACAAGAGATAATAAGAAAACATGAGAAATGAGGAACTAAAAGAAGCAGAGCTTGTCAAACATAGTCCCTCGGTGATTAAGTACATTTGAGAGTTATAGAATCAGAATGAATTTGTACATCCAAAATATGGAGCATTGCACATTGCCTTTAAAAAAAAAATATATAGGATTAAAGTATAAAATAAATAAAAGAAAACAAGGCTACAAAAAAGGGGGAAAAAGAAGGAAAAACAAAAGGTCGAAGGGAGAAGGAGAAAGAGAGAGAGCATAAGGGAAGAGAGAAGGAAAAAGGAGAATAAACAAAAGGCATGGATATTGACAAAGGGTTCCACGTGTCAAATAAGAATCAAGTGTACGATTTTAGAATCAAATGTTTTAGATGTTTTTTGAAGGGGGAAAGCCTAGAAATCAGTTTAAGAGATGGGTCAATTTCATTCCAGTACGTGGGTCCAGTAAAGACTATAGTTTTCTGGGCAAGAGATGTCCGCAAAAGCGGGGAATGATACTGGTTCGATTGTCTTGTGGGATACGAATGAATTTCACAATTTTTGGTAAAAATGGACATGAGAGGGGAGGGCAAGGTATTTTGTGATAGCTGGAACATGAAAATTCCTAAATGCCAATTATAGAGATCATCTATTTTCAGAAGTTTGTTATTGAAGAACAAAATATCAGTATGAGAGCGAAAGTGAACATTGTGTATTATTCTTAAGATTCGTTTTTGCAAAATTAATATTCTATTATTGAGAACCTTAGAGGAGTTACCCCACGCTAAAATTCCATATGTTAGATAGGGATAAATAAGTGTCGTGTAAAGTGACAATAATATTTGAGATGGAAAAATATGTTTTAATTTGTTAATCACTCCAATATTTCTAGACACCAGTCTGCACAAATAGTCAATATGAAATTTCCAAGATAGTCTGTCATCAATTAAAATCCCAAGAAACTTAGTATGTTGAACCCTTTGAAGATCATTTCCATTAATATGTATAGAACCTGGAAGAGAATCAATAGAATTACTAAATATCATATAATGTGTTTTATTAATGTTTAAAGATAATTTGTTTGCTCTTATCCAATCTTGTACATGAACTAATTCAGTATTTATTTTATTGAGGAGAGTTACAGGATCGCGTTCCGAAAGGAAAATATTCGAGTCGTCGGCAAATAGTATAAATGATAAGATACTGGAAGATCTTTTGAAATCATTGATGTATAAAATAAAAAGGAGCGGACCTAAAAGAGAACCCTGCGGAACACCACATTTAATGGTCTTAGTTGAAGATTTGATATTGTTTATACATGTAAATTGCTTTCTTCCAGTGAGGTAGCTCTTGAACCACTCCAAGGCCCTCCCTCTAATACCGTAGTGAGAAAGTTTGCACAACAGAATTTCGTGATCAACGGTGTCGAAGGCCTTGGAGAAGTCCAGGAACAAACCTACTGTATGAGAATGATTGTCAATAGCACGAATAATTTGATCAATGAGAATTATCATAGCATGAACGGTTGCATGTTTTTTACGAAATCCAAATTGAGTATCTGACAATATTTTAGAACTGGTTAAAAATTTAATCAAGCGAGAATAAACGAGTTTTTCTAAGATTTTTGAAAATGAACTTAGCAAAGAAATCGGTCTGTAATTCCCTCGATCAAGTGGGTCACCTTTTTTAAAAATTGGAATTACTTTTGCTATTTTCATTTTGTGAGGGACTGTTCCAGTGGACAATGATAAATTAAATATGTGTGTAAGTGGGATAACAATTTCTGTTATAGTATGTTTCAAGAGAGAATTAGTAATGCCATCATAACCAGCGGATTTTTTATCCTTTAAGTTGTTAGTAATATTGATAACTTCTTCCGGTTGTATAGGAATCAGAAATAAAGATTGTGCATTCGGTTGGTCCAAATTTAAATGAAAGGGT
Source organism: Heliocidaris tuberculata (assembly GCA_025618425.1). NCBI lineage: Eukaryota > Metazoa > Echinodermata > Echinoidea > Camarodonta > Echinometridae > Heliocidaris > Heliocidaris tuberculata. The sequence continues at coordinate 32,406,333 of CM046839.1, read as the reverse complement.
CCATTTGGTGGGGGTATGTCTTTGGCAAAGTTAGGTCCAATATTGACGAAAAAATCATTAATACTTTCAGCAATTTCATCTGGGTCTTGCAAATAGACATTATTAACCCTGATTTCTCCAATTTGAGTTTTGGAACTATTCCGATTAAGTGAATCATTAATCAATTTCCATGTATTTTTACTGTCGTTTTTATGTTGTTCAAATTGTTGGAAAAAATACTCTTTTTTGGCTGAACGTAAAACAGAAGTCAAAGTATTCTTATAACTTTTGTACTTCCTTTCATTTGCTTTAGTAGGCTTGGATTTGTATCTAGAAAATAGGCGATTTTTTCTGTTTATTGAGCGTAGAAGTGAATGCGAAATCCAAGGAGAACGTGGATTTTTTTTATAATCAGACTTATGATAATTTCTCAATGGAATGTCTCTATCAAAACAGTGTGTGAATTGTTCAAGGAATAAATCAAAAGCCATATTGACATCGTTATTGTTAAGTACACTTTGCCAATCAGTTGTTCCCAAACTATGCTTTAGTTTGTCCATATTTACTTTATTCATTTTACGAAATGTTCAAACAGAATTATTATTGGATTTGGAAGTTGTAATAATAGGTAGAAACGAATAAATTGGAAAATGGTCACTTAAGTCTGAGATAATGATGCCAGAATGAGCAAACTCAGAAGAGTTGGAAAAAATGTTGTCAATTAATGAGATAGACGAATTAGTTATTCTAGTTGGCTTATTAATTAGAGGTACAAATGATTGTGACATCATAATATCAAGAAATTCCTGACAAAAGACATCTTGTTCCGAACGCAAGAGGTTAATATTAAAATCGCCCATTACAAAGCAATGTTTAGAGTTAAGATGGTTTGATGAAACTATTGATTGTATAGCTACGCTAAAATCTACATGATTAGAATCGGGAGGTCGGTATACAGCTCCTACAATTATGTTTTTATTGTTCAGAACACGTATTTCAATGAAAATAGATTCAATAGCTTGTGACATAAAGCTCAATTCATGTATTATTCTGTAATTTAGTGTTGAGGAAATGTATAAAGCTACTCCACCGCCACGCTTTTCAGTTCTAGAATTTGTTTCAAGTTTAAAGCCATCAAGGGAATAAGAAGAAACAGACTCATCCCGTAACCATGTCTCTGACAAACCCACCACTGAGCATGGAAATTTCAAAGAATTGACTATAGATTTGAAATTTTCAAAGTTTTTGTTTAAGCTTCTAATGTTGAAATGTAGCAGTGAAAAGTTTTTTTCGAAATTGAGTGATTTTGTGTCGAATTTGGAAGCCGTAATATATTCAGACGTTTGAAACTTAGAGACAGTATCATTTTCATCAATATAATATTTAAATTCAGGAGTATTTTCCATGAGTTTGGAAGCAAAATCTGCTTCACGGAAGTTAATATTTGGGGAGTTAACTCTGCCAGTATTACAGGAATTGAATGAAGAGAAAATCAAGTCTTCATCTTGTAAGGAGTAAAAAGGAAAAATATTCATGGCTGCCATGTCATCTTCATAGCATCATCAAGCACGTTACCTGAAACAAAGATTTTATTAATAGCATATTTAAGAATCCGTTGAACATGTGGGACACGTGGAAAAAGGAGAAAGTAGAAACAGTGAATGCTCACAGCGTCAGCAGAAGAGGAATAACAAAGACAAAAAAGACGAAGAAAAAAAGCAAAAACAAAAACAAAAAATAAAAAGTGGACGTCAAAGCGCAATGTAGTGAGCCTTAAAGGGTACTCTGCTTGTAAAAAGGAATTTTCACGGTTTATCATTTTGATGAAGGAATGAGCGAAAAAAATCTTTGAGTAATGAAAGGCAAACAAATCCTCACAGGAAAAATACATATCATAATTATTAATTCATGTAGTTACTTGTCTACATGAATGCAAATAAGCTGAATCACATTTGAATAAAGAGAGATGAAGGCTTATGAGTACAAGGTGTTTACTACGGTGGAGAGAGTATCAGTAGTATAATACGCATGCTAGAATCATGCAGTGAATACAACCCTGTAATCTACACGGAAACAAGTACAAATGAAGAAATTCTTCAGCCAGGTGAATGTATATATCAGCTTGGCACGCATATCGTGTGATGGAAAAATGAGGGGAAAAAACACTGCATAACGATCAGGGTACATGTAGAGAGAAAGCTACATAAAGTTCAAACTTCTTATTCTCCCGTTCAAAAAGTCTACAGAGTATGTCTAAATCAATCTAATGCTCGATGGTGTTTTACATAGACAGAAATTTGATTTCTGTGGCAGGAGATACAATTTGAGTCAAATTCTCCGAAAATTATCAAATAAGTTATCAAAATCATTCAACAAGCAACCTTCTGAGAAAAATCAGAACTAAAGGGATCTATTAAGATAACTGATTCATACGAGCAGAAATTGGTTTACTCTCAAGAACAACAACAACAGTGTATCTAAATCAATTAAATAAAGAATTCTTTAACTTGTATCAGTAACTCTATTTGAGTAATAAGTTTGAATCACATAATAAAAAAGATTTAGTGTATCACAATGTTCAAAGCCAAGTGATTACATTCTACATAAATAAAATATGTTCTCAGATTTATGAGATGCAATGTTCAAACTTATATAAATCAATTATTTACAAGTATCAATAAGATTCTCAAAATAATTACAGGAAGTAATGGTTTACTTCCAAATCTGGTTACACACAACAGGCATAAATGGAGAGGTTGTCATGAAGTGATGGTAAGTATCTGCCTTGATAGAAATCTATTAATATGTATTTCATCAATAAGAAAAAAAAAATGTTTAAACCATCATTCATCTCGCCAAATCTGGCTTGTCGTATTTAGGATCCTTCACAAGGTTGTCATAATTATTCTATATCCTTCAATCTTGTATAAATCTTTCCGAAATTATTTTGTTTATATATTAATTCTGAATGCATATTCTTTTTCATAGAGTAGAATAAACATGATAAATATCATTACAAAAATAATAAAAAGAAAAAACAGTAACAGGTTTCCCTGTTCGACTACTTTTATTAAAAAATATAATGTATGACATTTCTGAAAATCAGAAATAAAATAATTTAAATCTGATTGCATTATAATCCGGCTTGTGTTGAATGTAATATTTTACATTTTTTTGGAAGTTCATTTGCTGAAATGTTATCAGGAATGATGGTAGTAGCATGTATTTTTTGGGGGGAGAAGTTATGAAAAGGCTAAGCAATGCACTGTGGGAATTTTAATAGTACATGTGTCAGCAATTCAACGCAATGTTTGCACTAATCATTACGTCCTGCTCTCACACGAGGCTTGATTTTGATTGCGTCAGTACCGGTGCTTATCAAGCCTGTGAAGGCAACTAACCCATACGTCAGTTATTGAAATGATTTGTGTGAAAGCAGAAAAATAAGAAAAACAGGATGGTGAAAGTTTGAAAGAAATCGGACAAGGAATAAGAAAGTTATGGATGTTTCAAAAATGAGATCACTACATCTATGCGAATCTCAAATTGGCAATTTGGTGATTCGATTGTGACATTTTTGTGGACAACTCTCCCATTTGTCGTCCACAAAAATATCATTAATTTGCGGTTTTCTTCGAGGCGCTTTTACCCTCGGGGCAGTACTCAAAATATATTGGAGATAGCATATTGTTATAGGTCCTCATGAAAGAAAAAGATCCTACTGAGTAATACATTTTGAAAAAAAGTGACATTTTAGTCATTTTGTGTGTTGGAGCGAATGGGGGAGTTGTCCACAGCTACATCACAGTGACATTACCTATTCGGCCAATTTGAAATTTCCATATGCATAGTGATTACAACTTTCAAAAATTCATAACTTTCTTATTGCTTGTCCGATTTCGTTCAAACTTTCACCAATCTGCTTCTCTGATTTTTCCTCTTTCTTTCAAAGCAACTTGCTATTAAGGTTGGATTTCCCTTTAAACGATATCCAAGACTTTCATGACGCACAATAGACCGTACAAGTCACTGACGCAGTCCCACGTTAGCAAAATAACACATCGTGTACAACGACCCTTATGCTCATTACACACGAGGAGTTATTTGCCTGACGTATAGGGCGGCTTCAGGGACAGGTGCGCAGTGGCGTACCCAGGATTTTTCAAAGGGGGCGTCTTTTTACTCAAAACTTTAAAATTTTCGTACAAGCAAGAAAAAAAAAGAAAGATTATCAGCATTTGGGCGTCAAAAATGAGCTATTGCTTCATTTCTTAAGGGGGGGGGGGGGTTGGTGTTTGAACACCTAGAACACCTAAAACACCCACAACACTCATGACACTTTCCCTCGGTACGCGCATGCAGGTGCGTCATATGAGAGTGATATCGTTTAAAAAGGAGATGCAAAATGAAAAAGGCAAACAATAATTTCAATGACTGGCATATATGTTAATTGCGTTGGCTTCACAGGCTCGATTAGCGCAGGTAATCATAACGGAATCGAAATAACGTCTCGTGGGCAGCGGGCCTTACCATTCCGTTGGAAATCTTATTCAAGTCGACCGGTACGCCGGCGATGGTGAAAGCCCGCTTGGTGACGTGGTTGAACTTCCATGGCCGGTCTATGACGGCCCTGGTGAAGAACCTGGAATAGCCGAGGGTACCTTCGAACGAGCAGGGTAAGACTCGGGATGGCAGCTGGAACTCGAATTGAAATCTGTGATCACCGGCTTCTAGGGGTATCTGGTAATCGTCATTCTCTTCACATGGCTCTGAAAAATACAGATTCTTTTGTTTTGTTGAGAACACCAGAAGGATACTTGGTGCTCCGATATACACTTTAAAAACTAAAGTTTTCAGAGTGAAATTCTGTTCCGGTGACAATCGTTCCGGGCTATAGGGTTAGGGTTAGAGCTGCCATTGGGTGTTAGCTTTGTAAGTTTAGAGTTATGGGCCCGTATTCTTGAAAGCCGCCTAACTTAAGCCCCCGTCTAAGTGTGCAGATTACATTTTAGGCCACTGACTTATGGAGTGTCAAAATAATGTCACCCTCGTAATCCTACACAAATCACCACAGTTCTGTAACGAAATGGAAATAAAAATACTTGTCTTGATGAAAATGATTTCTAATGTTCACTGCACATCGAAATACATATATATATTTTAATTTTGTTACATAAATATAGTAATTCATACGGAACTTTGGGGTTGACAAATGGCCTTCCATGTATCAGCGGCCTAAGATATGTCAGGCTTAACTTAGGCCGCTTTCGGGAATACGGGCCATGGTTAGGAGTAGGTACAGTGTTTGGTCCAGAGTTGAAATTAAGGATTCGATTAGTGCAAAATATTGACCGCTGATCAGTTGCCGCCGGAGCATAATATTATGTGGTACAACCTACTGTTTTAGAAGAGATAGCTACCCCGTCAGAAAGAAAATGAACGTATACGTCACAGTAAGCAAAAAGTGTGAAAATGTGCTGAATACAGAGTGCAAATTATTGGTGGTTCGCAGTGTGCAGTATACGCCACACTGTGTTAACTAGGATACAAGGGTAAACATTGTGTGTGCGTGTGTGTGTATATATATATATATATATATATATATATATATATATATATATGTATATATACACACTCTTTTATATTTTTGAAAGCGGCCCAAGTTGAATCTGGCTTTACTTAGTCAACTGAATTATGAAAGGCAAAGTTTCAGCCCTCTAAGTTCCTTATTATGTAACGAAATAAAGAAACGTGATTAATTTGGTCAAGAAATGATAAAGAGAAAGAATAATTTTTTGTATTTTCAATTGGCGATAGAATTATAGTGCCTTTTACAGCATGAAAATTTTGACATTTGATACTCCATAATTTGTTAGACTAACTCTATACTCTCATTTAAATGTAGGCAGGGTTTAATCCTGCCGTCTTTCAAGATTAAAAGCTTTTGGTTACATCGTCGTAAATTTCACATGGTGTACTCTCTGTTGCCACATTTCACACATTGTTTTTGACACATGAAAACAGTGTGAACACTAGGTTAAGTAAAAAATCACTAGTTTATAAAAAGTTACCTTTCCCAAATATTTGAATGTTTTGGTCGAAGTAGCACTCTCCCGCCATATACGGTATGGTGACCTTTGACTTGCCACGTGACTCGATCTCCGTCCAGTTGACCATCGCACGACCAACAAACTGCATGTATATACCTGAAAATGAGAATATGACAGAGGAAGAGCGGGAAAAGAGAGAAGGGAAGAGAGAGAGAGAGAGAGAAAGAAAGAAAGAGAAAGAGAGAGAGAGAAAGAGAGAGAGAGAGAGAAAGAAAGAGAGAGAGAGAGAGAAAGAAAAAGGCAGAGGGACAGAGAGAGAGAGAGAGAGAGAGAGAGAGAGAGATTTGATTAGCAAGCCAACAACTTTTCTCTGAAAATAAATACATTTCAATAACAATGAAAATCTAATCTCCCCGTAATCATGGAGCATGGTATTTCCCAATTTAACCATGTAATGAAACTAACGACATAACCTTCGCAATGACTCCATCACTATCTCATCATCACAATCATTGTCATTTACAGTTTAAGATGAATGTATAAGCTTTATTTTATTTTGTCATTTTGTCAAAGATACAGGGTGAGATTTAGGTTCGTAAAAGGGTTTCATGTCAAATTTAGGGTTGGGGTTAGAGTACATTGTTAAAGTGTTTTGTCAAGGATCCTAACTTCAGTCCTTGAAGTTAGGAATTCGATTACCGTGGGAACTTGACCGTGGAGCACTTGTCACCGGAGCATGTGCCGTAGAACCCTCAAGTTCATGCTTCGGTTGTATTCCAACAGCGACAAATGGCTCGTAAGGCATTATAGCTCGGGTGGTATCGAGGTATGTGGAGCGTGCATACTCCCGGGGTATCACTACTAAGCAGTGTCACTCAGATGTATCTAATGAAATTGACACAATGCCGAGCCGTATACACTGCCAATTTAACCTGTTAACACTGAACTATGGCGAACCCTACGATAAACTGAGAGAACTTCACTGTAATTGATGAAATTTGATATAAATCCTCCATCTTCCATAATGATGTCTTAGTGCCTACACATGCAAACCTATTATAGACATTAAACAAACGAGGACATCCGAGAAACTGTAAATTCAAGTTGTGTGTGAGTATACCTGCAGGCACTTTGAAATGCACAGGTTCCTTGGCTTTCACATTAAGCACATTGTCTGCCGAATGTCATGATGTCTCAAATTGAAGAGTTTTACCTTTTATCCTATATCATTTCCAAACATGTGCGTTGCCAACTCTTTAAGAGGGGGTATATAGCACCCAAGCAAATATTGATAGTGCCCATAAAATCTCCAAAATGTTATGGGGGTGGGGTAGTTGTGCATTTACTCCATAGCGCCCCTTTCGCTTACCCTGGTTTCTTTTACATAATCTCATTTATTATTCTAAAAATATCAACAAAAATCTTAGACAGAGCGAAAATGCTTTCATAGATACAGTAAAAGTAAAATTGTTATTTAAAACTATATATCTTTTATGAATATATTTTTTCGAGGCAAACTAAAAAAATTAAAAGTTGCAATCCTTAAAACCGCATTTACTGACATAAGAGAGCGAGTGTTTCCCGCCCGTAGCATACCGAGAATTCTCAAGACGTTCCTAACGTCCGGGAATAAGGGCCGACGCGTTAGTCCCGCAGAGCGCAGAGATAAGAATTTCCTGCTAGTGACTGACTCTCTCTTTACACTGTCGGACACCACCTTTTCCATCAAATAGATGAAGTACATCAGAGAGTAAGAGTATCACAGTCATCTGTGTATGTGGCGCGTGCCATGCATATCATTCGTTTAGAGGATCGGAGGGGGTAACGTCCTCCCTCATTTAGAAGCCTTAAAGGGAAATGCGTTTCACACGGATTTCATGACATTCCTGTAACACAGGTGGATAATTGGGCAAGCGCCGAAAGACACTACTCAGTTTCGACATTATATCCATCATTAGCTACGTTCATACGGGACTTCGAAACTTTAAGTTAGCGAAACATTAAGTTAACGAAACCACGACTCCCTAACCACAGCGAGGGTTCACATGAGCCCTAAACAACGAGCTGAAACTGCAAGCCGAGCGATCGTCGTGGTTAACCCAGGAAGTAGATCCCATTGTGTTTACTGTACACATACAGATCCTGTGTTCATAATTCGCGTGAAGGGTATGACCCGGAAATTCAACATGAACAGCAAGGTCATCCAAAACCACAAGCCTGCGAAACTTAAAGTTTATTCCGTTCACATGGGCCGTAACTTCGATGGAGGACCCCCCGCTGCTCGTGGTTTCGGCCTTAACTACGAGCTCGCCTGTGGTTCTAGAACTACAAGTAAACTTAAAGTGACTTGGTAACTTTGTAGAGGCTTGATGAAATCTGAGCTGCCTGGCCTTACATGCTATCATTGTATGTAATATGGTGTAAAAATGAAGCCCAGGGAAAAAAGCACTTCAAAATCATCATGTGCTTCACACAAGTAAACATATGCAAGTGACCGGAAATGCCAGACTCATTTTCCCCCATAGACTCAGTGTTAGACTAAAGCGTATGGCCATACGCTTTCGTAAATAGAGTATTCATTCATGGATATCTTAATAGTAGCATTATATATTTGAAAACCTTTCTATGCCTGGCTATTTATTTATCCTTCTGAACATCATTATACAAGACAGATATCAAAATTCAACAATTCATTAAATCAAGCCTCCACAAAGTTACCGAATCCCTTTAAAGTTTCGAAACCACGAGTCCGTTCATACGGGCTGAAACTATACTACAAGATAACTACAAATTAACTTAAAGTTTTGAAACTACAAGGGAAACTGAAAGTTTAGCTCCCATCGTGTGAACGTAACTAGAGTCGCTTTGTAGGCAAAGGCAGAGAACTGATCATTAAACCAACTCACATCCCCCCCCCCCTTATTGTAGGGAAACGAGATGTTTAGTAGAGTTTGTTGAAAATCACAATCCTGAAAGGAATTAAAAACAAGTGAATGAGTAAATTACGCAATGCGTAATAAATGTCCCCGCCGGAAGTGCAGATCTGTGGAAATTAACTAGCCTGAACCTTAAAACTTCAGTGAAAAACTTTAGTGAATAAAATAATAATGTTACTGCATGCAAAAGAAGAGAATACCAACAATGCATGTATACAACTGAAATATAAAACATGAAAACATTATGAACCTTCAGCCATTTTGAATAAATTTGCATAAATATGCATGAACAATGAATTTCAAAATTCTGTGTAGGAGTTTGGAAGCCCCCACCCAGCCCTATCAGATAAAACAATCGGAATCAAAATCCGATGTGAAATAGAGGAGAAGTAGCATTTTTCGTCAATTTTGAATAAATTTGCATAAATTTGCATAATTAATGAATTTCAAAATTCTGTGTAGAAGTTTGGAAGCCCCCACCCAGCCCTATCAGATAAAACAATCGGAATCAAAATCCGATGTGAAATAGAGGAGAAGTAGCATTTTTCGTCGATTTTGAATAAATTTGCATAAATTTGCATAATTAATGAATTTCAAAATTCTGTGTAGAAGTTTGGAAGCCCCCACCCAGCCCTATCAGATAAAACAATCGGAATCAAAATCAGCCAAGAAATGACGGAGAAGTAGCATTTTCTAACATTTGAGCACACACGGACAGACGGACGGACGGACGGACGGACGGACACACACACACACACACACACACACACACACACACGCACACACGAACGGAGCCCGTTTCATAGTCCCCTCGCGAACTCCGTTCGGCGGGGACAAAAAGTCATAAAGGGGGAAAAATGTCCGAGAATCCCCTATGATTCCCGAACTCATAATGCCCATGAAAACCCCCTCTAATGGTCCTCGATCTTTCTCCGTCAATGCTTGTATTAATATGAAATAGAGCAATCGGTCGTGTTATAAGAATATAATATACGATAATACACACATTGTATACAATAAGGCTTCTTTGTTCTCATCAGATCTTCGTTTGATGAGGAGTTCATGGTATTATCTGAAGTTGTCTAGAATAGAATGGACATTGAATACAATGCCTATGGATATCAAGTGCTCTATATATCTAAGAAAAAAGAAATAGTTATCGTTCTTTGGTAAATTTATTGAGTTGAGTTATTCATTTAAAAAGTTGACAAAATTGACTTATAAAGTAAGGACTCCAATGTAACAGCTAAAATTATGTTTTCACGAATTTCTTTTTAAAATCCACCTTTCGCTGTAATGCTTGCAAAGATTGATTAGAATTCGGAGCATTTGACGTATTAAGTGCACTTGTTATGCATGTACAATCTATGTTAGATGTGGAGTTTGTGATATTGTTCTGATTACAGCGTTTATCGGAATTTGTCTTTAAAAAAATAGACATGGTTTCTATTTTCAAGGAACTTTCAACATATGACAATCCAATGCTTATTATTGATATTATTAACGTAAATCTAGTACAATCATTTTGAAAAAATAACAACTCTGTTTCGTATTTCAAACATAGAGAAAGTATACTGCATTGTGCAGCATCACATGACATGGCAACTAGATTCGCTTAGACATGATGTATTCCCTTGGGCAATCACAATGGCATAGTAACTATTCATGGAAGTATGGTTACAGACCTTCAAACTGTCACACCACTGTCCGTGCAGGTGTAATTCAAGCTTTGTCATTTTTCCTTCCCCCGGGCTTTGTTTGTCACAATCAATCCATTAACGGTTCCTGCTCGTAGTAACCATGCCCCCACTTCAGCGGTATTACAACATAGTTTGCAGCACAAACCCTGTCCGTCGTAAAGAGTAACAAAGTGTCTGAACTTTAAGACTATGTAGACTGAATGGTCTACTGCACTCCATAGGCCTAGTGTTACTTACTCAGCCAGAGACCTGCAAAGTTAGGGTCGGCTCAAGGGTTTATGAAATTGTGTTCCAGCGTAAACAAACATAAAGTCTGTGTCTGGAGACTAATTGCAACACGTATTATCGCGAGCTCTGATGCTACAATCTGTCTCAAAGATGGAGTGAGTTGTCACTGAGTCTGGAATATGCAGTCTAATTCCGGTGGTAGATTCAAGAGAGAGAGAGAGAGAGAGAGAGAGAGAGAGAGAGAGAGAGAGAGAGAGAGAGGGGGAGGTGGGGGGGGGGGAGGGGACACATGGGATACGTGACCCATTTGAAATTCAATTTGGCATAGGCCTACCCGGGGCACAGATTTCAAACAAACAAGGTACGTGAAAATGAGATATCCCTCCATTTTACCAGAGATCTTAAAAAAAAATTATACCCCTGTTACAGAAAATGAGAACAGCAATAGATTCCTTGATCATTTTCATTTTTACATAAGTTGTGCGTTGATCGTACTATTTTAAATACATGGACATGATGGAAAGGTACATCAAGTCACTTACAACACGCGGGAAACACATTTGAGGGATAGCTTGTTGTTGACTACGAGGGAAGTTTTTATCAACAGTTTCTCATCTGATAAAGACGGACAGGAAGAAAGAAAAACACCCAGCTTCCTCCTCTTACGTATATATGCTGAGTAAATGTATGGCAAGAAATGAATTCGGGGGGGGGGGGGGGGGGTCAGTTGTCAGCGAGTCTGGAATATGCAGTCTAAGTCCAATTCCGAAGGGGGTGGGGGGGGGGGGTCGTCACGCTACCCCAGACTTTTGCCACAAGCACACATACATTTAAGATCCATCCATTTTTCATTTTTCCAAAAGGGGTTCAGAAAATCTTCCAAAGAGAACGATTCCTTGGTTATTTTCTAAATTTCCCATAAGAAAACTAGTCTTAAAGCATTGAAAAGAGTTTTATCCTGCACCCCTATCAAACGACATACCTTGGCAATTACAATATATTACATTTTGTCATTTTTGGGATATGCAGCTTCAATAAAATATCCAATGTAACAAAATCAAATTAGATATTAAAACACGGGAGTTAACGAATATTCATCTGGGGGGGGGGGGGTCATTTTCATAACCCGTTTCTAAATCGGATTGAGGTTCTGCATCTGGTGAACAAACATAATCACTATCTGCAGACGTCAGGATGTAATCTCGGTTACGTAAACAACTGGATGAAGAGAGAGAGACGTGCTGTGCTGAGTACCGCACGAATTGCAAGATTTAACAACTGATATCAGTGTTATCATCACGCTGTATACATATAGGTGTACGAAAAGAGGGGGGGGGGGCAGAGAGGGTTACAATTCCCAGAAAGTTTGTAAATTATAAACTTGTTTTGCGGTGTTGAGTGCATGATTCATGCCAAGATGTAACAACTGATATCAGTGCATCACCTTGTATACGTAAAGGCCACCGCACACCTTACGATCCGTCTGCGATCCGATTTCAGAAGAAAATGTAATAGCATTTGACAAATCATTCAAAAAGGAAAAACATTTTCGATTGAGGGTCTGAATAGTCATACAGATAGTAAAATCGATGATACGGCCTTTGCAGAGTTTTCTAGTCGGTGGAATGGCCAAATCGACTCCGAGTCGCAGTGACGTCACAAAAATCGTACGACTGCCTACGATTTGAAACTAATTTTCCCTTATTCTCTGTAGAAAGCTGACACCTCATCCAAACCCTATGTTTGGTATTCATATTACTTTTCAGAACCTGAATAGGGTAGATTTCATTTGTTATAATGCCAATTTTTAATGCCATAGCGATTTATTTCACAAATCGGATCGCAGACCGATCGTAAGGTTTGCGGTGGCCTTAAGCGTTCGTAGTGTAGGAGATAGGGAGGGCAGGGAGGTCTGAGAGGGCTGCAGCCCCTCCGAAAATGCATAACATTACTAACATTCGTGTATTTTCCTGTAACATGTTACAATTGACGTAGCTTAATATGCCTTTGATCAATCTGCCTCTAAAAGCGATTTTCTTTTGCGGAAGGGGGGGGGGGGGGGGGCATGGATCCACCGATAGAGAGGATTGTGGTTAACTTACACTCAAGTGCCACGGTATATAGGTGACAACCTATACACAATAGCAAATGGCAGAATTAATGAAATCGCATTAACTTCGCAAGAAACAGTGTCTTCAGATCTACCAATGATCATGGAAAAGTGCGCTTTCCAGGAACATAGGCATACCATCGTTTGATGAGGCATGCGTGCATTATATTCATATAAAAAATGGTCGACATATTGGCTTAAAGGGTACAGTCACATGATGTGACTCACATCACCACTTTTACTTCTTTTCAAACTTTCCAGTCTTATTGAGGGGTGTAATTTTTTTTCTTTTTGATAGACGTGTATTAATCAGATTAGATTATTATTGTTATTTTATTTATTTATTTATTTTTATTCATTTATTTATTTATTTATTTCATTTTTTTTTTTTTTTAATTTAAAAAAAATCATTATTATCATTATTATTATTATTATTTTTATTATTATTTTTTTTTTTTTTGGGGGGGGCCGACCTTTAACATCACCATTCCTGAACGAGGCGATGCAGGATCGAACCCCGGGTCCTACACAGGTAGACCAGTCATCTCACATCAGCAATCAAGATTCACATTCTTTTTTTGGTAGGACGTGAAGGAATTTAAGATGCATTCACAATCGGATTCATGGTATTTTTTTTTTGTTGCAGATTCTAAATAAAGCACAATAACTCGATACCAAAGATTCTATGGCTTGGAATATACAATCGTTTCAATTTGACAGGCAATATTTTCACAGCGTCGCCCCCCAAGAATATGCTCTTCATGTCAAAGCAATTCAGTGGGATGCTGAGCGCAAGACATATCCACGTGATACTCTGCTCTATGACGTCACACAGCGCTGACATCTCTCCCTCTAGCTCTCGCTCTCTCGTGATGTCACACAGCGGCCTCACTTTGGGACATAAATTGATAATGGCGGGATTCTGATGAAGTTATCGCAACAAAAAAGAGCAAAGGCACGACTTGCCTGTCTGCGCGATGCCGCTCAAAATAACCCGTTTTCCTTATTATCATATTTCTCCCTATTTTTGTCTACTAAATTGAATTCATAGTACGTGTTTTCTCCGCTGCATATCATATTTTGTCGGTGCTTTGCACCGAAGGAATCTATAAATTAACGCTATGTTTCTCAATAGATTCCCGGGGTTTTCATAAATAGAAGGTACACTGCAAAAACCAGAGTGTTAATCAAACACCATCAACACCATATACTTGGCTACACCAGATAAGTGTTAAAACAACACCAGTTTCGAATCAAAGTGGAGTTGTTTTAACACTAACGGTTGTTGTTTTAACACTTATCTGGTGTAGCCCAATATCAAACTGGTGTTGTTTTAACACTTTTCTAGTGTAGCCCAATATTGATAATGAGATGGTGTTGAATTAACACCGTGGTTTTTGCAGTGTAACACGTACATGACACTAGTCCATCAAGGGGGCAGGGGCCTCTTAACGGAGGGGGGGGGGCATTTTTCCTTGCACTTATTAAAGAATTTTGAAACTAGTGACTCCCCTTAACAAATACTTTGGTACAACCCCTAGGTCTTAGATTACAAAATAATACCCCCAAATACTGCAAAGTTTTAACGGCTTTTAAATTTTTCTGATCACCGTAAAAAGTACTTTTTTAAACAGAGAAATAAGTGACTTGGTATTGACATTTCTTTGTCGGTTTGCTTAGGAGTAATTTTTTTTTGCCAAGCCCATAACAATGTTAATTAGAGGTACCTTTACACAAGATGAAATATTATTCAGGGTTGAATTGGCCCCAAATGCGGGAAATTATAAAATTATTCGTAATATACCACGGTAGATATATTATGTGTTGATCGCGTGGAGGGCTAGGGGTGTCACACTTAAACCCCTCTGTCACCGAAACGCCTCATTAGCATAGATGAAAACAGGTGCACGGAGGACGCCAACGCTAATGAAACATGCAGGGACTGTCACAAAATACTCCCAGGAGGATGAAGCTAGAAATAGAGAGGGAGATAGGGAGATAGAGAGAGAGAGAAAGAGTGAGAGAGAGTGCGCGGGGGGGGGGGGGGGGGAGAGTGGTATAATGAAAGAGAGATATAAACCATTTTTAGAGAGAGAGCGAGAGAAAGAGAAAGAGAGTGAAATAGGCAGTGGGGAAGACAGAGAGAGCTAAAAAGACTGATAAAAGGGGGAGAAAATGAGAGAAAAAGAGCAAGAGAAAGATTAGAATTAGGATTACATTAACAATGACAACCGATTTCAATTGCAAGATCGAAAATAATGTCGCGTAAATATTTGGGATCATTATTAGTTTATTTTTCGAAAATTATAGTGAACGTGGTAGATGTAAACCTGAATGCATTTAAAGATATTAAAAAAAGTCATTCCACCAGCTAGCCTTAAGGTGACAAAGCCCGACCTTGGTCTAGTATGCTAATGCTATTACTCTGAGCTACATGTTTTCCAGACATTGCAACATGTGCTAATTTAGTGAATGACTCGTAAACATGCAGTACCTTGCATGTCTCGTAAATATAACAAGTTAAATGCAGTACAATCTAAATGCACAATATACCCTCATTTTCTTCAGCTATCGAAAATAGGGATAAAGCTCATCCATCAGCATGCTTTTATCACACATATGGAACCACTTACATAATTTCTCCATACATGCGATGTGGTTATATATCTGCAAGGCAAATAGATTTTCATTTCGTTTATGCAGACTGAAGCAGGGGAGGGGTAATAGATAGAGGACGAGGAGAAGACGGCAGAAAAGAGTAAAGCATTGCGTTGCTTTTAAGTTCAGCGAACAGAGAAAGAGAGAAAGAGAAAGAAAAAGAGTGAAAGAATCACAGAGGAGAGAGAGAGAGAGAAAGTCAGAAGGAGCTGTCATGGGAATTTTTGATACATTAATGTAAAAGGCTTAAGAGCCCTTGGCTCCAGTACGATGTATGTGCTGATTCGACATGACGTGGAATTTAAAACAATATTTATGTTTTTACCAAGATGTGAGGTGTTGTGTGACTGCACTGTCGTCTGGTCGTCTGGTCGTATAGTTTCTGGCAATTTGACAACTTAATACATACGAAATCAAAGCGACAGTACAGAGATTTGCTAATACGTTACATTAACTTTGTAGATTCTTGTTTTCTGCACAGTCAAGAGGAGTGAAATAGAAGAACAATAATGCGCAGTGTTGGTCGGAATCGGTGGGTGTTACAAGCTCTCAGATATTTACTAAAACTCTAAAACTGGGATACAAAAACACAATCATAATTATACAAGTTGTTCTTTTTTTTCTCCATTACACGAGAACAAAGCAGAACCTTGATTCCAGCTATACCCATGATTATTTTCTCATTATGGTGTATATACTTAAATCACAAAATATTTCAAAAAAGGGGTCATGTATTCAAAAAATACGTTACACGGTCAGAGAGTCAATCTTGGCGATTAACCCTCTTTTGCCCGCAGAGCCCGTAGGCCAATCCGAGTGTGAAAATAGATCGAGAGAAGAAATGCAAATGTAATGACCAGAGCTTGAAGAAGAAGAGGAATGACCTGCCATAGCTTCTGGGGCTTTGGAGACCATCATCCGTCCGGTTGCCACGGGAGACGGAGATGAGATTGGAGCGCAGGAAAGATAAGGATGCATATTTAGAGAGAAAGAGTGGGGGAGGGGTAAAGAATAATGCGAGATGATACAAGAACGAGAGGTAAAGAGAGAGAGAGAGAGAGAGAGAGAGAGAGAGAGGGAAAGGGGGGGGGTAACAAGACAGAGTTAGGCAGAGGGAATGAGGAGAAGAAGAAAATCAAGCAGGGGGCAGAGATGCTGGGAAAACAAATGAATTTCAAAATTGAATAGAAAGATTGAAGAAACTTGAAAAGGACGAAGACAAAAAAAAAAAAAAAAAAAAAATCGAGCTACAAATGCGAAGGAACATAATAATAATGCAGATAAATGAAAATAAATGCATGTCAGTACTTCAGAGAGACAGGAAGGGACAGAAAGAGAGAGAGAGAGAGAGAGAGAACAAGAAAGATAGAGAAAGACAGATATAATAGACAGATATAAGGTATAAAGTCGAGATGTATAATGTATAAAAAACGAGAGGGGAGAGGGTCACTATAAAAGAGTAATGTAGAGAGAGAAAGAGAGAGAGACAGAGAGGGAATAAGAGAGGATTAACACAAATAGACAGATATAAGGTATAAAGTCGAGATGTATAAGGTATAAAAAACGAGAAGGGAGAGGGTCACTATAAAAGAGTAATGTAGAGAGAGAAAGAGAGAGAGAGAGAGAGAGACAGAGAGGGAATAAGAGAGGATTAACACAAATAGACAGATATAAGGTATAAATTCGAGATGTATAAGGTATAAAAAAAACGCGAGGTTAGAGGGTAACTATAAAAGAGTAATGTAGAGAGAGAAAGAGAGAGAGAGACAGAGAGGGAATAAGAGAGGATTAACACAAATAGACAGGTATAAGGTATAAAGTCGAGATGTATAAGGTATAAAAAAACGCGAGGTTAGAGGGTAACTATAAAAGAGTAATGTAGAGAGAGAAAGAGAGAGAGAGAGGGGGGGGGGGGAGATGCGAATGGAGAAAGAGAAATAAAGAACAAGGCAATCATGACCATGCATACGATGAACTTGGTCATTCTATGATGATAGTCCTCGGAGATGTTCCTCTGGTAGGGTTCATTTAACAAGGACAGTGAATTATTAAACAGTAAACACCCACGTCGGTTCACTAAAAATGAAAAATGATCACGCATTATGAATAGGACAATGTAATATTTAAGATTGCCGTAAAGACGTTTACAATCTGCTGATATATAAAAAAACAACAAACAAATGTAAGCAGTTATTCATTTATGTGAAGGCGTTTGAGTTTAGTTACATGATCGTATTATGTTTTTTTTTAATGGTTCTGTCCTGTGACAAGTGGCTAATGCACTTGTTAGCTGCATTCATGTTAGAGTATTACCAAACTCTCAATTCATAAAGAAAGCAATTGCAAATTTCATTGTTTTATTATATTCTTTTATCACTTACTACATCTTAAATATTCTATACGGAATAAATGTATTATCTAAATATACAAAAAAAAAAAAAAAATAAGATATAAAAATCTTGATATAACTATCGACCAAGGGAAACGAAATATGAATACTTATTTTCTTTTTACAATCAAGCAGCGAAGCAAGCATTTTATTTGGCACTTTACTAATTAAAGTGTTTGTCTGCCAAGAAAGTTAAAAGCATTTTCGACCAAATACACTGCAATTAAAAATATTCATACACCCGAGACAAAAAAAAAAATTACATAAAAATAATGAATAGGATGAACATCTATTTTAGCTTCGTCTAAGCGAGTTCCTCTCCAAAATATTCTAGAACGCCCACGGGTTTATATCTGTGGCCCCATCTATTGAGATCCATGTCGGCACGACTGAGGATTAATCGAGCAGTGCGCCGTGTGAGCGTCTATGCTAGATTAATCAGGGTGAAAAGGTTTCAGTCATGATATTCGAACACGTGATAAATCAAAATATTCTGTAGAGAGAAGAGAAAAAGGAGGGCTGTATGGAGGGGGGGGGGGGGGGGCTAAAGGAAGATATTATACGCCAGTGAAAACTGAACCTCCTTTTGTTTGGCTTACGAGTTGAAATCTCTATCGAAAAAAAAAAAATCGCCACAGGGCTGTAAACCATTAGAGAGAATGTATCATCCCAGATTAAAAATTAAGCCGATATTTCATTAATCAAATTAATTTTGGGGCCTTCGGTTATGCTAACCAACCCTATGAAATATTACTATTTATACCTGCATCCCATAATGCATTTTTAGTACAAATTTGAATGTCATATTCTAAATTCAAACTACTGCTATTATTATCACCACTACTACTGCAGCAGCAGCACTACTACTGCTGCTGGTGCTGGTGCTACTACTAATATTACTACTACTACTATCTCTTCTACTACTACTATTACTACTACTACTACTACTACTACTACTACTACTACTACTACTACTACTACTACTACTACTACTACAACTCTACTACTACTACTACCAACTCTACTACTACTACTACTAACTCTACTACTACTACTACTACTATTACTACTACTACCTACTACTACTACTACCAACTCTACTACTACTACTACTACTACTAACTCTACTACTACTACTGCTGCTGCTACTACGACTACTATTACTACCTACTACTACTACTACTACTACTACTACTAACTCTACTACTACTACTACTACTACTACTACTACTACTACTACTACTACTACAGTTTTCATAGTTGGACGTTTTGTCGTGAAGTATTATGATACGTAATGGAAGAAAGGCTCCATGTTTTACGTTATGAGCATTGTTTCCGTAGAATAGTCACGACGGTTTCCTTTATATGTCCAAACAGCATATATATATATATCTATCTAACGAAATGAATGACACGGAAAAAATACTGCTTTGGACACCTTTCTCATGCATTCGTCTTTTTTTGTTTAAATGTCAGGTCCCATGTTGTAAACGTTGCCTTATGAAATATTCTAAAGTACCTAAATCAAGTTATAAATGAGACACACATCCCCTTTTCACGCTAACAGTTCACTGCCATTTAATAATGTATTTAAGAAAGCATTTCAAAAAAACCTTGTATAAATAAATACATTAAACTGAAATGGTTGTGACATGTTTTGGAACTAAACTAATACATTCCTGAAAAGACAAACTAACCCCCAACACCCCCCCCCCCAAAAAAAAAAAGCAAATAAAAACAACAAAAACAAAAACAAAAAAACAAACAAAACACACACACACAAAAAAAACAACAGAAAAATTGAAGGAAAACGGATTAACATATTTTGGAAGTGAACACATCAAATATCCCCTTTCATAATTTCTGATCATAATCTATCCCCCTCCCCATTGGCGCAAATCCGTGCATTCCTTCTTTTCATCAGGGGGGGGGGGGATGGATTTGTTATCCATGAATGGTCATCCCCCCCCCCAGTTGAAAAGAAATTCTTGCAGATTTACGCCCGTGCCCCTCCCAAAAGCAACAGCACGAACACATAGAAAAAAAAGTATAAAGAGAAATACGTATTTTAATATAAATGCATTTTCTACATGTATTTATCTCTTCTGCACAGGAATCAGCTGTCAAAAGTGATGATACAAAATGTAAAATAGGCCTGTGATTACAGCAGTTCGTCGATACAAGTTGGCAATTTGTATTTGAAGAAGAGAGTGACCTGTTTACATCAGGTCAAATATGACGTCATCTACTTAGGTATACCAGATACTCCTGGGTCTCACATTGACAGCACTGTGGTATATGGGTGTATAGGCTCTTGATTATCATATGGGAGGTTCTTGGTTCAAGGTATTTTACCTTATTTGTCCTTCTCAACCCAGGTGGATTAAATGGGTACCTGGCAATGCTTGGGATAATAATTACACGGCCTATCTTGGCTATATTATAAAGTGACAGTAAATTGAAGCTCCTAATGGCGCCATCTTTCAACAGAATTTGATAAGTGTCTGTGCCTCTAATTTTCCCATCATGCCCCATTCTAGTTTGTAGAAGCTTAGAATGTATCTGTAGGCAATTTTCCAAATGTGCAACATCAAAAATATTAGTTTGAAATATAAAATATGCCTATTTTCCAAATAGCTGTTTGTCGAAATTCAAAATAAAATGCAATTAATTTTCAAAGTATAATCTCAATTTGGCAGTTACTGTAAGGTGGCGCTGTTCAAGTTTTGCCAGTTTAATGCCGTTTTAACTTCAATATGGCTCTTTACATTATAGTGGATTTCAATTATTAGAAGTTTTTGGAAGTTGTCTGTGAAGAAAACATAAAACAAAAAGCTAAGAAAGAGATCGAAAGTCCTGTCACCTTTTCCATTGCCATACCTAGGCTTTACTTATTCAATGTTTTACAATTAATTTCAGTTTCAATGTCTACATCTAAAACACCATACACATTTCCTTGGTTATTTGGAAAGGATTCAAAAATATGGATTTAAAAATATGATGAATTAATCATTCACCAAGGAGAAAAACTGCACCAATTTAAAATTCAATATGAAACCCAAATGCGATATGACAGTCTGAGGCCCCGAAACGAAGCTTATGAATAAATCCAAACTGATAAGTATATACCTCGCTTTTACATTAATATTCTGCATCAATGAATTATATTCGAAGGAAGCGGTTTCCAACCAAGCCTTCGACATTCAAAGGACAAAAGGAATTTTGTTCTCAAACGACAAACGTAACTTATAGCATCCGTTAACCATCTATCTTGCTGATATTTAATGTTTCAACAAGTCTAGAAAATAGGGCATTAGGGGAAGACACCTACATTAGATATTGAAAATATATGTAAAAGAAGAGTTCTGTTTTACAGAGCAGTGTGACCAAACACTTTCACATACACAAATGATCATTCTGTATATGAGAGGAATATATTATGATAGACAATAAACATCGGAGCAATTCCAGCGTAACGGACATTACAGGAAGACCATTTTCTGGTTATTTTTATTTATTATTTATTTTTTTTTTTGGGGGGGGGATTTTTGGGGGTATATAATTATCTTATTGCAAACAATAACCACTTCAGGTAGCAACAGATAATTTTTGACAGCTTGGCAAGCCAGCAGTCCCCACAAGGAGAGTCCTGGATGGACTATTTAAATTGGTTTGCTGCTGCTCAGATAATGCCTCTACACTATCGAAAATAAAAGTAACAAAGCACCTCTACAACATAAAACAAAATATATTCATGGAGCATATTGTGTATGATATATGTTGTGATGTCCGTTATGGTTACAAAGAGTCCTTTTTCTCTTCAACTATTCAGTGAAATTGTTGTGCATATCCATGATAGTCAAATGTGTCTGAATCAGTTACTAAAATATGTTTTTAGGACATTTGGTTTTGAATAAAACTGTCTTAAATAACAAGAAAATGGTCTATCATGTCCTTTATGCTGGAATTGCCCGTCGGTGAATCTTGCGAAATTGTCGTTCCCAGCCAGAGATCTAGATTAGATTCACGGCAGAGGCGTTTTCTTTTTAATATTTGTAATTTCCCATACACTGCATAAAAGTTAATTGTTGGATGAAACTGCCCAATATGGGGGAACTTATATGTCCGACCAATGTTGGGACAATTTTATACGAAACTTTGGTAGTTTTTGCCTAATCGAGATCAACATTTACTACCTATTAAAGAAAAACCATCCAAGTTTGGCAAATAATTGCCAAATGTAGATGACCCTCATTTGTGGCAATTCTCCACCAAATATATTTTTACAGTATAATTGTAGGACAATAAAAAGGAGCCTTGCTTTCAGCTAGGCACCATTTCTTCATATGATTACATATACGCAACATAGGGAGGGAGAGAGAGAGAGAGAAAGAGAAAGAGAGAGAAAGAGAAAGAGGGAGAGAGAGAAAGAAAAAGAAAGAAAGAGAGAAAGAGAGAGAATGAGAGAAAGGAAGAGAGAGAGAAAGGAAGAGAGAGAGAGAGAGAGAGAAGAGAGAATTGGGGGGGGGGCATCTGTAGTGTCAGTATGTTATTCTAAGTGACATCGTTAGACCTATCAGCCTGTATAATATGCAAACGACTGAATTTGTCCGTTCTTGACTTCTCCATTCCGATCAATCTATCCACATGTTACCATGGTAACCAAGATGTATTGCTCATTGGTGGACACGCACCGCGTCAATCGAGGCGGCAGATTAAATGTCTTCGGTTGGCTCGCGCCGGCGACAGTTGCATGTCACTAACCGCAACTGGGAATAAGCTGGAGTATGGAATACTAAAAAAAAAAAAAAAATCATTTTTTATTTAGACTCGTGTATTGAAAGAAAAAAAGGGAGATGAATAACGAACACATCAAAACTGAGATTATTTCTTTTTCATTATAACAAAAAGTGCAAGAAATGTGTGTGTGTGTTGGTGTTTGTGTGAGAGAATGTGGGGGAGGGGGAAATTGTGAGTAGGGATGTGTGTGTTGAAAGAGGAAGACGGGGAAAGAGAAAGAGAGAGAGAAAATAAACCACATTGTGGTCAGAAAAAAATGTTTAAAAAAAGAATAGTCTAACGACAACGTTCACAATATATTTTTATACGGGGAGAGGGACAGCAAGAGGAAAAAGGAGAGAGAGAGAGAGAGAGAGAGAGAGATGGAGATAGCGAAACTAAGAGAGAGATAGAGAGAGAGAATATATAATTGGAAAACACAATGAAATAGAAATACTGAAATAGAATTCACTGTTTATTCATTTCCTTTTCACACCAAACATTCTCACTTTACCAGATGTCGCTTAAGTGCATCTAGCAACTATCAATATTGCACTATGTGTTTGCTAATCATCTTAATAGCGCAGGGCGATACGTCAGACACCTCCCTCAATTCGTTGTCAGTTATTGATGACTACTTAGTGTTTACAGAACGTGACGAAAATCATTCATTCAATCTTAATATTGCAAGGCCTTTTCGAATATTTTTTTTTTATACTTGGTACACCAGATTTTATATTTTACCGGTGCAAATTCACAAAAGAGGACGTAAATTTTCGATCTTTTCCTTCTTTTATCGAATTGAAGTATAAATCAGCGTATATATGTTATAGCTCTTAAACACGATAAGACTAGGCAACATTTTCAAAAGTTTCCATTTGTCATTGATTTCATGAACCTGTACTTTGCATGTCAATAACCATTGTAAACAAGTTTTTTGAGCATCCAGTGAAAAAGGGGCATTCGAATGGGTTTATTAGGCGAGTCATCCAGATAAAATATGCGCCTCATATTTTCTTGATGTTATCTCTAATGAAATCCACTGGTTTCAGAATAAGTGGAACAAGTGACGCATCATTATTTGATTACAATAAGGGAAGAAGGGAAAAAAAAACATAATGAAGATTTACAAATGGGAGACCATCCCCTTTGTTGGGTGGATGGACCACACACAGCGAAATCGATTGGTTGCAATTGATAACTCAGCCTGTTATCCACATCTACAGACTGTTTTTAGAACCTGGGAACGAACATTGCATACAGAATATTGTAAATTTGTCACAAAACGGCACGATAAATTTTAAAAACTACGATCAATCCATCACGTATATACTATTCTCCTTAAAAATCGCATTCACTCACTTCACGACTCAAATACAGATTTCACCAACGCTGTTGAATGCTGAGGTGTAGAGAGAGGTTTTGCCGATAATTGGGATTTGTGCATAGGGTTGTTTATTATGTGCGACCATCTCCGAGTTCGCTTGTCGTGTTACGACGTCATAGAATCACTCCGTAGAGTGGTCATAGAAGAACGAGGTTTGCTCAAGCTGTTCATGGACTTATATCTATCGTATGAACTGGCTGTTTTTTTTTCTTCAAGCAAGCCTTCTAAAAATTAACAACAAAAAAAGGTAAAAACCACAAAGCAGATATACATCGAGAATAAATCAAAATGACTCTCTGATATAATTTCATCGAACGTAATCTCTAAATTCCCAATCTTTGTCGTCAATCGTTATGATACACTCATGCCCCCTTCTGATCAAACATTATTGTATTAAAGGCGGTCAGTCGGCGGTGCCCGTATGTTTCTATGCAGCCCAGGCGAAGGCGACTTCGGAGATTTCCGTATTCATACACATCCACTTACGTACACATCACAGCGATCTATGCGGATTTTTGCCGAGGACATTTCGCTGATCCTCAATATACTTTCGACTAGACCTAGTTTCGTATGCGCACGAACTATTTTGCAGCATCAGCAAACACAGATTTTTATTCATTGAAACCGGAAAATTAGACACATTCGAGAAGTGTAGAGAAAAGCTGAGTATAATGCAAAATATATTGAGTTTCTTATCCCCTAATCTTTGTCGTCAATCGTTATGATACACCCATGCCTTCTTCTGATCAAACATTTATTGCATTAAGCCTGCATCACCACCGGAAAATTAGACACATTCGAAGTATAGAGAAAAGCTGAATATAATGCAAAATGTATTGAGTTTCTTATCGCCAAATTTTTGTAGTCGTTGATAATGATGCATTCACGGCTCATCTGATCAAATATTCAATGCATTAAGCCTGTCACCACCACCCGAAAAATAGACACATTTAAGAAGTTTAGAGAAACGTTGAGGGCAATACAAAATGTATTGAGTTTCTTATCCCCTAATCTTTGTCGTTATGATACACCCATGCCTTCTTCTGATCAAACATTTACTGCATTAAGCCTGTCATCACCACCGTTCGAGAAGTATAGAGAATAGGTGAGTATAATGCAAAATGTAGTGTTTCTTATTCCCAAACTTTTGTCATCATTGATAATGATATATATATTCAAAGCTCATCTGATGAAGTAAGCATGTCACCAACAAAGGAAAAAATAGACACATTTGAGAAAAAAGCTGAATATAGTGCACAATAATATTGAGTTTCTTGCGATGAAGAGGGCGAACGATGCACCCAGTGCGTGATATAGCCAGACTTGTGGAACAGGGGGGGGGGGGGGGGGGGGGGGGGGGGTGGGGATAGTCTGCAAGCACAGACCCTAATTTGAATCAGAAAATCATTTTGTCTTGTGAGAAGCCTAGCCCAGCTAACTACTGGTGTCAGGAGCAGCTATAGTACATAGCCTACGGTAGTCTCATAGTGCAGACACTCTTTTACGACTGACCAGGGTTTGTGCCTGCAAACTAGGTGGGGGATGTGAAGCACAAAATCACTTGAGTCACATAGTCACACAAGCTCTTCCGCGGATGAATAGGGGGGTTGCCCCCATTTATGCACTCTGGTTACGCCTATGTATGCCCCAATCCACGGGACTACTCGCGAATACAGTGGTTAAGACCCGATGAATTGCAAATATGACATTTAAACGAGACGGGAAGCGAGATCTGGTGACGCTTCGGGAATACAAGCCGAACCACACATTTTCGCTTTCATAATTTATCGACTTGCTTTGTTTGAAATGAAAGAAGGAGAAGACATGTGAGATATGGTTTATATTTCTGACTTTTTGGCGACTCTGCGGTCCTTCCTGTGAACGCCTGAAGCGAAACTTGATTTTATTTCCCAGGTCAACGTCAACACGAAATGTGTGTAAATTATGCATATCCCATGTATTTATGTATGTGAGGAAAAGAACGCGGAGAAATAGGAATTTGAAATGAAATGCAGTATTAAGCCGATTTTCAATCGATTGAAATGAAGGGAACGAAATTCAATTTTTTTTTCCGTTGAGAAAGATTCATCACGAATTTGTGGAGTATGAGAATTAAGAGATTCGAATTAAAAAAAAGACGTAAAGAGAAATGAGAAGTAGGGCCTGAATAGGGAGAGTATAATGACAGGATGTAGAATCAATCAATCATCATCACCACCACCACTATTATCATTATCATCATCATCACCATCATTATCATTATCATTATCACCATCATCACAAGCATCATAATCACCATCATCATTATCACATACATTATCATCACAATCTGTCCAAAGACAGGCTTACTTAACCATTTCCTATCCAACTAATGTCTATCTAAATGATCCAATCTTCGACTGCTTTATTTCTCCGTATCCTAACTCCACTTTTGCAATATGTCACTTAGTTCATTGTCATTGCACAATTAAACAGATATATATATATATATATATATATATATACTTTCCCCCGCTCTCTTTCTCTTCCTCCCCTCTCTATCTAAATATATTCATATATATATATATATATATATATATATATATATATATATATATATATATATATATATATATATATATATATATGTGTGTGTGTGTGTGTGTGTGTGTGTGTGTATCTTTCATATCTTGTTTTCTCTTTCCCCCTCTCCCTCTTATTTTCTATCCATCTATTTCGTTGTATCTTTACCCATGCAATTCTCCCTTCTCTCTCTATTTACTCGCACTTTTATATAAACGCAGACGTCTGCCTACAACCAGCAGGGCGCTGACTCGTATGAATGACAGAGTTAACGCCCTTCTAGCTCTCAACAGAGACACAGAAGATTAAATGCAATAATAGACCTGGTTGTGTATGTTATGACACTGCAGTTAATAACATTCGGGTGAATACCCTTCTTTATGTGACAGTGTATTCATTTCACATCGTTAATTCATGATGGCCCATATGGCAACTCATCACTTTCCCGCAGAAATAAAACAACAAAAAACAAACAAACAAAAAACAACCCTAAAAGGTCTGCTCAATACATCAATCCTTGCATGGCATTGTTAGAATACAAACATCAATGTTTAATGATGCTACTGTAGGTATTTATGATTTACTAAATAAAATACATATATGCAGGATAATGAATGAAGCGGTTAGCTACTGGGGTAATCATATTTTACTTTAGAATATTTTGAAAGAATATCTCCAGCCGACGGCAAGGTATGCATCAACCCATTTATTTGAAACTTAATCGTTTAAAGTGCGCCAATATTGATTCGGTGATATATATATATTTAAAAAGTGTTTTCCCCTTCCGTTTTTATTGAAAGTAAACTGACTTAACAATAGTAGTCGCAGAACTACAGTCAACCGAAAAAGTAACTTCCCCCCGACACTTTTTAATATAACTCAAGAAATATTCGATGAAATTAATTCATTCAAAAAGCAAAGTATGCACAATTTTCTTATCTGCACTTTCGGAGGTTATTTGCTAACGATCGATTATGTTTTCATAATGAAACTATGGGTTTTATTGCAGTCGGTACAAGAAAAAAAGGGGGCATTAGCCCCTTCACATTCACATCTATCACCACTGCTCCAGATGGCCTCTAGTCATTCCAGTATGACGACTACTCCCTACATTATCACCCCGGACAACTACACCCAAGGACAATATCCCCTGAAAACTCTCCTAGGACATCTACTGCTACTACTACTACTACTACTACTACTACTACTACTACTACTACTATTGGATATTTTTATAGCGCTTATATCCACCACGCAAGGTGCTCAAGGCCCTTCAATATTACCCCGGCTCTAGCTAGGCTACCGATTTCGGTGCTAACAGCATTCAAAGAATTTCTCCATTCGACACCTGGGTGGAGAGTGGTCAATGTAGATTAATGTCTTGCCAAAAGGACACTAGTGCCGAGGTTCGAACCAACGACCTTCCCATCTCCAGCCAAAGTGCTTAAACCACTCGACCACGACACCTCTACATCTAACCATAAGGCAATTATCTGCGGGCAATTAACTAAACCTTAAAACTTACCCCAATTACCATTAGGCATCTATAAACTGAAGGGGGATGTTTTATTAGGATAATTATCCAGGGTGATAGTGGAAGTGGGTGGAATCCCCACCACACGTTGCCCTAACAAATTTCCGTGTCCCTAAAGTCAGTCCAACCCTTCTACCTTTCCAATCTTGGTGTCACCACTGCATAGTAATGTTTAATTTTCAAAATGAGGCAAGATGTGGAACTGGGGGAGAGATTATTAAGGAACCTTCTACAGTTCTACTAATCCGCATACACCCTTTTCGCCCTGCAGTTGTTATTGTCTCTCGCAAATGTACCCTAGTCACGGGATGCACGATTAATAATAATTGCGTCCTCCAATAATATTGTTTCTGCCACCTTGCTACGTTCACTAATGAAAAGTAGATGACAGCAATATGCTGGGATAATTAAAACGTCGCTTTTATTGGTCCCTTCTTTCTTTCCCCTCATTAGGATTGAATGGAAGATAAATAATTCATGTTCTATTCAGAATCATGATCGATTGTAATGAAACAACTTCCCGTGTTAGGGGAAACCTCGCTAGTCATAAGGACCGCTATTCATAACGCGTGTTAAATGAATAGCGGTTTTCTATGAATAGCGGTCCTTATGAATAGCGAGTGGACCCCATTTAGGCATAAAGTTTCAGAGACATTGTCAACTTAACAAGACATCGACTACATTAATAGGTTTGTGTACTTCTGACGCTGACGGAAAAATAATGCAAAGATTTTATCTTGTTATATAGACTGGATCACACTAATTTTAATGTTCTCTTCAAAATGGCGCTGTGATTTACTGTGATTAATTTATAGAAAGTAATTTTTGTTGGTTATAAATAATCGTTGAAGAACGCAATGACGATGTATGTATTTTCTTTTTTGTCTGTAGTATACTATCAAAACGATGATGCTGCGTTTCTCATTACTGGATGACAAAGTAAGCAGTGTATAGCAAACATTTTCTTATCGCTAAAGAACCTAAAGAACAGACTTAAGAACTTACAATGACATTTTCTTAAGCTGTTTTAGGGGTAAGAATGTGTTTTGCTTATCCTTAACTGGCCTATTATGTACGTGAACTACAGTATAAATTAATTCAGCACTTGAAATTAACCTGAATCACTAGATCTAAGATGGA
This sequence comes from Heliocidaris tuberculata, assembly GCA_025618425.1. Classification (NCBI taxonomy): domain Eukaryota; kingdom Metazoa; phylum Echinodermata; class Echinoidea; order Camarodonta; family Echinometridae; genus Heliocidaris; species Heliocidaris tuberculata. The sequence continues at coordinate 32,376,881 of CM046839.1, read as the reverse complement.
AAATTACTAGAAGAAAATTTGTACTTACCCCTGAGAAATTTGGCTTCTTGCAGATCCACTTGAACATATCCAGTAACAAGATCTCCCGCTGAGTAAACGGCATGTTGCCTGTCAAAATGTATCTGAAAAGCGACCAGTTTACCCATGTTGTATACTGTTAATGCACTATCCCGCTGTAACGCGATATCTCGGTGCACTGGCGCGGGAAATTTGGAGTGTGATAAAAATGATGTCTGTTGTGTCGTCTGGAAGTCGTTATCTCCCGGAGATGTCGAAGTTGTGTTCGTTTAATGGGACGGGCACGCCGTGGTAATGTACGTGTGTGAAGAATGCACGCTCCCTAAGGTGTAATATACCAGGCGATCTTGTAACATATTCCTGTGAAATTTCCTTGGAGGTTGACGTCCCCGCTGGATGCCTTGCGAGTGGTGCACTCTACAAAAAGCACTTTCACAGCTCTCTCCCTTTCGCAGCAGCCTATTCCCACTGCGTGCACTTTATCTGCATCAAAATCCCTCAATATGTTTCCCCACACAGCATTATGATGCCTCCGATTTCGGGTTTGGAATAGTTGTTTGCTTCCCTTAGATACACGTTGATGATGACCTAGTTTGGGGGTAGGTTTGGAATGCATCTAACGATTGATATCTCCAGGTTTGTTGAGCTAGCTGTGAGTGGTTTGACGTGACGAAGACCAGTAGATATTTTCTCCCACTCCAACATTAAATTTATCTAGCAGCTTTCCTGGGTGGGCTTTAGGATAGCATCAACCGTCTCGTCTGTGAATGAGGGAGAGAATGTTATATAGAATGTTAGAATGTTAAGGATGGGGTTCGAGAGAATAAATGAAATAATAGGTATTGATTCATTAGCTATGCAAAAAATTCATATAGGAAATTCCTCAAAAAATGAATAGAAATCTGTATAATGAAGTAGAGGTATGGATCCCAGAACCTACCATTTTAAAACGAAAAGAATCTGCAGTGTAATTGTTATGGTTAAAACGGAAACGGTGTTTCCGTTTTGAACAAATAGTTTTGCTAAATAATGGAAGAATTTTATTTAAAGAAACCAAATTGAAATTTAGCTATCACCTATATAAGTAAATTTTGTAACCACCGGTAACAAAATATATATAAAGTCGTCTAATGTAAAAAATATAAAAGCTACTTACTTTTCATTTCTTTTTGTCGCTGCCACCAGTGAACTAGTATAATTTGAATGACTTTCATTTATTTCGAAAATATTAATCTTTTAAAAACGAAAGAATAAAATCTGCTATACTCATGAGGTTAGAAATGGAGAGAAAGCAAGCGGCAAAATGTAATAGTACATTTCATAAATGACTCTCCAGAGGGTGATTTGAAATTTACATCATCCAGCTGGGAGATCATGAAAAGAAAGCAAGCGGCAAAATGTAATAGTACATTTCATAAATGACTCTCCAGAGGGTGATTTGAAATTTACATCAGCCAGCTGGGAGATCATGAAAAGAAAGCAATTTTGATAATGCAAGAACTATTTGAAATTAACACGACTATAGCCTTTTGCCTGATAAACAAAATTACTTTATGTACATTACTGTCTGGTCATCCGACATTTATTCTGGCGACCTTTGCCCCTGGCTATAATTTCGTCATAGATATATATAGAGCTTGGGCTGCAACTGGGTTTCAGAATAGGTTTTGGATAGGGTTAGTGTTAGAGCTAGGTACAGAGCTGGGTCAATGATAGAACTTTACCATGGAGCAATTGTATACCCCAATTAGATGTTATACAATCCGCAGTTCATTTGTAAATAAGTAAAATGCTTTCGATATTAGTGAAATGGCAGTTCTGATTATAGATTAAACAATTTGAATGAATTTAGAACAGTCACCGATCTTTTTACACGTTTTAATTGCATCGTTGAAATTATAATCTAGATAACTTACAAACCCCAAAATACAATTTGGAATAATTGGTATATGGTTAGAATACATTAAAAGAATCCACAAGAATAGGCACTTTCTCAGCTTCCAAAATTCCAAGTCAATGGGATGGGCCCACAATGATTAAAGTAAAACAATAGTCTTCATTCCATCACCACTTTCCCTACATGCAGTAACGGTAGTTTAATTAATTGAGTTCATTATCAAATAATCTAGTCGAAGCGAATTAATTAGAGCGAATTAGTTATGCACTGAGAGAGATGATACTACACTCTTATATACATGTAATGTATACGTGTGACAAGGAAAATATGTTCAATGTTTGGAACCTTGCGTCTGCCGTGTTATACCACAGTCGCCATCATCATATAAAATACTTTTTATTTATCTTCAAAAGAAGTATCATTGTAAGCTACAGGACTAAAGTGTGATTTAACACTACAACGTGTACCAATGACAGAAACTGAATCAGATCACCAGAACAAAATATAAACTGGCGAAACGTCCCGGATAAATCGTAGCATCTAACCGCACTAAATTACTAGGTGTAAAGAAAAAAACCCACCTCGCATGAGACTGAAGTTTTCACAATGTAAAATTGAAGAATGTCAAATTATTTGGAGTAAATTTTATGACGTTTTTGTAAAATGCTATTCTTGAAATAGTACTCTGAATATTTAGATATATTTCCTCTTTTTGATAAAATCATGGCCACAAAATATGTGTATATCAATAATGAATTTAGAACACAATTAATTGCCAGTGTGCATTGCATCTGAAATTCCAGCGCTCTTCTTTAGATCTTGAGTCATGAATCATAATGAAAATGAATAGCAAAAGGTTGGCAGAAATGATGCGCAATCATATTATTGTGTCTTGAATTGTTTACCGATACACACAGATTTTGTGCCCTTGATTTTTCAAAAGGTAAAAATCTCAATAAATATTCAGTATATTGTTTTTAAGAATTACATTCAAAGAAATCGCATACCCCAGATGTTTTGAGTTACACGGCAGTAATAATTCTATCACCTATAGTCTATAGCCATTGTGGGACGAGTAAAAACTATGTGCACCTTCTACTTGCATTCAGTAACCTACCTCTTACAGTGTTCCTTTGACGGATGGCACAATATTATAAATACCCCAAAATGATTCGGTTTGCAATTTCATTTTTTTTCACCAGTGGAGCTCAAACATGTAAAAGCGGCAATTTGCATTCGACTGGATTGGTTTATTGTAGGAATATATATATACATGTATATAGCATAGCAGAACTTAATGTCTTTTAGATCTGGCGGAGTCGCTGTAAACACAATTACACTAAAAACACATCGTTTTAAAAAAAGAGTTCCAGATTTTAACCCAAATTTTCCATTCTTTTACACATAAAATGTAAGACCGTTTATTTCTTTTGATCATTGCCTCAGCTGTTGCTATGTCGGTCGATTTTTAAAAATGTATTATGTAACATTGTATACTCCTCGAGAAAGTGTTGTTAGCCGGTTTTAAAATGTATGCTGCCTATTTTAGTACTCTAGCGTATGCACTGCAATCTTTGATGATGTCATCGTAGACACATTGCAAGGAAGGCTCGAAGTGATATGCAATCTAATCAACTTTAATTCAAATGAACTTATTCTCCAATGCCTAATATTCTTCTCAGTTTTTCTCCATCTACTGTATTTTCTTTCCTATAATCGATTCCTTCTGTATATGCAAAACTCGTACTCATGATTATAATTATGTTCTTAAGTAACTTGCGTCCTTCTATTTTCTGAATTATTTAGAGTATTGTACTCTATATTCACGACATTGCTACACATGTATCCTTGTGTATATCACATTGTACCGATGAGAAGGAAATAAATGTTCTTTTCAATTTCAATTTCAATACAATATAGGCCTATACTACCTCCCATTTCATGATTTTAACAAGCAACACTATTATCTACATACCTTTTATTTTTGAAGAGACCGAAATGACCCCTCTTGTGCAACGGGCATAAGTATTTGTCAGAAACTTCAACCCATATGGCCCAGGTCACACGAGGCGTCATTCGATTGCGTCATTCGATTGCGTCATTACCTGCGCTAATCGAGCCTGTGAAGGCAACTAACCTATACTTCAATTATTAACAGTATTGCACTGTTCATGTTGCAATCACTTTTTTATAAAGATATCACTCTTTCATGACCCGCAAACGACCGTACCAGTTACTGATGCGGTCCTAACGTATAGCAAATGACACCTCGAGCGAGCCCGGCTTTAATGACCGGACATGTAAGCTAGTGGGCATATAGAATAAAAAAGAAAGAACGAAAGAACGAGAGAAAGAAAGAAAGAAATAAGAAGAATGGAATAATAATAATAATTAAAAAACAAAAACAAAAACAACAAGCAACAACCTCTATGCCTCACGTTCTAACTTAGCACAAGTCTGATAGTTTTAGACTAGAGTGTACCTGTATTTATTTATGATATACTCATGACATTGTCAGATGGACGAGTCTTCCATTGAGCGCAAACATCTGCAGCGGCAAGATGCGAGATTGAGCGGGGGTCTACAGATGGAGCGAAACGATCGATCAGAATATAATGGACGGCGTGTAATCAGACTTAATGGCCGAGAAGTGGGTGACATCTTTAACCCTTCTCGTCCGGTAACAATAAGCATTACTCAATGCCAATCCTCTGATCTTCTGCAGACTTGCTCGAAAACTAGGCCATCTGTAGTCAGTGAATCCTGGAAATGGACCGATTTCCACTTATTTAAATTTGAGTATTATGACGGAAATAAAGTGGCGCATTTTCGACTAACAATAATCTTGAATCGTTTTACTACCCACGTCCCTGAAAAGTGAACAGATCGAAATTTAAGATACACGTATTTAAAGCCAATTGATTTTCCGAACAAATCATTCCGAATGACTTAATCTCCTTCAGTTTCATTTCTTTGTGGTACAAAATGTGATCGCTTTTCCTAACTAGTCTTTTTTTAAATCTAATTTTTAAAATTATATATATTTATATATATATATATATATATATATATATATATATATATATAATGCACATCCAAACATATCCGCTTATCACAGAGTAGTATAGTATAATATATGTTGGACTGCTGGATGTGGCAATCAAAGTGCTAAAGATATGATAGAACACAGCTATAGTTAAAGGTAAAGTTGAGTTCTGGTCATGCAATTACATTGTGAAAGATAATGACTCAAAGCAATTGGGAAAGGTTGATCACATCTACATAAGAATATACTGTGAGGTTTTGGAATCATCAAAATAATAAGAAATTGACCCAATCGCGCTGAAAAGCAAACGCACTGCACACAGAAATTGGTATATGGGACTGCACACACATTTGACATGAATGTTCGACCCATACACTTCAGCTATTTCTCGTCATATTTCGAATATGAGGGCGTTTAAAAAGCAATCCTTTTCAGGGGACCTTTCTACTGTTCTTCTTCCAAACTGACATAAAAGGAACGAGAAGTTCACAAATTATTTTTCACCTTTCCCAAAACTCAACGTTCCCTTAAAGCGATCTAGAAAACTACATGTATGTTTGAAAAGTGGTTTGAAGCACTTATTTGCTTTCGTCAGTGTTCGTCGGCAATCCATCTCGTTCCAGGAGGTCATATATAATTTAGAAGTTTGTGGCGCTCGTCCACAAACAGTTTAGCTGATGGAAAAGAGGCAACGACGCACCTGCTTTCGTTATGACATGAAAAAAGTATCTATTTTATACGAGTTACATCCATCATCATGATAAATGATCAAAACTGATGTGAATAAAATATAAAACACATAGTGACAACCATACTCATCAAAAGGAAAATGGCGTTATAGATATGGTTCCAAATTTCCGTCCTGGGCCCCGTTGCATAAAACTTACCATTAACGGTAACTTTGCCATCAACGGTAACTCCCATGGAAACCATGATTTTGATTGGCTGTCGAGTGATGTTACCATGGTAGTTACCATTGATAGCAGAGTTACCGCTAACGGTAAGTTTTATGCAACGGGGCCCTGGCCTTTTTTTAGTATCAAAAGTTAATAGAGGCATATGCGATAGCACCCGTTTCCATGGCCAAGTAAATTTATCAAATTGTGAATGAAATACTAGATTAGAAATGTTAACCATAACTCTGAGATGTTAGTAAAAATGGGACAACAGATTTTCTAATCATCTTGTATGTGTTGAGGCTCTTCTGAAAGTTAATTATCTCTCTTTAGCAACTCTCTCTATTCCTTACTCCTCAGTTTTGGTGAAAAGTGCTGATACTTACACTGCAGCCCTCCTATAGCCGATTGAAGCTAATTATGTTAATCACATTAATTTCTCATTCAGCGTTTAACTTAATTTCTTACATCTTCTGTGTATTGGAAAATTATACCAATTTCAAATTAATCCGTATGAAATTGCTCCCTCAGGGAATTAAGACAATATTGGGAGAGTGAATGCAGTATACACGACAACAGGGGTGCTTTGGTAAGGAGGACTTTTAAAATTTGAAAAACAAAAGAAAATTTATAATTCCATTCTACGTTTGAGCACGTCGATTACATGAGAGAAGGTGTGATATTCTAGGCCTTCAGTAAAAATTAAGGTAAAGCTTTACAGACGGATATGAATCACACTTTTCTTGATTCATATAATATACAAAACTAACATTATCTTCATCATATTTGCAATTTATCATTTACTTAATTAAATGATAAAAAGTATTTGCTTTTAATATCAAAGATGACCAAGTAAATCTTTTCGTAATCACTACACACATTCTTATACAGAATGCAGCCTCATTATTACTAAAGAAAGCTAGTTTATTTAAATGTCTTAAAGTAACTCTTTATTGAGGGTGAATTTTCGCTTCATTGTTCTTTACCGCGACGTTTCTCAAGTTTAGAGGACATTTAAATGAAACTTAGCTTTCTACAGCACTAAATAGGCTACATTTTGTAAATAAGACATTTGAGATCTTTCGAATTGCCCTACATGATCACATGATCACAATAGGCCTACACACCCGCTGCATTTAAGCAATATGGATGGCCTAGTACAATGCTTGGATGCACTTCAAATCATTCGCCTCTTGGGAAGGCATTAAATGCAGAGGATCAAATTTCCACCCTTCAAATATGCATTACTTCCGCAGTCCGATACAAGAAACAGTATCATGTACTCACCCCATATACCGTGTAAGGCAAATGCTCCAACTCGCCGTCCCAGCCGGCCGTGAATAATTGGAAAAGCTTAAAAGAACTCTTACCCTTTGCTTTTAGCGTGATGTGTGCGCTGTGTATATTTTTTCTCTGGGTGCGTGCGGGTGTGTTTATGTGTGCGTGATGAGACGTAGAAGTTCACGTACACCATAGACTATTTAAAAAAAAAACACCAGAAAAAAAATCGTGTTCATGCCAAATAGCGCACGTACTACGGGCACTACAAATTGTACGTGCGTTATCTTGTAAGACTACGGGCACGGCGCCGGCGGTTTTAACATGTCATTTACGTCTTCTTAAGATAGCAACTCATTACGTTGCACTAGTCTTGCTCGAGACCAGGGCTCGGTCGTAACGGCTTTGCGATTGGGTGATTAAAAGAGATGGTGTTGACTAAAATCCAAAGGATGTTCGGGATATGTCATAAAATACTGTTTAATGTAAACAAGGAACACAATTAAGATCGTATCTAATTTGATTGATTTATTGTTTCACATTCCACAAAATTACAGTTTTCATATAAAAGTTCAACAAGATAAAGCATAATGAGAGGCACATGAAGAACACTTTGTTTCACTAGTCTTGCTCGAGACCAGAGCTCGTTCTTATAACGGTTATGCGATTGTGTGATTAAAAGAGACTATGGTGTGGACTAAAAAGCCAAATGATGTTCGGGATATGTCATAAAATACTTTTAAATATAAACATGGATCAGAGTTAAGATCGTATCTAATGAATGGCACATGAAGAACAAAATGGGCCTGTCTCTCCCTGTCTCTCACTTCTCCTCTGCCTGTCTGTCTGTCTGTCTCTATACATGTATATTTATGTGTATGTATATGTTTATATGTGCACCGCTAAATCTGCAAGTGCTTTCCGAAAGACTAGATTATTGAGGATTAGTGTCTTTGACTCAAGGACCACTTAAGACTCCATTATCCAACATCCAATCCATGCTATCAACTCAATTACTCTGCCTCAGTAATCTAAAAAATATCGGCACAGTGCAAATGTTCATGCACAAACGAGTCCGATTATTTGGTAATGATAACGTCATTGTGGTACCTTAGCTAATGCCTCCATCGAAGGATAAGCAACATTATCAGGAATATTTAAAGGGGTGATTACAATGCCCCTCCCCACCAGAAAAAACTTACACTGAAAAAAAATCCTTTCCGTACAATGTCTATAGTTACTTTTTAAATGTCATTCGATCCTTCATTTTTAATATGCGTTATTCTCTCTTTATGATTATCTTGATTATATTCATATATTTCTTTCTTGTTAACTGCCTCCATATTTTTTAGGTATTATAGTCTGTCTATGTATCCGAGTTACATAGATGTCTATTTGGCAGGATAATGTATAAGGAGTCATTTGTCTCATCACTTACTCTAATTCATGCTTTTCTGCTCGTTAGTTAAATCCTCGATTCATGTACTAAAACTACACACAATTCCAAATTACATGCACTGCTCGTGTTCGGACAAAAACATAACGTGTTTTTTTTTTCCAGTGCGCAATGACATTTTTTCAATATATTGCTGTCATTTTTTTTAAAATTACCGTAGAATCCAAAGCGTTAAAAGGCCTACATGCATTAAATACAAAATGTTCAAACCCTCGGAGAAGTTGCATAAAACAAGGGCTTATTTTTGCATAATGGAATTTGAATGAATGTAACTTGTGCGTTGAACTGGCGTAAAAACAAGTTGTAGATACATCGCTGTATATTCAAAATATATTTTAAAGAAAGTACATCGGCATCTTACGAATGGTTCTATGCAAGTTGAGAACTAAACTCGAGGATTTCATTCTTCATGACATCTGCAAGTCTTCGAAACGATATAGGTTCCCAAGCCAATTTGAGAACTTTATCAACCAATTTCATAAATGGCCCTTTCAATTTAAAATAAATGAATCTCTACCCGCGTGGCTCATTTTTTTTCACATTTGTACCACGGTCATCCGATTCAGTATCTATAAATGGAGGTACTTGCACGATAGAAGTTCATATAATGGCATCTCTAACATTTGTATTTGAAATTCTTATTTGCTTCCACGGGAGTCATTTTTTAAACATATATTTTTCTTTTTACGTAACAAAAAAAAAAAAAAGAGATAAAAAACAAACAAACGTTAGATGAATTATGAATGATACAATATAGGTAAAATAATACAATATACTAGTATTCCGCATCATTTGTATTTAGACTAAGGAATGAACTCCCTAGATTGGTCTATTCCAACATATGTTATTTTTAACCCTTTCGAGACAATTGACCACATTTTGTGGTTTGGCTCAATAACTTTTGATTCAGAGCTCTAAAAAATATACAAGATGCATGAATAGAAAGAGCAAAAATTTCTGCACACACTACGTCCATTTTTGTTGCATGACCATACTACATTTAATGCCAGGAATTTTAAAAACGAGAATAAGCTTTAAAATCCTTAAATTGGCAACACATTGAGAGGTTCGAAATCATTGTTCCTTATCAAAATTGCCAATTTTTTAAACCTTTAGACAAAATTCCTAGCCATGTATATTGTTTCCAAAGACATTACACCTTATTAGAACGATGTAGCACTTAAAGAAAAATATTACTGTTGCCAATTTGAAGAACAAAATGTGATCAATTTGGCCTTTAAATAATTCCTGTCATGAAAGGGTTAAAGTTCGTGAAAGCATTTTAATGTTGATCACGTACGTTATTTCACTGGGGCTTAAGTCGATTATCAATTAATTTTTAAATCTATGTTTACCAGAATATGTTCACGCGTGGTATTCATGTCTCGTATCTAATGATATGGATTTTGATGGAAGTAGATAACATCAAAAGAAATCAAATCAAACCAATTTAAACCGTATGAAAAATTGGCACTTGAAAGAAAGTGGTTATCTTGATCAAATTAGATTGACCAATTTTATTGGCTATTTGGCAGTATTGGTTGGAACTGATCAATATTTTTCAGAGAGAAAGCAAAAAGTATGTCTGACTGGCTGGCCTGCATATTCTTTTCCTTGCTCATCAAAACATTCCCCACTCCCATTCTATGATTGCTTTCTGTGTCAACAATCCCAACCAGAAAAAAAAAAAAGCCTGAAAAAGACAAGAGAGCACATTGTATTAGAAAATACCACAAGCAATTGCTATCAATGTACTCAAGGGACTGGGAAGGAGGGGGGGGGGGGGGATGTGATGGTTCTTGGACATTATCTATTTTGATTCATGATTATATCGCCGACAGGAGCATTTAAAATAATTGCAATATGTAGTTATCTAGGTCATTACAATCTCTTGCGTGTCAGGTAATGTCGGTCATTTCCGCATTGCACATGTTATGTGTGACTGCATATAGGCATACCATAAGGATGCCTGTATGTATCATGTTTCTCGATAAGTTTTTAAAAGCCGTTTGTGCCCATTAATTGAAATAAAAAAGATGAAAATTGAGGAGAGTAAGGGGAATGCGTCGTTCATAAGTTCAGCTAAGAGACTGGGGGGGGGGGGGGAGAGAGAGAGAGAGAGACTGGGAGAGAGAGAATGTGTATTAGAAACTGAGAGAAAGAGACTGAGAGAGACTGATAGAGACAGAGAGAGGTAGAGAGAGTTTCTTTTTTTTTTTTTTTTTACAGAGTGTTGCAGAATGAATGAAATTTTAGGATAAATACACATTGAAAGCAAAAAAAAAAAAAAAAAAAATAATAGAGGATACATGTTACATGTACAGAGTGACAAATACAGTGGGGGGGGGGGGAGGGGGGGGGGGAGGGTGATAAATATGTCAGTTAACTCATACTGTGCCAAGGGTTTAGCTCTCTTCAAAATTTTTACCAAAATGTGATCAATGCTTACTTTTCAAATGTCTCCACTTCATTAACCATCTATCATTTCACAAAATGTTGTTTACATAACTTGCAGGAAATTTATCACAATTTCTTATGATGTCAAACATTATTACTTTACCCAACTTTATGCATAAGAATTATTTGAAAATTACATTTGAGTTTCTTTTTTGTCTATTATTTTTTGGTTTCTCATTTTTTTACTATATTGTTGAATGTCCAAATAAGGTAATATCTTTTTAAAAATCAGCAATATTCTCTGAAGATTTATATGCTAGCATAAGATTATAATCATATATTTAGAATGCTTTATTTAATGCTCAAAATTTTGATATACATTGACCACCATATATCTTTCCTTTGGTCGAGCTATTGGTGAATGAAAATGACAAGTCTATCTGTCACATATGCGTGACATCGGCACTGAAAGAGTTAAATCAAAATAACCTTAGTCAGGTATGACATATATGTAGGTAATCTAAATTCATGGTCTTACATAATTCATGGTCAAGCTTCATAACACGAAAGCTTCGTGGTCATGTTTCTCCTTGTCTGCTGTTTGATTGTATTAATGAAAAAAAATTAATTCTATCAAGAGCTCGTATACATTTACAGTGGTCACAATAGTTCATGGTACTGTTCATACATATACACATTATGGTCAAGCTTTATAACTCGAAAGCATCGTGGTCATGTTTCTCCTTGTCGGCTGTTTGAATATAGTGAAAATAATTTAATTCTATCAAGAGCGTCTACATTTACAGGGGTCACATAGTTCATTGTATAGTTCATATATATATATATATATGAGTGTGTGTGTGTGTGTGTGTGTGTGTCTTCCAATGGTGCCCCTCTCTATCTCTCCGTCTATAATGTATATCTGTCCCTGACTCTACCTTTAACTTCTGTCTCTCTCCTTCTCCCACTTTGTTTTTCACATCATAAGTTTATCTCTCCCTTGTATTTTTTCTCATTCTCCCTTCTTCATCGTTATCATCACAATCATCATCATCATCACCATCATCATCATCATCATCATCACATATTATTTTCTCCTTTCTTCCTCTTCTTCTTCTTCTTCTTCTTTTTATTGTTCTCCTCCTCTTCCTTGTTTATTTTTTTCCTGCTTTTTTCTTCTTCTTTTTCTCCTTCATCTTCTTTTTCTCTCTGATTTCTCATCCGTTTTCCTCATTATACACCTCTTTTCTGTTCCCCAAACATCATAAACATAAGTTTCCTTGGCGTTTCTTATTATTCCTCCCCCCCCCCCCAACATTCGACAGAAGCAATACCATTGAAGCACCAAGACGCAAGATGGCGCACTCACTTCAAGACAATACACGCATTCAACTCTTTCTGACAGCGATCTTAAAACAAAATCGAAAACGACAATTAACAGAAAAATGGCGAATCCAACCAAGCTTCTGAAGGAGAAGGAAAATGTATTTCATGTCTTAATAAATTGAAGAGAAAAGCACGAGATTCGTCTGTGATTTGGCCAGTTTGGTATTTCTCTCTATAAGAATTTGTAAACAGTGTTGTAAAAAAAATATTAAAAATCCTGGATTGCATAAAGGCATCATCATGTGCCATTGGCAAGTCATTGCCTAGGGAAAAGGATGCTTCGCCAGAATATATTATAAATTTTGAGCGCTTGATTTCTTTCGTTTTTACCTGCTCCGTTTTACTATTCCGTATAAACCACTGCTCATAAGAAGGTTTCAAGTAACAATTATTTGCTCCGAAAAACATTGTACTTTATTGGAATGATGATAAAAAAAAAACTTTGCCAATATCAAAAAAGTTATCAAAATATATACCAATATTGGCGCTAAAATCAATACTGCTACTGAATTCTTAAGCTTTGAACTCTATGCTATTAATGACTTTTTTTTTTCTTTCTTTTTTACAGTTTGCACATTCTCAAGGATTGTGTCAATAGACCATTTCATGAACATTCATTATCACTATCAATATTATCATCACACATCATTATTATCATGTATGAAATTGTACTAAATAACACACAATTCAAAACATGAACATATTTTATTTCAGCTCATGACATCTCAACCATATCAACCGCTTGCATTTTGTAGCTAGAATGGCGCCATCTGCTGACTTCTAGCTGTAAGATGATAATTTAGCTTCCCACCTTGACATTCTTATAATTATAATAAATGAAAAAATAATCATACACTCCGCAGAATGATGATCACATTTCATCACGGTTCGTATCCTGCGCGAGTCCCTCGTTCCTTGGGGGTGATACAAGAACTGCTTCAAAGATATCTTTGTCCTTTGTCTTCGATGTTACACTGGAGGATAGTCCTTTATTGGTGTGTTTCCTCGGGAAAATTAATTTCTCATTGTGACAATGGTCAGACTTCATCACGGTTCGTAGCCTGAGCGTGTTCCTCATTCCTAGGGGGTGATACGAGAACCGTTTCAAAGACACCATTGACCTTTGTTTGCGATACTACTTTGGAGGGTAACCTTCGATGGCCATGTCCTTGGTGTGTTTCTTCGTGTACTGTCCTTACCTCCTCTTCGGGAATGATTTGAATGGGATTTATTTCTGTCCGGGACACTTTTGGCTTTTGCATCGGGGTGGTACGAGGTACTAAAATCCCTCTAGGCGTGTCCGATTGTATACCATAGTACTTCTTAAGCTGTAAAATAATAATAATAATAATAAATATATATAATAAAAAAAAATATAACGGTATGCATACGTGAATGAAAGAAAACTGAAATAACTTTGAGTTTGAATAAAGATATGGAATTAAAACGGTTAAAGAACATGAATATTATTTTCAAACATTTTAAAATGTTATTTACTGTTTGTTAAAATACATGTTGTAAGGAAATCCAACCCCAAAAGGTTCACTGTTTTGTTATCGTTGATAAAATTTGTCCCCCTCTACCCACGTTACCCAGGTGTATTGATGGGTACCTGACAATGGTGGTGGCGGTGGTGGTGGTGGTGGTGGTGGTGGTGGTGGTGGTGGGGTGGTGGTGGTGGTGGTGGTGGTGGTGGTGGTGGTGTGGTGGGGGTGGTGGTGGTGGTGGTGGTGGTGGTGGTGGCGGTGGTGGTGGTGGTGGTGGTGGTGGTGGTGGTGGTGGTGGTGGTGGTAGTGGTGGTGTGTGTGTGTGTGTGGGTGGTGTGGGGGGGGGGGTGGGGTAATGGTAATTGTAAGGCCCCCAGAAAGAGTAGCATTAAAGGGCAATTCAACCATGGCAATAAGATTATTGGAGTGAAAGCAGAAAACTAAGGAAAACAGGATGGTGAAAGTTTGAAAGAAATGGGACAAGAAATAAGAAAGTTATGGATGTTTGGAAAATGAGATCACTACATCTATGCGAATCTCAAATTGGCAATTTGGTGAGTCGATTGTAACATACTTGCGGAAGACTCTCCCATTTGTCCTACCCCAAAATATTATTAATTTGCTGTTTTTCCGAAGCACTTTTATCCTCGGGGCAGTACTCAAAATATATTGGTGATAGCATATTCTTATAGATCCTCATGAAAGAAAAAGATCATACTGAGTAATACATTGGGAAAAAAAAAATGAAATTTTAGTCATTTTGTTTGTTGGAGCAAATGGAGGAGTTGTCCGCAACTACATCACAGTGACATTACATATTCGGCCAATTTGAAATTCCTATACGTATAGTGATTACAGCTTTTAAAAAATCATAACTTTCTTATTGCTTGTCCGATTTTGTTCAAACTTTCGCCAATCTGCTTCTCTGATTTTACCTCTTTCTTTCTGAGCAACTTGCCATTAAGGTTAGATTTCCCTTTAATAGTGATGAGCCTACCTTGTGCAAATAAGACCAAATAAGACCATAAAACTGAAACCGTTTCTAGACTAACATAATTTCTATAACAGCACTACAACTGTAAATTTGGAAGGTCGTATTTGATTCTGAAGTTTTAATCGAAATTATAGCAGTAATCTCTTTGAATACCATTGAAAATTCTTTGGTGCCCTTTGCGAACATTTAATGGAATATCAAATTCAAAGTTTGCATTCGAAACCCTTTCCCTATAACAGAACATAGTGCAAACTTGTCACCTGTGCATTACATTCTGTCTCATTTTAGGAAAGGTAAATGATTTTACATCATGTAAAACTAGAAGCTCGAATATGAAGTAAATGGGCTGCCAAGGAATTCAATTATGCAGTATTCAAAGCTAAATATCCGACCATTTTATTTCCTATTCTCTGATTCGTTTGGAAAAAGGCCGAGCGTAGTCTCCACCGACTTGACACCCCCCCCCCCGTCCCCCACTAAGTTCTATTTTATAAATAATATTTAGAAGCTACTCCCATGCTACACAAGGTGTCTTTTTCTCCTGCCGGGGGGCGAACTCTGATGTGTTTGATTGTTCGCTACTATATTATGATAAAAAAGATGAGAGCATGGCTGTAGGTGTGTGACCCAGTTAAGGTAAAATGTCTTCTGATAAAATCGAACATGGGATATAAACCCCGGGACATGAAAGAAGCTCAAAGAAGGAAGGAGGAGCGGATGTTAATAGAAAAGATCATAAACAAGAAGAAAAATCAGGGTCGGTAGCGTTGCCCTGCGTGCAGGCGCAATACAATACAATACTATAATACAGACGAACAGAGAGGCGCTTGGAATTGGGTCGTTTCCATGAGGAGGAAGGGCGGGGGGGGGGGGGGGGGGGAGGGAGGGGGGGGGGCGGTGGGCATAATCCCATACCCCATGGTGGATATGTTTTTAAATGAAAGTTTTGAATGTTTGGATTTTTTTCAATCAACTGTTGGCAGGTTGGTAAACGGTATAAAGTCTGTTCGACACACCCGCAATAATCAATACCTTCATGATGGCACTTGGAGAAAGGAAGAGAGAGGGAGCAATGATAAATAAAGTAGAGTAGAAAGAGATAGATAGATAGATAGATAGAGAGAAAGAGAGAGAGAGGAAGAGAGAAAGAGAGAGAGATAGATAGAGAGAGAGAGAGAGAGAGAGAGAGAGAGAGAGAGAGAGAGAGATAGAGAGAGAGAGAGGGAATGGAGACTGGAAAAGATGTAACGTTGATGGACAGATAGGCAAAGAAACATATGAATTACCATGTTACCTGAAAATTCGACATAAGGGCTTATGGCATGAATTCATTGCCATAAATGTCGAGCCCTATGGTCGAGCCCAAAGAATTTTTTTCAGATTAATCAACAAAAAAAAAAACAAAAAAAAAAGAACAAAAAAAGAAGGAGACTTTTTTTTGGAGGAGATGAATGACAGTCATGACCAATCAGAGAGAGAGAGAGAGAGAGAGGGGGGGGGGGCGGGGAAATCAGTCACCTCTCGGTAGAACGAAACCCAAACATTTATCACCCGCCTCTTGTTGTATACCATCTTCGCTCCTTCCATCTCCTTAAAATCTTCAATACAAGTTTTGGTTGAGGGGTTCAATGGAGGGGTATCTGATTCTCGGCCCCTGATTGGTTAAAACTGTCGTCGATCCAAAAGCACATATCGATCTTTTATACATTGATAAAACAGTTCGACCCCTTTTGGGGGTTTAATCTTTATGGCATTAAGTGCGAGCCGTAGGAGGGGGAAGAGGGGGGGGGGGGGGGCTATTATACCTTATTTATTTCATCTTCTGCTGCTTCTCCTTTCTGTATAGCCCTGCCCAGCTTGACGGCCAGAGCTTCGTTCTCAATCTGGACCAATCTTCTCTCTGCTCTCACCTCTCGCAGCGTCTCCTCTAGCTCATCTGCCCGTGCCTTGGTGTTGTGGTAGTTCGTCTTTTTGAGGATAAGATATGGAAATGTAAGAAATATTAAAGAACAAACAGACGATATCATCTTTTTAACCTATCAGTCAGACCCAACTCCGGAAAACCGAGCACAGGTATATACTCCGAAAACGGCTTATGAATATAGAGCCCTCATCGTTCAGTGCGAGGCAGTGTGTACAAAAGGCATGGGGAAAATCTTGCAAAGTCAACCAGCCAACGATATATAATTTTTTTTCAAAATAATGCTGCGTGCCAATTATCTTCAAAATCCTTGAATGATTCGTCATATGAAATGACTTTCAAATGACAAACGTTTGAAATAAATATATCCGCAACATTATTTTTGAAAAATATATTATCAACAGCAGGTCGACATTGCACGATTTTCCCCCATGTCTTTTGTACACACTGCCTCGCACTGAAAGATGAGGGCTCTATATTCATCTTGGTTCATACGCCGTTTTCGGAGTATATACCTGTGCTCGGTTTTCCGGAGTTGGGTCTGACTGCCTATTTAGGACGATTGCAAACTGATTTTGTGTTTTGGTTCAATAAATTTTTCGGGAAACTAATATAAATCATTAAAATCGGGCAGTCCCGTTTTAATATCTCATACCCTATTCATATACTTAGTTAAATGTCGAAATTTCATGACAACGCTGTGAATAGTATTGTGCAGAGTCACTTGTAAAGATTAATGCCGAAAAGAGGTAGATATTTTATGAAAACGAGAAAAAAAGACAATAAAACACTCGGAAATATAAGTCCTAATTTCAGTCATTCAATATTGAGTGACTGATATACATTTAAGCATAGGCGTAAGAGATGCAGGGATGCAAGTGGTTAAATTTCACCGACGATATCGTATTAACTAATACTCGGGTAGAGAGGTGCAATTTATACTTTTTTTATCGTGAAAATTAGTTTTCATTATAAAACGTGTCGAATTAAGACACTAGAAAATTGATATTCGGGCAACAGACGTTTGCCCCCCCCCCCTTTCCCTTGGAGAAATTGTGCCTGTACGTCTATTCCTTTGAGTGTGTATTATTTAACCCGCTTGCCGTATATTTTTAACACAAAATGAACCTTTTCCTTTGCACCCTTTGAATTTTTTTGTTTGTTTGGTAATCCTAGATTTATCTACGTGAACGTCATATTTAAATAGCATGTACGTCAAAGAGAAACATTATACCGTTTAACCTATTTCTGTACTTCGATACGATGGCATATAAGGGCTGTGGTCAGGAGCGTCGCGGGGGGGGGGGGGGGTTCTGGATTGTGACACGAACATTAAAACTTCGTTTTGCAATTCAACATTTTCATAGCTGTCGGCAAATCTCAAAAAGAACTGATTACTCTTTTTTCTTTTATTTTTCTTTTTTCTTTTTCTTTTTGTTTTTTGGGGAAAATTTTCAGCTACCTTGTAGGCAAATTTGGCCACACACCCCTCATGGTGAGTTATTACGAAGCAGGCAAAGGATTGACTTCGCCCATCAATTCCTCGTCGAAGCCGACCAGAGGCGCTTGAATATGCTGTGTTGAATTACGAACTCATGTTAGAAATCCCCGGGATCAACACCATCTCTCAGATTTCACGCCGTTAAGAGTTGAACAGTGTTTAAAAAACATGTACGAGATCATTGAATGATAGTCAGGTTTGCGTCCCTGGACTTGATCTATTTCACATAATTACATTCGCCTCATGTAATTCAATTCAAGGAACTCGATATAACGACTAGAGATTGACTGCTACAGTCTATTTCAAATACTGCACAAGTGTCGAAGCTGCGATGGAGGGGGGGGGGGGTACGGGGGTAGGGGAATTGCCCCGATCAATTTGCAGAAAACAGAGATACATGATGAAATTATTAGATTGAGGGTGAGAGTAAGAGATAGATATATATATATATAGATAAATAGATAGATAGATAGACAGATAGACATATAGATAGAGAGAGAGATAGAGAGAGAGAGAGAGAGAGAGAGAGAGAGAGAGAGAGAGAGATGGGGGGGGGGGGGGTTATTGGGAGAGCGAAAAGCAGACCATGATGAAGAAGATGAAATCCCATCCCTTCCATATGCTGATATATTCCAGACGATCCAATGATCAGTCGCTCCACTTCCTGATACACGCATATTTAAGGCCAGTGCCTATATACCCCCTCCCATAACCAGACCCAGGTTATGCCCCCGTTCTGCTTGAAGCGTCAGTGAATGAGTTTGGAATCGGAAAACCTCTGTTTCAACGAGACTGGGGAATCAGGTCACGTGGTACAGTTTGGTTATTAGTCTGGGAATAACTAGAATTCTCCACATGATTGATAAATGAATGACTCAACCAATGGAATATTATCCATTAAAGGATTCAAATCCAATATTTGGACGACGTGTTCGATTAGCAACGATTGACCTTACATAGTTTTCAAACGCTACAGAAAACCCCACCAAACATCAAGTATCGCATGTTCACACATAACCCAGGCGCAGTCAAAAGTCAAGAGAAGGATATGAGGGATTTTCATCCGTAATGTTATTCAGGGTATCTGCTTAGAGAGTGAGAGTGAGAAAGAGAGAGAGAGAGAGAGAGAGAGAGAGAGAGAGAGAGAGAGAGAGAAAGAGAGAGAGAGAAGTGGGGGAGGAACCCGATTTAAAAAAAAAGATCCATATCAGAATTGAAATACATATTTAATATTGTCAGGAACACATCCCCCCATTAAGAATGGTCTGGCAACCCCCGTGACGTTATTGCAGGGACACCATAAAATTTAAACGGACATGATTTTAGCTCTATATAAATCAGTTGGTCTATTCATCGCTTGCAGTGGGCTATTCAAAAATGGGCAAATGCAAAGTCATATTCCAAATAACCCGAAGGCAATTTTTCTTCCCTCTTTTCAATTTAAGGGGCTCTATACCCTTGGCCATAAGGTGACAAAATGTGAAACCGGAAAATAACAGAAACAGCGTGGGGAAAGTTTGAAAGAAATGGGACAAATAAAGAATGTTCGCAAGATGAGATCACTGAATCTATGTGAATTTCAAATTGGCAGTAGTCGATTGAGACGTATTCAGGGACAACTCTCCACTTCGTTATATACTAAAATATCATGAACTTCCATATTTCTTCTAAGGAAATGTTGCCTCAGTGCTATACTTAAAGGGATTCTGTAGCTTTGTGGAGGCTTGATTTAATAAATTGTTGAATTTTGATATCTGTCTTGTATAATGATGTTCAGAAGGATAAATAAATAGCCAGGCATAGAAAGGTTTTCAAATATATTATAATTCTATCATTGAGATATCTATGACTGAATACTCCCATTTACGAAAGCGTATGGCCATACGCTTTAGTCTGACACTGAGTCTATGAGGGAAAATGAGTCTGGCATTTCCGGTCACTTACATAATTATGTTTACTTTTGTGAAGCACATGATGATTTTGAAGAACTTTTTTTTCCTGGGCTTCATTTTTACACCATATTACATACACTGATAGCATGTAAGGCCAGGCAGCTCAGATTTTATCAAGCCTCTACAAAGTTACCAAATCCCTTTAATGTACATTATGGATGGCATTTGTTCATACGTGTCTTCAAATAAAAAAACAATCTTGCTTATTATTATTATTCTGCCACTTTTTGGTAATCTATGTATATTTATATTTTTTTCTAGTCAATATATTCACATGTTACAAATATTATGTTTTTCATTATTTCGAGAGATCCAAATTCTACAAGCTCTGCTTTTCAGTGGATCCCTCCATTTCCACAGGTTTAACCGTCTTAAAAAATAAAAAAGAACTATTATACTGGATGTTTATATATACTTTCTATTTTATAACTTTAAACAATGTAAAATGTATTATGTTATTGAATATTGAATTGTATATTTGATTTCTTGTCAAAATCACTGATCTGTTGGAAATAAAAATCAAACTGAAACTAAAACTTAAACTGAAAACTATTCTATAAAATTAAGAAAATTGTATTTTATCACTGTTTATAGACATTTCGTGAGTAAGAGCGAAAAGGAAGGTTGACCGACAATGAATACCAGCCACATTATCAATTTGCTAATGCCCATAAAGTCATCTAATCCTTCGAAAATTACAACTTTGTAATTATTTATCCGATTTCATTCATCATCCGTTTCTCTGAATATCGGCGTTCATTTAGAGTACGGTAACTTGCTATCAAAAGGTCGGTTTTCCATTCGAAGTTCAAAGATAGGCCATGCTATTACATTGTGAAAACTCTCTGGAAGCAGTGGGGAAAGGTTAATAGTACATAAGAATTGATGTATACTGTAAGGTTTTCGAGTCGCCAAAATGAGAAGAAATTACCAGTAACTCAATCTTGCTGAAAGTGACATGAACTGCACACAGAAATGTGTATTTGGGACTACACATATATTTTGTGGCATGAATGTTTGGCCCATACTTTTCAGTTGTTTCTCGTCAATCATAATTAATTGGAATATGAGGGTATTTGAAGAGTTATCCTTTTCAGATATTTTTTTGTCTATAATATTCTTCCAACCTGACATAAAGAGAAAGTAGAAAGCTCACGGATTATTTTTCATCTTTAACAGAGCTCGCCCTTCTCTTTAAGTTGCCATGGACCCTGTATATACAGGTATAGCTCGAAATAACACCAAGTCTGTCATCACATGATTTCACATATCCTGGATGATACAGCGGCTCGAGCTTTTTATCAGGGTCGATATTCACTTGTACATGCAGTAAATCAAATTAGCGTTGTCAAATGATGCATTGTTTTGATAACGATGACGATGCACAGCATTTGTTAATGTCCGAACGCATTAAATGACACAGGCTTCTCTATTGTAGTAACAATAATTCTATTATATTCATGCGAAGCGCATAGCAAAGATATACGCTTTTCTATTCGCTTTACACGCAAGGTGTGATTCAATTTTTTTTCTAAAAATACCCTTCCTTATACTAAATAAGGGTAAATATATTTTAAGATAATTACGTAAGGAAGGCAGGTTTTTAAAGTATAAATTTTAAATTTGCATAAGCAAATAAAGAGATCTCATATAAATAATTAAATAAATGCACACACATCATTTCGTTTGCAGTGAGAAAGAATATATATCTTTTGAAAATCAGTTTTATATAATGCCTTCAAAACAGCATGCACAATGGTATTAGTCTATAATTTTGATCAAAATTCCATCAAATATTGGTAACTGGTGAGATTTCTTTGGTGAAAAATAAATTGCAATACGAGAAAACGGATGTGATTTGTGATTAGTGTGGGTAGAGGGAGAGAAAGAAAGAGAAAGAGATAGCGAAAGAGAGAGAGAGAGAGAGAGAGAGAGAGAGAGGGAGATAAGCAGAGAGGGAGCTCGAGTGATAGAAAGAAGAGAAAGAATTTAAACATGTTAAAAGGAGGGAGGGAGCTGGAATGAAGGGTAATAAGAGAAAGAGTGAGAGGGAGGGAGAGAGAGAGAAAGAGAGAGAGAAAGGAAAGGGCTTAGAGAAAAGGAGAGTCAGGGAACGATAGAAACAGAAATAGAGAATGCGAAAGAAGAGTAAAGAGAGAAGAGATATCGAAGGTAACGAGCGACAGAGAGAGAGAGAGAGAGAGAGAAAGAGAACGAGAAAGAGAGTGGGATATAGATAGTGAAGGAAAAGGGGAGGAGGGAGAGAGTGAGAGAGGAGAGACGGTGATAAAAGAATGAGAGAGAGAGAGGGGGGATATAGATAGTGAAGGAAAATGGGAGGAGAGAGAGAGAGAAAGAGTGAAGGAAAAGGGGAGGAGGGAGAGAGTGAGAGAGGAGAGACGGTGATAAAAAGAATGAGAGAGAGAGGGGGGATATAGATAGTGAAGGAAAATGGGAGGAGAGAGAGAGAGAGAGAGAGTGAGAGAGGAGAGAAGGTGATAAAAAAGAATGAGAGAGAAAGAGAGATAGGGAGAAAGAGAGAGAGAGAGAGAGAGAGAGAGAGAGAGAACGATAATTTTATCATAACAGACCTCAATTCCCTCTTGACAATCATGGCATTCTATTTCATATACAAGGGGCCTACGTGTAAAACAATAGAACATTCAAAATGAGTCAGATACGATTGACTAAAACAATTCGGTAACGAAACGCTCTGAAATAAACTATATTAATAATCCACGAGATTATAACCTAATTCTGAACGAGATTCATACGAGCTATGAATACTTAAAGTCGAGCGGAAATACCCTATCACTTTTCCTTCCCCCAAACTCCACGTCCATGCCGAACATGATCGGTTGAGTATGACACGGGATATACCCAATAAATCCATTTATCTCTCTCACAAATCTATAATGCTATACCATGCGTCCCTTTCTGTCACCACCCATCATAACTTGTCTATATTTACGATGACATGTACGTGTAGTGTCCGGTATAGTCAGATTACGCCTAGCGGCGGGGAAACTGAACGGATTTCATATAGTTTTGCATATCACTTTAATTTTGGACTGATTTCAGTGTCAAGGTCACCGGAGACTTATAGAGATATGAGCGGGTACGATCGGAAATATTGGAAAAAAAAAAATCGGTGGGGGGGGGGGGGGGGGTCGTGTTTTTGCTCGTAATAGTAATTATCAAAACTGACATCTCTGCTCTCCGTTTTGAGATTGATGGTGTATTCACACAAGCTCAAATCCTTTTTCATGGGAGATAACTTTCACAGGCAGCTAGATTCATATATATATATATATATATATATATATATATATATATATATATATATATATATATATATATATATATATATATATACTGTAAATATATATACCACATGTGAAAACATTGTGGTCTTTCTCAATTTACAATGCTCCAAAGTCCAATGGTTGATTATAATTGCTTTTTTAGCCAACAAGTTATATGGTTTCATAAAAATAGCTTATAGACTGATAAAAATGAAAATATTTATCGAAACATTTGGATGTATGATGGATGGGTATCTTAATCTTACTACCATTTCATGAAAAAATCATTTTCATAATCATCGCTAAAGGAAAAAAAAAATAAAGAAGAAAAAAAAATGAAAAAAAAAAGTGACTATTTTCCTCTATCGACACAAGTATCATTCAGTGATTTGCTTATAACGAATTGTACTTTTAGATGTCTCATATTATCTATATATTTAAAAGCAAAATCAAGGGTCCAATACAATCGATTGGACCAAGGAGTTATCTGTGATAACTCCTTGATTGGACTAAGGGTGCTGCACAATAATTTACCCCCACGTTATGGTCCCTTTAACTAAAACTCAGACCAAAGAAAATTCATAAAACGCATAATTTTCTCCGCATGTATTGGATTTCTTATATACCTGTATACAATAGTATATCCTACCAAAAGAAAAGTCGAGCCAATAATTCTTCTTTCGAGGAGCCTAACACGTTAATTTGTTTGACTTGTCATCATGATCAAAACACTCTTATATAGTAAAAACGAAAAGACAAACAAAGAGAAAGAAAGAAAAAAATCTTCTGAAACAGCTGTGGCCATGTGCAATCTGTTTCTTGGCAATTGGGCAACCATTAATGAAATAGAAATGCTCCATCGGCGATTTAACCGTATTGTGATCAATTTCCAAAGACCTTTTAAGCGCAGAGACCAATGGGGGTAGATGCAGCTGGAGGGGGGGGGGGGGGGGTTACAGAGCGAATGGCGGTGAGGTGAGGGGGTTTGAAGAGAAGAGGAGTGAAAGAAAGAGAGAGAGAGAGAGAGAGAGAAAAGAGAGAGCAAAATGATGCGACTCTCTTCCTTACCCTCCCCTCGCTCGAAGCCCTTCTTCTCTCGCATTAATTTCATTGACGTAGTACGACTGATGCCCCCATGACACAAGTGCCCCTTAGTGGCTAGACCCACTCTAAGCCACTGATATTACTAGACTAGTAAAACCATAAGTAAAGAGGCTCTTCAGAAACATCTTTGGCCATGAGTGTTGTCTATCATTTCTTGGCAATCGAGCATTTATTATATTACACAGAGTCTTCATCGGTAATTAGTTGCATCGTGATATTATTCCAAATCAAGCGCAGACATTATTTCATGTGTCATTCTAGAAGAAAGACACATCATCCTTACAACACTGAACAACGTGCCGGATAGAGCTTCAGTGGCAGATCTTGCGGGGGGGGGGGGGGGGGCGTTTATCACATTTTACTCCCAAATTATCTTAAAACCAAAAAATCTGACAGGCAAATAAAAAATAGATCATTATGTTTTCAGGTGCCTATTCGGGTCTGAAATTACTTAGGTACGCCGCACTGGGTTCTCCTGGGCATGTGCCAACTCCCTCGATCCGAAAATGAACTGATAACGAGAAGACACTAATTGAATTACATAAAATGATTGTTCCCGCTATAGATATTATAATTAAATTGAAAACAATAAGAAGCATTTGTTATCTGTTCGATAAATTACAGCATAGTCTTGGAAGAGTTAGCAAAGTCAGTAACTGCAAGGAAGAATTTATTTAGCGAATGTGTCCAGGAGTTTTAAGGTTTACACTGTACGAGTTCCTAAAGACTGAACGCCTTAGAAGTTGCGGTATTTCGACGTCAAACAACTATTCAAAGAGATAAAGGAAAGACGAGGTACTATTTTGTCGTTGAATTAGAACGCAATCATATTGCTCTAAATATAGATAAATGAAACATTATTATAACTGAAAGGTTTACGGTTTGAAAACAAAAACAATCGTAGGTTCCTGGCTATTTGAGATAGAGTAAAAACACACGTTGCAGCGTCACTTCCAGTCAATTATTGTAATTAAGAAATCATGTCTAGCCGAAGAGCGACCGTCCCATTAAACTGAAAGTCAATTAAACAATTAAACGGACACTTTAGTACTTAAATCAATATAAAGTAAAACTATTATGATTCCCTGTATATGGGAACAATTTTTTCTTAAATTGTTCTCCCCCCCCCCCATGCAAGAGACAACGTTAAAACAAAAGAAAAGATTTGAAGAATGTGAATTAGAATTTAATCACCAGCATACACAAACAAAAAGTCATTTAACCCTTTCGAGACAATTGACCACATTTTGTGGTTTAACTAAATAACTTTTGATTCAGAGCTCTAAAAAATATACCAGATGCACGAGTAGAAAGAGCAAAAATTTCTGCACACACTATGTCCATTTTTATTGCATGACCATATTGCGTTTGATGCCAGGAATTTTAAAAATGAGAACAAGCTTTAAAATCCCTAAATTGGCAACACATTGACAGGTTCAAAATCATTGCTTTTCATCAAAATTGGCAATTTTTTCAACTAATCGACAATATATCTAACCATGTATATTGTTTTCAAAGACATTACACATTATTACAACCATGTAGCACTAAAATAAAAATATTATTGTTGCCAATTTGAAGAACGAAATGTGATCAATTTAACCCTTAAATAATTCCTGTCCTGAAAGGGTTAAACATTAAAATTTTATACGTGACCTAATGCTAAAAACCACAAATAAGTCAGAAATGCGACAACCGAGCAATTGAGAGGGGGGGGGGGGGGGGGGGGTTCTGAATACATCTTGCATGTCTCGTTTGTTCTTAGTATAGCCTGCTATTTAAGTGAATACTACTACCACTGGATAGCATATAATCTCGCATTTCAGAAAATAGGCCAATACAAAGATAAAGTCAACTTAAAAAAACTGGGCGACTTGTTACTGGTCTTATAAGCCAGTCTAACCTTGAACTGTCGGGGTTACTTTCTATCTATCTTTGCTTGACGGCTTTCTGAACCTTGAAAGGAAGAGCACAGCGTGGAAGCAAAATATGTATCCATGAGTCAGGAAATATGACGTTGAGATGAGAAGAGAATGTAATACTAGAAATCAATATTTCAGAATGAAAAATTGGTATGCACATTGAAAATTCATATTGTATTCCACATGCGGCATCTCCAGTCAACCAGACGGATACATTAAGTCATGCTTGCGGCAATTTAATGTGAAGACATGTCACTAATGTAAAGACGTTTCTTAAATTAAAGGATACTTGTCATATCACAATGTAAAATATCTTTCCTTCCTTACATCAGGCAATTCCGAAAAGTTATGTAGGGCTCTATTGCATTTTCGGAATTACGAGCCTTCAGAATTATGAACCCCTTTTTATTTTCAGAATAACGAACCCTATTTCATTTTTGGAATTACGAACCTTCGGAGTTAAAGGTAAAGTTGAGTTCTGGTCATGGGATTGAATTGTCAAAGAAACTGTCTCAAAGCCTTTGGAAAAGGTTGATTATATAGCACATAATAATTGGTGTATGCTGTAAGATTTTGGAATCACCAAAATGATAAGGAATTGACTCAATCCTGCTGAGAATCACATGCAATGCACACATAAATGTGTATATGGGACTACACACAAATGTTCGGCCAGGACATTTCAGCTGTTTCTTGTCATATTTTGATTGAGAGGGTATTTAAAGAGCAGTAATTTTCAGGGGACATATCTACTATGATAATCTTCCAAACTAACATAACAAGAATGAGAAAGCTCACAAATTATTTTTTAGATCTTATTTTTTTTAGAACTCAACATTCCCTTTAAGCATCAACTATTCGGAATTATGAACCTTCGGAGTTATGCATCAAATGTTCGGAATTATGAACCCTATTTTATTTTCGGAATTATGAACCCCCTGCTATGGGAAATTTGTGTTTCGAAATTACGAACCTTCGGAATTATGAACCTTCGGAAAAACGAACCTTCGGAACGAGTACTTCCCGAAAAATGTACAAATAAGCGATTTGATGTGCTGACATGTCACTAATTCAAAGGCGTTTTCTGAAAATAGCCTACAGATTCCGGATGACAACATCTTTGCTTTCTTACGTCCTGAAACATCTATACTATTTATGCCCTTTAAAATGTAAACATAAGTTGGTAGAGTATGCCATCTATACCGAGTGAAAAGACGAGCAAAGAAAGGAATTTTAGAAGGTATCCAAGATGTAGCATTTATTTCTATGATTACTGGGAGCCAAGAACAAACACTGATTTAAAAATAGTAATATGAATCTAAAATGAGCATTTGAAGAGGATTATTCTACATAAAATCTATGGTATGCATAGAGGATATTCTTCTCTCGCTTTGGGCAATTTGTTTTCATATCCAGGGTTCTGTCTTTCTTGTAAAGGTGTGTTTTCTGAAATGGTCGACAGACTAGCAGATTAAAATGTCTTGGGTTTCTACCTTTTTGACCTTTCTGATAATATTTCTTTGTTTTTCTCTTTTTGATGAGAATTTTCATATCCTTTCAAAAATACCAACATTAACGTCGTTGGTAAAATAACGGAGACTGGATATAAGTTTTCGAATCTGCCATCTAGCAATGTAGATATGTTATCGCAAAATATCCAAGAAATTCACAGATAAAAACGTCTTTCCCTTTCTTATATCCTGATATTTTTGGTACAGAGCATGTGCGCCCTATCAGTTTTGGAACTTTATACCCATCTGAAGAAGCGATTCCTGAAGATCGACTGATGCGAAGCACAATATGCAAATTGCAAAGCAAGAACATCATGATCTTAATGGAAGGGACATTAAAATCTAGAGGGAAACGGGAAATTTGAGGAGAAAAAAGACTTTCACCCCAAGGGTTCATGATTTCCAACATCTTGCATTTCCGGTGGGTATGACAAGACGAGTGCGACGTTCTTTTTATGGCCACTTAGGTGCGTTCGTAGAACATTTTGAAGTAAGGTGGCCCACAAAATATTTGCAGACAAGTTTACCGATTTTTTTTTCTAAACAAGCCAATAGAGAGAGAAAAAAAAATTATTCCTGGATTTTCAACTTTTCCAACTAGGGCAATAAGAAAAGACCAGGGAATTATCAAATAATTATGCCAACAAAGTTTAAGAAATGTGGAATGGGGGAGGAGGAGGAGGGGAGGGGATAAAAAAACCCCTGCCATTCTCTGCAATATGGCGATGCCCCTGCGCCCATCTCTAGACGAGCTGGAACAGAGTAAAATGTCTGAGACATGAGACGGGAGGAGAAAGATGAAATGGAGTAGAATGCTGGTGGCATACGATTGTACTGATAGAAAAAAAAAAAGAGGACAGAAAGGGATGCAAATGGAATAACGGATGAACTTAACAAAGTGCATGAGATCAGGGATGTCTAGAGAGGAAAGGGTTTGAAATCTTGGAAATCATTTTCTTTTCTAAACTGTCAGCTTGATTCAAAATGTACCATCTTCGGGAAATATTGAAACCGGAGGCCTTTTTTGGTTTTTCTTTATGCTTGTTTGAAAACAGTAACATTTTGGCAAATTCAGTTAGACATCCTTATCCTCTTCTGCAAATCTGCACGAAGAGGAGATGAGGAGATTAGGCTACGACGGGAGCAGAGGAGGATCGTATTGATTGCTAGTGTTGGTTGTTAGTGGTCTATCTAGACCACGCTACATTTTTAAGAACAGAAAATTTATCTAATATTCAAGGAGCTTTATCAAATAATTTAGTTTGGCTTTTAAAGGTAACAGATAGTTTTGGAAAGCCCTCAAAAACTTTTCGTGAGATTTCTTTGATTTTACTAAATAAATAGCAGGGTACTAACATAACTAAGATGCTGTGAAGTTTTTTCCTCCTCAAGTGAAATATTTATTGAATGAGAGGTGAAAAGTAATAAAAATCCCTGGCCCAAAAAAGAGGGGATATAAATTCAAACAACGTGGCCACACACACTACTCACATGAGGATTGCTGTGTGTATAGAATACGCTACACATAGTGCGAAGTGCTGGGTTTATTGTGCGGGGAACCTTCAGGTGGATATGATCTTAGCGTGAGGCAGTGAAAAGCCGTTACCAAGCGTTTCTTACAGATATTTACACTAAAATTGTTCGAAATCGTGAATGGAATGTTAAATAATCTCGTACATGTGTCTTATGATAAAAGGAGAATAGTATGTGACTATGTTAGATAAGTTTCTTGCCAGTATGATTTTTGCTACCGAAACTGTCTATGAGCTTTAAATGAATTGCATTCATTCTAACAGCTAACGCTGCTCCTTTATGCTTTAAAGGGAAGGTTGAGTTCTGGGAAAAGTAAATAATAGTTTGTGAGCTTTCTCATTCTTTTTATGTTAGTTTGGAAGATTATCATAGTAGAAATGCCCCCTGAAAAGGATTGCTCTTCAAATGCCCTCACATTCAAAATATGACAAGAAACAGCTGAAATGTTCGGGCCGAACATTTGTGTGTAGTCCTATATACACATTTCTGTGTGCAGTGCAAGCGACTCTCAGCAGGATTGAGTTAATTTCTTATCATGTTGGTGATTCCAAGACCTTACAGCATACATCAATTCTTATGTGCTATATAATCAACCTTTCCCATTTGCTATGAGACAGTTTCTTACCCATTTCAATCTCATGACCAGAACTCAACTTAATCTTTAAGGAATTACTTTTTCTTGAAACTACTGCGGTATATCTTTTGATAATAGAACACGGTTAGACCAAGCAAGGCATCTGCGATTAGCCACTTGAGGATACCTAGGAGTTATCTAAATGGGAATCATCGTACGCATTACTTTCACCGTCCGGAGATAACCTCATAATCATGGTGCTAAATAGCGTCCATACAGAGGTTTGCAAAACCGTACCACGCCCATCTTCCTTTCATTGAGTGTGGTTGCTATGCCAACCGATCCCTCATCATCATCACTTGTCTATCTGTCTACAATACAAAAACATTGTCTTTCATTCTTCAGTTCATAATGAGATCAGGAAAATTTTGATTGAAACAGTCTAAATAAATTCGTTTTAAGTTGATTGTATGGAAGCAAACATCAAACTTAAAGGAATACTGGAATATGCAGTAACAAAAAGTACATGACGCAAAAGCAGTCTTGAGCGCTATAAACTTTAGGAGTTGTTGTTGTTGTTTTTGGTTTTTACGGCGCTGTCATTCAAAATATGAATATTTACGCCATCTCAGGAGAATCAAGGAAGAATAAAATGAACGTAATATAAGATAAATTATAGATAGTTACACAAACTTGTACTCCACATTATCTAGGTGCGTCTGCCACCAGACTTAGAAAGTAATGTATAAAACAGAAAACCTCTTTTGCCAAGCCATTAATGATAACCATTGTTGGTTTAGAAAATAATGCATAAATCGGAAACCTCTAATGGCAAACCATTAATGAGAATCATTATCGTTGAAAACTAACCACAAAGTCGTGTTTTACAAAATCCTTTAGCATCCTTCATCCACTTAATAACGCACGAAAAGTGCACCCGCTCCCATCGAACTATTTCATACCACCGCATTTCCATTACAGCCTTTTATGTTCTTATCTGTTCTTATCAGGCGGAACAATTGGAGAATCCAAAGAATTTGATACTCGTGTATTTATTGTTTAAAAGACACGCAAGCATTTCCGAACGGTAAATACATTCTTACAAATTGCAAAATAGGCCTCCACTTGTTTTTCTGAATAACCACGAAAGGAATCTTAATAGTCCATATTTTTTAAAAATTATTATTATCACTATCATCATCATCATTATTATTATCATTATCATTATTATTATCATTATTATTATTACTATTATTATAATTATCATTATTATCGATTAGTCCACAACCTAATGTTCAGTTGGTAAAAAGAAAAGTATCCGGACTTCATCCAGAAATCTAGGGTTACTCTTCTTTTCTTCTTCTTCTTCTTCTTCTTCTTCTTCTTCTTTTCCTTCTTCGTCTTCTTCTTTTTTTTCTTCTTCTTACTATTATTCTTATCGTTATCATCATCATCATTATTATCATTATTATTATCATTATTATTATCATTATTATTATCATTATTATCATTATCACAATCATTATCATCATCATCATCATGATCACCACCATCATCATCATCATCATTATCATTATCATTATCATTATTATTATCATTATTATCATCATTATCACCATCATTATCACCATCATTATCATCATCATCATCATCACCATCATCATCATCATCATCATCATCATCATCACCACCACCATCATCATCATCAAAGAACGACCGATGACCTTTTCGCCACACATACCAGTGCTTTTGATCCCTCAGTCAGTGCGTGATGCAGACGATCGTCCATCTCCGTCTTTGCATGTTTTGCATTCTTGTTAGCCTTGTCAAACTCAATCCTCATGTCCAGGAACTTCTTGGAGACCAGCTCCAGCTTGTCCAAGAGTTTCTTCTTCTCTGTCTCCACTTTCTTCAGCTGTTTCTCACTCGCTTCAAGCGAGAGACGTAAATTCTCGATCTGGAAACCGTGTATCATTATTAAGACGCACGTACACGTACAGAAACAAGAAGACATGGCATAAGTTTGAAGGATGTTGGATAGTGGTGGTGGTTTTTTAAGTGATTTAACTATATTCCACATTATGTCATCATTGATTATTAGTTTGACCAACCTTGCACTATTCAATGTATTTCATATCAGGGAGATCCCCCTCTTTCCTTTCAATAAAACAGTTCAGTGCACTTAAAGCTGCAATCATGCGAGGCGATTTCTAGTCACCCCCCCCCCCCGGGAATCGCCACCCCTGGTGGCAATAAACACTCTCAGAAATGTTGGTTAAAAATCATTAGGTTGGTTCAAATCTGAACCTACCAACTGTTGGTTAAAAATAAATTGTATGTAAAACATATGGGATTTTGTTCCAACAGTTGGTAGGTTCATATTTTAACCAGCCTAAAAACTTTTCTGAGAGTGAAGCAATCAGTTGTAACAACTAAATCATACAGCCTATATAATATCATTTGAAACATTCCACTGTTTGCATAATTTTATTATTCTATTCACAAACGATTCCGCCCAAGGCCTATGTTAATTAAATCAATGGGGGAAAATAATATAATATTTCTGTTTGAAAACTTTGCTGAATGTGTTCTTTTTCCCTTTCCCATGAAATATCACAGGATATTCAATCCAGTTCTACTAGCTGATACAAATACTAAGTTCATTTACCTTTAGAAAGCGTTGCTCGTATGAACTCTGTAGTTGAAAGTCCGCAGTTGTCCATCCGGAGTTCGACATCATCAGAAGAATGCAGAACAATCCCAAGATGGCGATGACGGTGAAGAGGATGACGACCACGCTGTTGTACTGGACCTTGGTCAACGCACCCGTGATCGACTTGATCTCGGGCCCCCTGACGGAGTAAGGATCCCATATCAGCTCAGAGATTGGTCCGCTTCGCCGTGTCATTGTAGCTCGTTAAAGGGGAAGTCCACCTTGGTGTCAACATGAGAGAAACAAATGAGATGCATTATCATGGTCATTGCATCTGCCAATCATCAATACGAATACATTGGAGACGTCCCTGTAGACTGACGGCCCGCAAGACGGACAGCCCACGAGACGGACAGCCCACAAGACCGACAATGTTGGTTTAGTGAACGGTAAGAAAAGTTGACAGAATGCAAACGAGACCGAAATGTCGGTCTCATCGGCTGTCGGTCTTGTGGGCTGTCGGTCTTGTGGGCTGTCAGTCTTGTGGCCTCTCAGTCTCGTGGGTTGTAGCCGATTACATTATGTGGTCTTCACATTCATTCATTCATTCGCGCACTCTTTCATTTACTCATCCATTAATTCATTAAACATAACATTGGTGCGTGAGGGAATTAACGCTGCATTCCCGGGACCTGCTTAAATGTTCAAATGTGAATAAATTCACAATTATACTCTAATAATTGGAATATTTTGTGGAATTAATATCTATCTCTCTTAAAACAATTAGATGGGCATAAAACAAATCAGACGTCCTTTAATTTCACCAACTGCTCTCGAAGTGCTGGTTTTTAAAAACTATATAACTATATATTCGCGAATTTTGCCAGTGGCCAAGATTCGCGAACAAATATGTTTATCATGATTACTTTGAAATTTACGGAAGTTTCTTACCGCAACGTTTCTGGTTCTCAGATACCTGAACTACCTTTAATCCGACGAAGACTTTTATAGCATAATTATAGCACTGTCTCAATCGAAGTTTGTTGTAGACCTTGAAGTGTGTCCGTGGAATTCTGGATTAATCACTCAAGATAAAACTCTCGTGTTGCAGTCTTGATGGTCTCTGTTGAGCCAGAAATGTGATGCCTGTTTTCATCAGTAACATGAATGCACACTAAGGTCTTGGTATTTCCTTTAGGATGTACGAAGGGGACAGATCAATTTGATCTGACCTGGAATAAGGTCAGGTCTGAAGAAGAGCAAGAAAAACGAAGCCTCCGTCAGTGATTTGATTCAGTGGATGTGACCTTCCGTTTGACATTCAGATCAATTAACGAACCGGCTGATGACCTAACGTAAGAGTTTACATGAACACGTTGGTTATGTTCTTGAAAATCCATCCGTCGTGTACTTCTTCCAGATAGTATGACATGCAGGATTAATGTGCGTTCCTTCTTTAAGACAACGATCTACTTACTTCTTAAATCACGTTCGTCAAAAAGTGCGGCTATTCTCCTTTTGATTGATACCACTGAGGACACCATATTCTTGTCGCAGAAAAAACAAGACGTATATCTTTCAAGTTCCTCAATCGCCTTCGGTGAGAGGCGCCAAATCCTTGAGGAAATATTAAACAATCAGATGAG
Organism: Heliocidaris tuberculata; assembly: GCA_025618425.1. Lineage (NCBI taxonomy): Eukaryota > Metazoa > Echinodermata > Echinoidea > Camarodonta > Echinometridae > Heliocidaris > Heliocidaris tuberculata. The sequence continues at coordinate 32,342,404 of CM046839.1, read as the reverse complement.
CACCACGTCCATTGTTCCAACTCCCTGCCAATAACAGAGAGGAATAAAAGGTTTGAAAAGACAATTTAAGTTTCCCTATCCAACATTTTAATTTGTAGACAGGCCTTAGAAAGAACTTGTCAAGCCTCTTAGACGATGTGAAGCATTGTGCATATACATGGTAATATCATCATTGTATCATAACAGCCCATTGACGATAATCTGCCTGAAATTTAACCGCGTTTGTATGATTTTGAACAATGATTGGACAACCCACTTGACTGCGAGCCAAGATCGGGTTCATGACGCTTTGGAGGGCGTCCATACCGAATTCTATCCCTGATTCGATCAGTCTTACCCGAGCTCATGAAAACTGAGAGCTCGTTAAATGTCTGTCTTGTACAAAGTATAAAGATATGGATGTAGGTATTCGGCCAATTTGTGTCCCATAGGTTACGAAGTATTATTACAAACATGAAATTGACATTATTTTACTTCCTGTGCGGTCTGATCCGCTATCAATTTAGTCAGGTTAATAACAATATTAATATTCTGGAATTATAGAGCGCCTAATACATCTACGATGTCTCTTACAGACATATTATTACCCCGGTCATCGGATTCCATGATTCATGGCTTGCCCGCACAATGTATGCTCCTACTCCACTCCCCGGGGAGCATTGCAGCCAGGCACTTTTTTCTTATAAAGGGAAATCCAACGTTAATGGAAAGTTGCTCTGAAAGAAGGCAGAAAAATCAGAAGCAGATTGATGAAAAGTTGAAAGAAATCAGACAAGCAATATGAAAGTTATGAATTTTTGAAAGTTATAATCACTATACATAATATGGGAATTTCAAATTGGCCGAAGATCGGTAATATCCCTGTGATGTAGAGGCGGACAATTGTACCATTTGTTCCCATACACACAATGACTAAAATGACAATTTAAAAAAATATATTACTCTCTGAGACCTTCTCTTCATGGAGGACCTTTGAAAATATGCTTCATACAATTTTGAGTATTGTCCAGAAGAAAAGGGCGCTGAGGAGAAAACCAGTTTCTCTTATTTTTTCAGCATTTACACAAATCCACTTACTAGTATTGTAAAGGTTGGATCGGCGTATGGACGCACTTTATCCAGGCTGGGTGCAAGGAAGGGGGAAAAAGGAGGCCTCGTGTCATTGAGGCCCGCGCAAGTCTTTCCTTTCGTATCCAGTGAAGAACATAGAAATGACCCCGCCGACCGAGATTTGGCAAGAGTCATCAGAGCTCCAATGGCAGACACTAAAGCAAATTTTATTTTAAAGGGCCTGGCGATGTCATTGGGTAATTTTGGTTGATGAAATCGGCTATCAGTTACATTTCGGGAGTGAACAATTGGTCTGTTTTGATCACCTTAAGGACAAAACATAAATGTGTACGATTTTAGATAGACGGTGAGAGTAAATGATAGAAAGCAAGAGACGTCAACCCCCCTGGCAAAATTGTGCCTGTATTCCAGTTTATCTCTATTATGGTTTCTGGTTACAGGGCGAATCCCATAAAAACTGATAAAATAACACGGTGTATTCACAACTCAGGCCGCCTCTGCAAATAACGTGCGATTAGAATCTTGGAAAAAGCCTACTTTAGAACATGAAAGGTATTACATTTTGATGGATCTTCTTTAATTGCAAAAGCTTTTCTTTCAGACTAAAGCTCAAGTGAAAATGCCCTTGTGTCTAATGTTTCCAATGTTTTGTCGTCACAATCACCTCTCTTTCTGCATCTACGTCAGTCGCATAATATTTCTTGTCCTTGAACTTAGATTCGATTTACATATTTTCTTTGATTCCCTTGATTATTTTACCTCCGGAGATGCACATAACCTTGGGGAAAATCCGAGAGGGAGATAGATAGAGTGACAGAGTATTAACGAGAGAGAGAGAGAAAAAAAGAAGAAAATGAGGAAAGAGGATGGGAAGGAGAAGAGGAGGAGGAGGAGGAGAAGAAGAAGAATGAGTAGTAAAAGGAGAATGCTCGCGGCTAAAATGAACTTTTCTCCATATTGCACACCATGCAGAACTGTCAAAAAGCGAATACGTGAATAATCAATAGTTAGAGATATAGAAATCCCATAAGCTTATTCATTACAAGATACCTAAATATAAGCCAAGTTTTATAATTTTTAGTCATTTTTTTAAAGCCTAGTTTGTATTATTGTTAGTTGGGCTTTGTCTATGGTGCAATGTTACACCTTTAAAGACGGACCGGGTTAGAATGGAACCTTTCCAAATTCAAATGTGCATCCAGTATGTTACGGGTGGTGCTACTCCCTCGTTTATTGCGGTGCAAATTAGAACCTTCAAGTATAGCGTATGTCAAAATAAGATCAAAATGAAAAAGGGAAGATTGAATTGCCGGGAGAGGGTGTCGAAGAATTACGAAACAAGTGGAGATGGAGTCATTATGGCAAGAGCCCCTTTGGGAAAACTGATAACCCCTTTTTGCAGCTTGTCAGATTATTTCCCTATAATCGATTCCTTCTGTATATGCAAACTCGTACCCCTATATTGATGTTCTTTCAGTAACTTGTGCTTAATTGCTATAAGGACGTTCCCAACACAAGCTTTGCTTTCCAGGTTTTCGCCTCCTTCTATTTTCTGAATTATTTACTGTATTGTACTCTATATTCACCACATTGCTACACATGTATCCTCTGTATATAACATTGTACCGATGAGAAGGAAATAAATGTTAATTTCAATCAATCTATTTCGATACTTGGTTGGGATTTATCTGTGCACTCCCCTATAAAATGTATGACCTCTTTATTATCAGAAATTCGTACTCCTTCCCTCCCGTATAAACTAATCCTGGTTCCGCCACTGTCATGGCAGAAGAGAAAGAAAAGGAAACATCGATCGGAAGTGCCTCCAACGTTCATTTGACACACCAGAGCTCCGCTACTTCTGTTTGTATGACATTAAACTCGTCGAAATGAAACATGTAAATTACATCAAGCTTATCTGGCTACATTAGCTCTACGTGGCTGAAAAAAAAAGAGATTTGAATTTCAGAGGAAGGAGCCTTGTGTCCCGCTCAGAGTCAGAAGGCCCTTACCTCGATGTAAAATGATCTGAGCCAACGTACTTCTGACTCTCAAGAGGTTTTTGTTTGCAAATTGTCTACACATTCGACATGCACTTCTCTAAACTTGCTTGATACACTTGCTCGATCCACCTGTCAAAAAACTCAAGTTTGAACTATGATAATGTTTCCTGTTAGTGTACGTATTATCATTTTATTTATCGAAGGATCGTTTATGTCCCTTTTCAGTGGTTCCAGGTTTTCATGATTTTGCAATTTTAGAAAGCAATGCACGGTATCGGAACTGAATCGTTGCAGCTTCGTAGTGTCAAAGGTGTATTCTGGTTAACGCACTCAGAAACAAAGAAATACAGACAATTTCTTCCTTCAACGCAAAAAAAGGTGAATACTTCCACTTTTTATTTTCAAACAATTCGAGACAGATTTGTGTAGAACTATTTACCAATTCCCAGGATTTAAACAAATAAAAAAAACAACTGTTCTGACGAAAAATGAATACATGTAGTACGGCCCACTGTTAATCGTAAGTAATAGACCACATAACAATCATTCAGGATTGGATTATGCATAAACAGCTTCCATTAAAGATAATCCTGAGTTCTGGTCATGTGACTGCACTTTTAGCGTTGACCATTCAAGGGCGTAGGCTGGGGGGGGGGTGCACTGGGTGCACGTGCACCCCCCCGCGGAGGCATAGGAGTTCCGCGCCTGAAAAAAAAAAAAAAAAAAAACTTTTTTCCTCCTTTCAACAGCTTCAAAAACAAGGGGCACATGACCCGAAACATTCTGTAAAACAATTATTAGTCTTGATTTCTGCCCCAAACCTTATACTAAAAGTCAGGCCATCCATAGAGGTCGGCCAAATCCATTCTTGTCTCATGACGACAGTACCGCCAGACTTTTAGTTAATTAAAACCCTTTCGCACCTATAACACCCGAAACTGACGCCCGAAACAGAGATTACTTAAACGCCCCGGAACCTGGGGGGGGGGGGGGGGGGGTCACTCGCGGACTGAAGTGGTACCCATGCTCGTCTAAGCACCTCAAAACTGGACCCAAAAGGAAGTAATTCTTGGTGTCAAATTCTACCTCTAAAAGGATATTGTAAAATATACCCTTAAAAGGCATAAATGGCGTAGGAAAATGTACCAACAAATGTCGAAGAACGCCTATTTCTCAAAAAACGTCGAATGTTAGACTGTACAACACCCATTTTTCTAAAAAAAGAAAGAAAAAAAAAAAAAACGTCGAATGTAAGACTGAAAAACACCCCGTTTTCTCAAAACCGTCGAATGTAAGACTGAAAAACACCCCTTTTCCCCCAAAGACGTCATCTGATCCTTTCATTCGACTTTTTTTTTTTGGACAAGCATGGGTACCCGGCATGGGTACCACTTCACTCAGTCTCTGAGTGACCCCCCACTTGATTTGATTCGATTTATTTAGACAGTATAAAAAATGTCTAGTGAAGACAAAATATGTTCAAGTAAACACATACAGGTCTGCTTTCCGGACAGAAATACAATAACATTAACAACATCATAACTCACATTTTGCAGAATCAATATAGGATCAAGTTATAAAATACTAATACACACCAGCTATGATTGCCAGAAAAACGTACATTGTAACATTTCAAGCACAGAGTTGCATGGTGATATATATGCAATGATAGGTTTTTGTAAAATTAAAGGCCAAGTCCACACCAATATCAAGTTGATTTCAATAAATAGAGTCAAATTAAACAAGCATAATGCTGAAAATTTCATCAAAATCGGATGTAAAATAAGAAAGGTTTGACATTTTAAAGTTTCACCTATTTTCACAAAACAGTTATATGCATAACACGGTGGATATGCAAATGAGATAGCTGATGGTGTCACACACTCACTATTTCTTTTGTATTTTATTATATGAATTACAGAATATTTCAATTTTTGCAGATTTGATAATAAGGAAGCTCTTCCTTGAATCACAATATGTTACAACAATGACAATTCCACAAGTTCAGTGAGGAATCAATTTTTGTTTCACATCATAATGAGGAAAAAAATGAAATATTTCACATTTCATATGATAAAATACAAAAGAAATAGTAAGTGGATGACGTCATCGGTTCCCTCATTTGCATACCGACCAGGATGTGCATATAACTGTTTTGTGAAATTAAGCGAAACTTTAAAATTTCGTAACTTTCTTATTTTACATCCGATTTTGATGAAATTTTCAGCATTATGCTTGTTTAATTTTACTCTACTTTTTCAAATCAACTTGATATTAGTGTGGACTTGGCCTTTAACTCTGCAGGTTGAGGTGGTTTTTAACACTTTTTTGAAACAAGCCAAGAGTTTTCATGTTGATTATACTTTTAGGGAGTTTGTTCCAGTCGTTTGTAGTTTTCGGATAGAATGAGTTCATATAATAATAATCTGTTCTTGCTGTTCTGGGTACATGCATCTTTAAGTTATGATGATCTGTTCTTCCAATTCTGTTCGCAGGTTTGCACATGTTATTACGTCCTATATCTGTGATGTCATTAACAAGCTTATAACACTAAAAAAATAAGTTGGAGGTACTTTCGTCTACTCTCTAATGTATTCATACTAAATTCTTGTAACAAAGTGTTGTAACTACATGTACTACTCCAGTCTTTGTTCAACATTCTTACGTATAACGTTTTTTTTAATCTTTACAATCAGTTGGCTATCGCTTTGTTTCTGTATGGATCACATGCTGTGCAACAATAATCCAAACATGAGCGTACTAAAGATTCTGTAAAGGGTTTTTAAAACTGGTTTTGGTCAGTCAACGCAGTCCCTCCGTATTATGTACCAAAAAGGTCTATTGCACTTTACATGTAATTCGGTACAATGATCATTCCAATTTTAAGTGTTATTTATCACAAGACCCAAGTATTTCTCAGTTGATGTACTTTGTAACCCTTGACCATTATTAGTATATTTAAAACTAACATTATGAACCTTCCTAGGCGTCATAATCTTGGATTTAGATATGTTGTAATCAAGGAGGCAATGTGGCCTGACAGAATTCAGCATAAGCTGAGATTAAATCGACATTTAAATTAAAATAAAACCAGCCATCTTCAAGAGTAAATGTTTTTACTGGAAATAGTTTTGACTTGTTGAATGATATTTTGCTGATTGAATGATTACTGACATCAGGTAAGCAATCATTTGATTAACAAAGCAGCTTATAGGCTAGGTACCAAATCACAAGCTTTATAATTTTCTGAACAATACTTAAACACCTACATAACCTACACTGTATCGTCCAGGAAAAGCTTGCTTGTGATGTGATATCTATTCTAATTTTCTAAACTTTAGTTCCACCTCCCCAAGATGTGCACCTCCCCATGCCCAAACCAGCCTACGCCCTTGCCATTCGGGTCGTTCGTACTGGTGTGTGAATTAAACCTGACTGATAACAATATAATAAGATCGTCCGTGGTTTAAAACTTCGAATCCACGACTGCGCCCGCACGGTTCGTAATACAAGATAACCTCGAAGTTTAAAACTTCAAGTTTTAGGGACCCTCGCAGTGTGGCCAGTTAAAAAAATACTATTCTGCTAGGGAGCAGCGAAAGTTCTGCAAAATCAACAATTTTACTGCTAAATCAAAATTTTACTCAGAAATGCTCTGACAAGAAAAAAAAAAAAAAAAAAAAAAAAAAGGTTATCAGCATTTGGGGGGGGGGGGACTTTTTACTAAAAAATTCTCTGACAAGCTAAAAAAAAAAAAAAAAAAAAAAAAAAGGTTATCAGCATTTTGGGGGACTTTTTACTCAAATTCTCTCTGACAAGCAAAAAAACCAATACACCAAAATTATGCTAAAATTATGCTAGATTTTGTCAAATTATGCCTAGCATAATGCTAGATGCTAAAGCGGTCAAAATTCTGCCAGAAAGAAGAATTCTGCCAACTCTGGCAGCCTTGGACCCTCGTGTAAACCTAACTGGAGAGAGAGAGAGAGAGAGAGAGAGCTTATTAGCCTCAATCTATAGTTATTATCAATTGATACAATTATCTCAAGTTCACAATTAAACTTATCCATTGCTCAAAACAGGGTGTGCGAACACAAAACACTCGCGATTCCCATGATTCCTGTTTTCCAGACAGTAGTCAGTGATTCAAGGACAATTCCCAGAACACGTTTGCCACACAGGGTCATGACTAAGGGCACATTAAAGTACCTTTAGCCTCAAGACAGATTGGAAAGTTCTTCGTTGCTGCATGTTTCCATCCTTCAACTCACATACGTGTGCAAGGTCCCTTAACCCGTTGACTACTGACTTCTCCAGTTCCTGTAGGGCTAATATATAGGGACCATCCGGTTCCCGTATGCAATGGGTTAACCAGACTTGTTAAACGGGAAGGGGGGGGGGGGCACATCGAATCACAGAGTCACATAGTCTGATAGTTAATACACTTCCGTGGATGACCCTTTTTTCTAGAGGATGAACATGGGGGGACGGGGGTGGCCCCTTGTGCCCCCTGTCTACCCCTTTGTGCAAGAATGCTATCCTTTCTCCTCCAGGGACAGCCAGAATACAAGTCAAAGACCCATTAAACATCCCAAATAAGAACGTTCGACATGTTTTTGTTGGAACCTAGTAAACTGCAAATTAACCACCCACCCCCGGCCCTCCCGGAACGCATTTTTTTTAAATAGTAGGATGGCAAGTGAAAATTCATGAAACTGCCGTAAATGCAATCTACTCGGTAAGGGTGTAAGTGTAAAAGAAAACACATTGCAGATTACTGAAATGATAAGAAAATCTGCAATTCTAAATACGTCATGACGCAATAAACCACATTACATAATGTTACATTTTCATGGTAATTAAAATTCAGAACCTGAAAAAATTTCTAACTCTAACCCTAACTCAAACCCTAGACCCTAAACCTAACATCAACTATAATCCTTTACCTAACCCTAATGCTAAACCTAACCTCAACTATAATCTTAAATCATCATTTATTATACTAAAAATGGATTACTAATCAGTAATGATAATTGTGATTATGTATATTCACTAAAACATCAAATATGCTCATTTACCAGCCTACGATCAGGGAGGTGGAACTTCCACTTCCCTGCTACGACTAAAAGATTCATTCCAGGCACAGTATAATTAGTGTACAGCATAATTATTATGAGAGATGTAACAAATTCTCTTTAGGTGGATTTATTTTTCCTAATATGCGATATTTGTGTTTCTTTTCATTTTGTATAGTGTAGCTGTGTTTCGGGGACTCTCCGTCTATGAATTTATTTCTTATTCATGTGTGTCTGTATAAATCAGTTGATTGATGGAGAAAATAAGTGTTTCTTCTATCTCAGTTTATCTTTGTATATCTAACCACTTTATACGGAAAATGCATATTACGGGCGTTTCTATAAGAACTACATAGAGAGAGGGTTATTAATACTTACTGCGCCATTGTGCCATTTGGCACAGACTCTACACACAAATCCCATAGAATAGTATTTATCTGGCAAAGAAAGAGTTAATCAGTGCGTCAGGTAGGCCAGAAATATGAATAAATTTCTCTAGGATTACAGGGGGATGCATTATCCATAATTTTTGTTTTATTTCACTAGATATCTTTCAGATTCAGATTCAACAAATTTCATAAAGCTTGTTATCAATTACAAGTGACAATGGCTGTTATAAGCTACCGAAATCAGAGCATTTGTTTGGCTAAGAGCATATTTGTCATAAATCTGTTGCAACTGTTATTGATAACAAGTTTTATGAAACAGGAGGCCAGAAATATGAATAAATTTCTCCAGGATTACAGGGGGATGCATTATCCATAATTTTTGTTTTATTTTACTTGACATCTTTCATATTCAGCAGGGCCCTGTTTCATAAAGCTTGTTATCAATTACAAGTAAAAATGGCTGTTATAAGCTACCGAAATCAGAGCATTTGTTTGGCTAAGAGCATATTTGTCTGTTGCAATTGTTACTGATAACAAATTTTATGAAACGGAGCCCGGAATTAAATTAAAAACACATTTATTTCCTTCTCATAATCAAATAAGTACAAAATGAAGTTTACTTTAACGAAAAATTGTGGAAGGAGGCGAAGGTCCCAGGAAGAACATAGCCTGTATTGGGGTCGCCTTAACAATACATTTTTATGTATATAAATATGCAACAATTATAACATACATAAAACATCTAAACGATTAAAAAAAATGAAGGGAATAAGAGAGAGAGAGAGAGAGAGAGAGAGAGAGAGAGAGATAGAGAGAGAGAGAGAGAGATAGATAGAGAGAGAGAGAGAGAGAGAGAGAGAGAGAGAGAGAACCCCCCCCCCCCTGCAATATGGGCTACTGACTACATTGTACAAAGACTAGTTTTTACAATACGAGTAAATGTTTGGAGTGAGGGGCGTATGGAGTCCTTTAAGTAGTTCGAGAGTCTTGGAAGAGAAAGACGAATATTTTGTTTAAAAGCCAACTCTTCTATATCTAGGAATATGGATGTCTCTCATAGATCTTGTTGGGTAATAATAAAAATTACAATTAAAATCAAACATATTACACAATTGTTTGGGGATATTTGTAAATACACTTTGGTAAATAGACAATATCTTTAAATTTTAAGAGGTACATCGCAGACAATTCTTACCATCTTCTTTTGTAATGTAGTTAGCTTATCAGACACATATTTATTGCCCCAAACAAGAGAGCAATACGATAAATATGGGAGAAATAAAGAGCAATACAAATTTTGAAGAACATTCTGAGGAACATAAAATAAAGTCCATGTGCATATATAATACCGAGCTATTTTTCAATTTTATTTTCTACTTTATGGATATCCGTTTTCCAAGAAAACTGATTATCAATACACAAATGCCTAGAAATTTGGTCTTTTTAACTCTTGCGATTTCTGTATGCTTCACTTTTATACTTATTTTATCTATACCAGGAATTTTGTCTTTTTTGCTGACCGGCCGCATGTTTTTTTGTTTTTTTTTTAAATGGGGACCTAGAGTTATAGGTTCAGTCTTAGCTCAGATTAAGTCTGTGGAATTTCTCACAGCAAAAATGCAATGTTCGGGACACAGACATGGGAGAAATACTTATTCAGCCTGAATTCCAGATTACGTCCGGATGTTGCAGAGCACTTTGGCGCAACGCAACACGGCGGCGTAAAAATCGTGTAGTATGAGGTCGCCATACTTATGACGCATAAGTAGATCTCCCCCTTATTAATCCGTCATTAGATTACAACCGACGCCTTTGAAACAGTTAAAATGCACTTTAAACCGTATTACGTTTCCTTGGGTAAACCGATGTGATCCGAATGTACTTTTGATGAAGCCAACTTGTTTGATTTAAAGGCGGGAGCATTCCGATACTTCAGAATAACCTTTCTCTATCTCGAAGCCCGATTGACAGGAGGCTTCATTTTGATTGCGTCAGTAAATGCACTATGAAATCGAGCCTGTGAAGGCAATCAACCCAAAACGCTAATTATTAAAAGTATCGTTTGCACTGTTCATTTTGCAGTCACTTTTTAAACCTTTCGAGACAATTGACCACATTTTGCGGTTTGGCTCAATAACTTTTGATTCAGAGCTCTAAAAAATATACCAGATGCATGAGTAGAAAGAGCAAAAATTTCTACACACATTGTTTCCATTTTTGTTGCATTACCATATTGCGTTTGATGCAAGGAATTTTAAAAAGGAGAATAAGCTTGAAAATCCTTAAATTGGCAACACATTGAGAGGTTCAAAATCACTGTTTTTATCAAAATTGGCAATTTTTTTCAACTTTCGACTAAGCTTCTAATGATGCATATTGTTTTCAAAGACATTACATTTTGTTAGAACCGTGTAGCACTAAAAGAAAAATATTACTGTTGCCAATTTGAAGAACAAAATGTGATCAATTTACCCCTTAAATAATTCCTGTCATGAAAGGGTTAATCGATAGCAGTCTTCCATGGAGCGCAAAAGGCCGTACAAGTCACTGATGCCTCGTGTGTACCGGTGGGGGGGGGGGGGGGATAACATTTTGGATTTGGCGCGTTCACCTCGGCCTTTTAATAAAATCATGGCATAGATTTGGGTAATTTGATACCATCAAAAGATTGCCAATCAACATATTAAATGCATTACCAGCATTACGGAGCCGAGAAGGAGTTGGAAGACTTGTCCCAACGATGTTCGGATGATTATTGTCATCCAATATCACAATCTCAATTCGGCCAACGTCATACTCGACTTAATTCCTCACTGTTTGCCAAGTTCTCGACTTTCGGCCATGCTGCTGTAGCCTGGTATTGAAAGTGCATTTTAGTTCAGATTAGGACTATTCTCAGAGCCCCATTTGATGCATCCCAACATGCTTGGTTGGTTGGCATTAATTTAGAGCCTGATTCGGAGTCTCCTGGGGTGTCCTGGGTACTTACAGCTTGGCTTTTCATTTCGTCGACATTCGGCAAACATGTTAGAGGGGACAACACGTTCTACGTCATGAATGACAAAACAACATCTTGCTTTAGCAAAGCGAAGACGTTAATTCGTGACGCGTCGCAATGGAGGAAAATCGCTTTCCGTTTGGTGCGGCGACAGAGTAATGAAATAAACTTCAACTCTAATCAAATCGCCGACTTGCGTATTGAAATTCAATCTTGTCTTCAATGTGTATAAACGAGAAATTAAGGCCGATATTAACTTACAGAAAACCATCGGTGGCATTTATTAGATATCTCACTAAACCAATTGAGTGTAGCTGTTTTTACATTAGCCTTCCTTAAAAAAATATGATCATTTTCCTAATTTATAATAAACTTAATAATTGTAATCTGTTTAATCCAGATAAAGCGATTAACAAGAGAAAGTTTTTACTCCGCCAAATACCATAATTGAGAAGGTCTAAAAATGCCGTTAAGAAATATTTGCCTTTTCTCTTACCCTCTTGTAAAAACACACAGACATGATTATCTCTGACTCCGCTCCAAACCCGATTACATGACCTTTGCACTCAGGGGCGGATCCAGGATTTTGTATAAGAGGGGGCACACAAATGCAGGTTTATCAACTTTTGGAAAAGGGAGACCCGTATTTTTTTTTGTCTCGCCAGCTCTCGAAAAGTCGCTCAGTGGAGGGGAGGGGGGGGGGGGGGGATGTCGACAAAAAAAAAAAAAAAAAAAAAAAAAATCGCCAGACCTCCCAAATTTGCTCGGGGGGGGGGGGGGGGGTTATGGGGTCTAGTTCCCCTCCATAATTCTCTGACAAGCAAAAAAAAAAAAAAAAAAAAAAAGGTTTTCGTTCTAAAAGGGGGCCACAATAGAATAAAGGGGGCAGCAAATGCATTTACTTTCCACTAACTGAATGTCTTCTTCTTGTTTCATAAAATAACATAAATATACACATATACTGCATTATGCACAGTATGATAAAGATGTTAATTAAGATATAATACAAAATTTGTTGTGTAGTATTCAATACTAATTAAAGTAATTTTAGCAAAGTGCAAGAAATAAAAAATCTATCATAAGTGGAGGGATCTTTAAAAAAAAGCAAGCTTGTATATTTAGACCTTTTCTTAAAATGTTTAATTACAGTTACTCTAGAGACAAAACAGTACAGTTGAAGTCGTAAATACTCTCAAAATTAATAGTCTCCTTCTCGGAAAATATTAACTAGATTTTGATAATCTAAAAAATGTGGACTAAAACGTAATAAAACAAAATGGAATTTCCAGACCACGGGTAAGACAACAACTTAACATACGCGTTATCAAATCAAGAGCTAATTCTACGAATTTTATCTTTTAAAACCTTTGATATTTCAAACACATTCTGTTCAAGGCGCCACATCACACTGCTTTAACTTTGCAAAGGACAAATAGTAACAAACCATAAAGATTAGAGCTAATGTATCTTGGCATTTTTGTTATTTACATATTAGGCGCAAAAGCAGGAATGTGCAGTTAATGTAGTTTTAGAATGGCGGGGGATCTTTCAGCACTCTCAGAAAAAAAAGAGGAAAGGCAAAAACCTGAAGGCTTTAGTTTAAGAAGAAATAAAAGGGGGTGAGATTGAGAAGCAGACGAGAAGAGGCGCCTATGTAAGGCGTAAATCGATTGTCTTCATAAAACTAGCAGAACGAGTACTAGCCCTCACTCGTATGGAGCCACCAAACATACACACATGTATACCGAATAATATTTTGTAAGAAAACAAAAAAACAAGAACAACAAAAAAATCTTACGTAAAGTATTACCAAAGCAAAGTTGATCAATTAAAACACAAACATCGTCATAATTGGTGGGAAGAAGTTAAAGGTCTCACTGGGTCAGAAATCTTCATATGATCCGCTAAGCAACCTTACAAATGGAGATAAATTACTCCTTGCAAATATGATAAACATCTTTTTTTTACCTCAGTGTCTGATGATCTTCAACCCTTACACCCTTGTAGTACAATGGCCCAACACCGTGAGAATACCTTACCTGATGCCGTTGTTATTCCGGCCCACGATGTGGAAAAGCAGTTGAGATTTACTGACGTGAGAAAAGCACCTGGCCCAGATTGGATCCACTCTTGGATTTTCAAGAATTTTCCCCTATTCTCGTGGAGCCAGTGTGTTCACTATTTAATGCTTCTATTTCATCAGGATTTGTACCAACCATGTGGAAATCAGCTGATGCAATAGCAATACCAAAAACGAACCCACCCGTGTCCACTGACAATGATTTGAGACCTATTTCTCTAACACCAGTGTTGTCTAAAATACTTGAAAACTATGTATGTACATGGGTATGGAATATCTATCTTCCACAGTCACGTATAGACCCCAATCAGTATGGGAACATACCAGGATCCTCTACCGTATTCGCTTTGACTGAACTCCTTAATGACTGATACTGTGAAACAGATTCTAAGAGACAGGCAGTGAAAATTGTCTGAGTTGAATATAGGAAGGCGTTTGATATAATAAAGCATGGTTTGCTTCTAAAAAAAAAAGAAGAAAATTTACAGATGAATTGAAAATTAGTTAACAGGATAAGGTCATTCCTATGTCAAACATGACAAAGAGTGAAAATCAACCAATTTACTTCAGATTGGCGTAGTGTTAATGGAGGTTTCCCGCAAGGGACTAAACTCGGACCATTGTTGTTTATTATGATAATAGATTTAAGTTCTAACCTACCTGTTGTAAAAAAAAACGTGTCGATATTTTTTCAGGAAAGCCTTTTCTGTGGTATTGTTTTACTGTTGAAAAATAGGTGATATCAGTGATATTGGTCTTGCACGCTGAATGCTCCTCAAGGTCCCTATGGTCAATTTGTATATTTGATTTTAGATGTTATATTTTTTATTACATTATGTTGTATTGCCACCCCAACCATGCTAACTCTGTTTAGATTTCTCAATGCTGATTTATGTAATTTATTTGTTCTTTTGATCCTTTATTTACTTACCTCCTAATGCCTCGGTCGCTCCACCAGGCCGGCTCCATACCGACTCTTCAACGGCCGATTATTCGATTATTTGGATTGAGGATATTTTTGGTCGGACTTTTTGCGGTGTTGAGTCGGCCTCGTTGGTGTAGGCCGAGGTTATTTGGGCAGTAAGTTCACCACTTTACCTTACCCGATGTTTAAATACACAGTCATATAATGCATAATCGTTCTGACTCTAACAAAAGGTCTATATCCAATTTAATTTTATATCATTTGCCGTTATGTAACACTTTAAATTTTACTACCACGTATCAACTTTGTTATCGTACATGGTTGCAATAAATAAACGAATAAATAAATAAACTATGTGTTTATTTTATTTTGCAGATGAATAATACTCTTAACGTCACCATTCATGAATCCGTTTTCAAGGAGAAAGAATTTCAAGCTTTTGTCAACAACAAAAAAATTAATATAAAAATAAAATCAACACTCGGGAAGTTTTAACTGTCTACAATACACGGTTTGCAGACACAAAACCTTTGGAATTAGTATAGGGTTTGAACTCAATTCAATTCAATTCATTTATTTCATTCTCTGTAAGAAATATACAAATATTATACATGATACATGAAATAAAAATTGTGACATAAAACAAGCTAAACGTACATGATTAAGATGATAGCATGATGTACATAAAACAAAAATTGAACGAGAGACATTTTACGGAAATAGGGGGGGGGGGGTCAACAAAAAGAGCATTTAGCCTTATAAAACGTTGAACCCTTAGATAAATGATAAAGCAAGTAAATCGGATACACAAAAAAAAGACAAAAAGAAAGAAGCATAATACAGAGAGAAAGCAAATCAAATCAATCGATCTCATACATACTCACAAGATGGGATTAAAATTTATTTTTTTTAAACTCTTCAAAGAAGGAATATTTCTTAAAGTGTTTGGGATATTGTTCCATACTAATGGACCTTTAAAAAAGATTGAATATTTTGAAACATTAGTTCTGATTTTGGGCAAATGAAAATTGGAGGCATTACAAGTCTTGTAATCATGGATACTACAATTTAAGGGAAATTTTGTAAGGCGGTATTAGACCTTTTGAACACATGAACATAAAAATGGCAATATTAGAAATATATTTATATCATATACATTTAACATGTTTAACTGATTGAAAATTGGTAATGAGTGGGCATTATGTGGCACATTGGAAATTATACGAATTGCTTTTTTCTGAAGTATGAATAATCTAGCGATGAAATAATCATTCCCACTAGCCCAAGCAATGTTACAATAATTAATGTGTGACAAAATTAATATAACATATTTAAAATATATCTAGGGAAATGTTTTAACCGAAAAAGAACACCCACACATTTTGCAATGCGATTGCACACAACACCATTATGTTCATGCCAAGTCAATTTTACGTCAATATATACACCAAGAAATTTAACAACAGAAGCCCGAGATACATTCTGACCATTGAAACTAACAGTCAGATTGGTGCCATCAATTCTTCTCTTAGTTAATATAATAAATTGTGTCTTTTTTACATTTAATACTAATTTATTGTTCACCAACCAATCATTCACTTTACTTATCTCATTATCAAACATGTTCATCGATAAACTTAAATCTATGTTTGACATGAACACATTGGTGTCGTCTGCAAATAAAATGAAATGCAAATGTTGCAATAAACTAATAATGTCATTAATATAAATCAAGAAAAGTAAAGGGCCAAGTATAGAACCCTGGGGCACTCCGCATCGAATCGGCAAATACGAAGATTTATGATTGTCAAAATCAATAAACTGCGAGCGATTAGATAAATAACTTCTAAATAAAGATAACAAAATTCCACAAATACCATAAGTTTCTAATTTATTCGACAAAATGGAATGATCCAAACTATCAAAGGCTTTACTTAAATCAAGGAATAAACCAATCATATGATTCTTGGAATCTATCGCATTTGAAACTTTATCAATAAAATCAAGAAGAGCCAGCGATGCGGAGTGACCCGAGCGAAACCCATATTGATTGCCAAAAAAAAAAAAAAAAATTACATAAAGAAAGAAACTTATATAATCGTTTGTACAAACATTTTTCAAAAATCTTCGAAAATGATGGAAGAACAGAAATAGGACGATAATTTGTCATATCATTGATATTACCATTTTTGAAAATTGGAATAACCTTTGCTAATTTTATTTTGTCTATTTGTGTTCTACACTACCCTGATAACCCTGATAGAGTCTTGTATTGACAAAAAGGGTAAATTATTCACTTTGTAAGGCCCTCTTTGCCCTCGATATGAAATTATTTAATTTCATTTTACAAAAGATGTATCGCAAGAATAAAACAAGTTGATTTTCATTGATGATTGTTTTAATTAAGATGACATCTTGTATATATATTCATCCTGCAGAACAATAACTGTAACCTATATGCACTACCTCTTTAATAATACACCTTTTGAAGATTATAATTGATAATAATGTTTAACAACTGTGATTAAGAAACAAAAACAATGACATTATTTAATACAGTAACAATAGTAATGATAAAAATGGAGATACATATAAGCGTATTGCTGAGTTGGTACAGGGTAAATTTCCCCGTCATTTTGCCAATACAGACCGCTTTGCTTTACTCTCAATCCTGTGCTCTTGTTTTTTGAACGTTATGGGGAATCATTTGATGGACTTCGTGGAATTCTGTTCTCATATCGACAGCGGAAATTAGATGATGAAAATTTTTACTGACTGACTTCGTCTACTATCTCTGAATTAATGTGGTCCCACATGTCCATTTTGGGCAAGGAAATATCTACTTCTGTGAATCGGGATCACTGACACTGATCAGATTTTTTGTGTGACTTGGATTCCACGAAATAAGCTAAAACCAATTAAAATATAAACTTGACTGCCTCCATTTATACGCACTAATCGGTCTTAAGTGATATAAAGAACTACACCGTTCTATATGCGACTATGGTAGGCTGTGAGTACTGTATCTTCTCTACTAGTGTATTCCTTCTAACATTATCCCTGGAAAAGACTGATTTGCGACTGATATTTCAATTGCCGAGTCTACTGCAAGATGAATGAAAATCTACTTCATTTCGCTTCACTTACCCATCCATTTAACAATTGCCATCTTAATGATTCTTTCTAATGCCAGTTAGAATTGCCCCCCCCCCCCACAGTTTAAAAAGTTCTTTGAACCCCGCTTGCCCCTGCAACCACCTGGGGACCCTTCTCCCGCGCTGTATATAAGATCATGCACGCCTGCACGCTTCCTCTTTCTTTTGCCGGCGTGATACGCCTAAGGAGACCCCTCTCAAGATAAATATTGCTTACTCATTTGTTGTATAGTCGATTTTACTATACTGTTAATGCCTATCTAAGTCATTTTGTTCTTATATTGTATATTGTTCTTATATTGCTTTTCTCACGTGAAAATTTCACGTGTTTTGCTCGCTGGACGGCTAAAAATTCTCATTTGGTAACCATGTCTAACGAGCAAGCTGATGAGCGCAGCGTGGCTTCCCCGCTTCCATCGCCCCCTCGATCGGAACGGGAGAAGAATACGAGCACCCGTCCCAATTCACACCTTTGCGTATTTGGCTTGCGTATTGCTGCGTATTGCCCGAACGCAGACATAGGCAGTCATACTCAGTAAAGCGCAATGAAACGTGCTCATTACGTACTCAATAGGCAGACAAGCGCATAGGCCTGCACTAGTCGCTCGCTAGTTTTTTCTAAACTATCGCATACAATCGCAAGGTCAAATCGCCCCCTCGATCGGTGAATGCGAGCAACAGCGAGCGACAGCGAGTGGCTTAGCGCAGGTATACGCACTCATACGCACCTTTTTTTTTTTGGAGCGATTTACCTTATATGAGTTCTTTGTCGTTCGCATGATTGCGCGTATTGTTGCGCTGTTGCTCGCACACCGCTCGCAGCAGCAAGAACCGTTGCGATAGCCGCTCGCTACATTGCAAGTATAGCTCGTATGCCGTTCACTTTAGCTCGTTGCCGCTCGCTTCAGCTCGCTATCACTGCGATTAGTTGCCTAGCACCGACCATCGTCGCTGCGCTGCATATCGGACGGCGGGGCGCCACACGGGTTGGAAATCATACCGCAGTTAACATTTGAAGGAGATACAACTACTGAACAAGAAGCCGAAAGCCAAAGCAAAGCGAGTGACGAGTACGAAGTCAGCCGAGCCGCCTAGGTCCCCATCGCCCCCGACGGCCCCGGAGTCACCTGCGTTGGCTGAACAAGAGGAGGCGAACGCGGCGAAGAAGCCACGGAAAGGCATCCTAAACCTCACGGACGACCAAGAGAAGGAGCTTGGGGAGTGGCTCTTGGCTAACCCCATGTTTTATGACAAGGGTTGCAAGGTATACCGAGATACGAGAAAGAAGGAATCTGCCATTCAAGATAAGTGCACAGAGATGGAGATCGACACAGGGGACTACAAAACGTGGTACCACTCCATGAGGAGTGCATTCGGCAGGCTGACGAGGAAGGCGTCCGGGTCGCGGGAGTTCACCTCTCGGGAGAAATGGATCATCACCACCTTATCCTTTTTCAAGACCCACATCGTCCGGCATGAGTCCCGTCAGCTTGGTGTAAGTATATATTTATTTGTTTTGTGATTAGTTGATTCCTGGCCAATATTTATTTCAGTAGAGCTTTGAAAACAAATGTGTATAACATAAAGTGTGTTTATATTCCATTATAATAATACTGACTAATTGCTAACAATGATGTATAGAACCATTTTAACATGACATTTACTTTGATATTTCCTGTATTAATTTATATTTTTCAGGTGAAGTCGAGATCTCAGACGGAGGCCAACCGCCAAAATAAATCGAGGGACGTTGACTCTGTCTCGAAAGACAGCGACGTGGAGATGGAGATGGAGGATGTCAACCCGCAAGAGGAACCCCTGAGAGAGCATCGCCTTGATGAAGAAGAGGCATCACCGCAGCCTTCGACGAGCATGCCTTCTGCTGGAGGAAGGAATAAGAAGAAGAGGCCGTAAGTAACCTTCCCGCCTCTCCGGCAGCTCAGAACCTGCCCGCTGTGGTAGAAATAACCACCACATCGAAACCGCGAGTTAATCAGAAATCAAACCAAGACAACACGGGTCTAAATTTTATTCCATCCTCTTCAGTAGATCCGACAGCTGCCTGTAATCTCACTTTACAAGCTCTTTAGACCGTATTTCGCAGTCAAAGCCCCGGAACCCTCCCCGCACGGGCGGAAAATGGGCGGGGGATACGCCAGGTTCCAGCGGTTATCCTATACCGGCAGTGTTTCCGATTAATTCCATGCCTCACGTTACGCGTGCCCTACGTGTACGGGCAGGTGATCCAACAGGCCCCCGTAATACCTTGGTTCTCAACGCGGGTGAGTCTACTCATACATCTTCCAGTGATACTTCCAAGCAAGGTAGATCTCCTTCGACAACCAGGAACGACGATCTATCATCCGAAATTGCCCAGCCTAAAATTGACGTTATGGATCATTTCAGGTCAATCGCATCGTATATAGGCAGGCCTTTCTAGCAGGGCTGCCGAGCTGTCTGCAAAATTCATCAGACCGTCAACAAGGAGTACTTACGACTCTAGATTGCACTACTTCGTTAAGTGGCGCAGTGATCACCAGGTTGATCCAACCTCAGCTACTATAGCAGAATAGGGAAGATTGTAGGCTTCCTAATACATTTTTTTTAATGAAAGACTATTCATATCGACCATTAGAGGGTACAGATCTGCAATTTCAGCCATCCACGGAAGGAATCTTCCGGACTGAGAAACAGTAAGTTCCTCAAAACATCTCACTATACTGATAAAGTCCTCCTTTCTGTCTAGACCCCCTCAAAAAAAGTTGACCCCATCTTGGAGTTTATCAAGAGTCTAGCGCACATAAACGATAGCTACATTTGAGCCAGTGCACAGTAGTTCCCTTATGAACCTAACAATAAAGCACCATTCTCTTACCTCATGTTCGTGCCCGCGATACTAGGGGCATGGCATCCTCCTGGGCTCTTTTCCAGGGAATTCCCCTTGAAGATAATATTAAAGGCCGCCTACTGGCATAACCCTCATACTTTCACGTCGTACTACCTCTCTGACGTTATAGCGAATGAGGCTGCATTTACATCGGAAGATCTTTCTTGCCCAAATAGGAAGTAATTTTGGATCTGGACACATATTTCCCTGCCAACTACCGAATTTCAAATTGATTCAATTATCGCTTACCACATGTTCAGTCAATATATTTTTAAGTGGTACTAGAGACTTTGCCGCAGACCCAACATCCATGATTATCTGTTGAAATCTGGCAATTGTTAAAAGTAAAGTGAAATGAAGAAGATATGTATGTTCGGTATCGAACATTTTATCTACGAGTGAGCTTTACTTACCTGCCTATGGGACCCCTCCCACCATCCCCGCTCTGCGGATCTGACCGGGACGCCGGCTTTGAAAGAGGAAACGTGCAGGCGTACATGGTCTTATATACAGTGCGGGAGAAGGGTCACCAGGTGGTTGCCGGGGCAACCCGGGTTCAAAGCACTTTTTAAACTGCCAGGGGCAATTCTAACTGGCATTAGAATGGCAATTGTTAAATGGATAGGCAAGTAAAGCTCACTCGGAGATGAAATGTTCGATACCGAGCATACATATCAATTGACAATGAGCTAAAAACTCTTTCCGAGGTTCTCCATCATGATTTGACTCGTGATGTTATAACTCCCAAACAGGCAGGAAAGCAGGATTTAGACTTACTAAGTTATCTCTTAAAAAACGGGTCAGACAGTAAATTTTTGAATGAGGATGTTCCTCAACATTATTCAAGACATGCCCCTAAAACACTCCAGGAAGCAACTAAAGTATAAATATAAACTGAGAAAAAAGGCGTATGGGTAAAACAGTACAGGAGAAGACAGACAAGCGTTCAGACAGGCTGTCAAAGCCCACAGCCAATTGAAAAAATCCAAAGAAAAAAGGAAAACATGTGTGCTACAAGGAAGGAAGAGAAACTGTATCGACAAGACTTTTGGAAATTTGCAAAAAAGTGTTCGGAAGGATGTCTTGAAAAATCACGGCTGAAACCAACATACCAAGTGGAAACAGCCAATGATTATTATAATAGAACCTACTCATCTTGCAACACAGTGGATTTGAGTAAATTGAGCTGGTTTCAAAATATACACGTAAACGAAGCCTCTTTCAAATTTGAACCAGTGAGGCCAAAGCATGTGAGGAGCATTCTCCAGTATGAAACCTAGCTCAGCACCAGGTGAAGATGGTTTCATGTATGGCCTGCTGAAGAAGCTAGTAGCTCTAACTAGTTATTGGCTTGGCTGTTCTCCAAACTGCTACGATGACCGGACCCTCCCGATGATTGGTCAAGTTGTATTGTTACCTTGATCCATAAAGGTAACAGCACGGATGACCCCCAGGTGCTTCCGTATTATTGCCCTAACGTCTTGTATTGGAAAGATTTTCCATCAGATCCTTCATGACAGAGTGGAATAGTTCGCAGTTCTAATTGATTCATTGATCCTAAGATTCAGAAAGCATTCCTCAAAGGGATCAACAGCTGCATAGAGAACAACCAAGTGGTCCACGAACTACTCAACAATGCCAAAAGTCGTATTAGGACTATTCATGTGACATTCTTTGATCTTCAAGATGCTTTTGGTTCTGTAGAACATGACCTTCTCCATCAGGTTCTTGAAGTATACAACCTTCCAGTAGAAGTGAGAACGTATGTAAAGAACTTGTACACCAGGCTCTAGGGTCAGGTGCGGTCACCAAGTTGGACAATTGCCAAATTTCCGTTCCACAGGGGTATCTTTCAGGGAGACTCACTCTCCCCGATAATTTTCCTGTTAGTCTTAAACCCTGTGTTGAACCACCTCAAATCCCTTGAAAATCGCTACGGGTATGATCTAAATGGTACCCAGTTTATTAGTGTCCCATTCGCTGATGACTTCAACTTAATAACTGCTAACAAACGTTCCCATCAACGTCTCATAGATGAAGCAGGGAAGTGGAACACTTCCCTGGATGAAGTTACTTCTTTGACCAAAAGTATGCATCTCACTCTCATGCCTTCAAAATGCTGGGGCATATCCATTAACAGTGGAAAGCCAACAAAGATCGACTTTGCAATTGATGGCCACTATCTGCAAACAATCGAAGAAGTACGACAAAAATCTCTATGGTCAACTATAATGTTCCGTATTAAGTCTTCAGAATCCTTCACATTCATCAAGGAAGGGTTTAAAGACATAGGCCTACTGCGCAACATCGATTCTAGCCTGGTGATGAGTGAATACAAGGTCTCCATCTTTATTAAGTATTCGCTTCCATGGGGCCACATCAGTCATATTGTACAGCAGTGATGTTTTGCAGTTCCGTTCTTCCTCACAAATGTACAAATGATATCATGTCCTTGCTCATGCCTCTTCCCGCTGGCAAGCAGATTCGAAGGTTCAGGCTGCCTTGGTCCAAGTTAAATAGATGGGCGGTCCTTTGATAGTGTCATCATAAATCCTTATGATTCAGAATTACGAGTTTTTGTGACCTAAATTATAACGCAACGAACGTTGCCATTTTTTGCTTTAATTTTTTTCTCTCTATTTAACCCTTCTTTATTTTCGTCAAATCACAGATATAGCATAGATAGATTACGTTAGGTGTCAGATGTCATTTATTCATCTTCTGGTTTTATAACATGAGATCAATTTCTCCTTTTTTAAAATCTCTGTTTCCTTATAACAACAGAACTTTGAAATTTGCTCCCGACCCTTTATAACATGATGATATTTATACGGGACTTGTATGACTTCCCCATTTGATATGTATCTCAACTTAATGATAATCATTATTTTGTATCTTTATATAGAGAATGCAATTTGAACCGATTTATCAAATATCGAAACCAACTTTAACAGTCCACATGACATGTTTGATGTATTTTCCTGATGTTTGTATTCAGGCAGTGTCTTAGGAGTAAATGTTCTTTTTACATGCTTTTATTTCGCTTCTTTCATTAAATAAAGTCTTTCATTAAAAAATAAAAATCATTATAGAAATGAAGATAATACAGGAAACGATAATCATAATGATGCTAAACATACCAATAGTATATAATAATGATCTTAATAGTAATGATAATGATTATGATAATACTGTTAATAATCACAATGATATTATTGATATCAAAAATGGGTTCTTTTAATGCGCTTCCGTCCATCACATCACGTTCCTGCATCTGCATTTATCATTTTAACGGCTTCAGCATTGCTTGAAATAGCACAAATGGATAGATATAGAATTTTATTTCCAGATTAACCTTGTATCACGTTACAACTCCGGCATTATATCATTGCAAAATGTCACACTTTAGGCAATACAAGTAATTTCCATAATCCGGTTCAGTATGAAACCAGATATCTCAAGCTCATGTTCTGAAGCCTGGATTTTCAAGACGTAATCACCAATTCGGCAACACACGCCAACGACCACAGGGTGCAACCTGTGATCAGCAAATTAAGTGAATTGAATTTTTTCCATCATCATAATTATATATACACACGAAAATCATACAAGAAAATTTGGTACAAACGTCAGAACTTTGGGAAGATGGATAGAGTGAAAAACTGCTACTGGCGCTAATGTCATGTGAAGGCTGCATTAATTATGAGCCGGTTGAATAATGTCCTAAATGTATATGTATACTGTATGTCCCAGGTAAGTTTACTATGTCCTCGCGAAGGGTTTCCTCTTTGATGGGACATAACGTAGTTATTTAGACGCAGGATCAATCGGAATAATTTCCTGCGTCATTCTTTGCTATGTTCTTCAATATTAAACCATCGCGCTCAACGATGTAGACACGGAGCTCCACTTCAGTGTCGCCAATGTTCACAGCTTGGCCATAAAGTAAGATTCTGTCCTTATTACTAGGATGTGGCCAAGAAGAGAGTGCCCCTGGTGACAGATATATATACCACAATACAGTAAGTGTAGACACAAATAACGCTTGTATTAAGTCTGTTATTCCTACAAATAAGTCTTCACAAAATCAATTCAACAAATGTTCAAAATCACTTACTCTCGAGATGGTAAAATACCTATACTACCGAAAGGAAATATATTTTTACACTTGAATATTAGAGGCTTAGTTAACAAAATTGAATCACTTCGTTATATTTTGTCTAACAATACTATAGATATTCTTTGCCTTAATGAAACTTTTTGTGACTCTTCTATATCTAATAGTGAGATTTTTCTCGATGGCTTAAGAGTTGAACGTAAAGATAGAACACGTCACGGTGGAGGAATAGCTGTTTATATATCTGATAAGATTTTTTATACTCGAAGAAACGATTTGGAAAATCAACACCTAGAAATGATATGTCTTCAAATAACTTTACCATTTCAGAAAAGTATTTTTATTATAAGTATTTACAGACCACCATCTTGTGATGTTTCCTTTTTTGAAAAATTTGAAGAAAGCTTAGAATTAATATGTTCGTCAAACTCTTCAATATATGAGGTACTCGTTTTTGGAGACCTTAATTGTGATTACAGTAAATTGAAGGATATGCGATTATTTCACAAATTAGATTATTTGATGGGTTCGTATAATTTTGTTCAATTAATTGATACTTTTACTCGTGTTACGAACAATTCCAGTACACTTATTGATCTTGCTTTTACTACATGTTCTTCAACAATTGTTGAACATGGTTGTATATTAACTTCTGTTAGTGATCATTATATGGTTTATGCTATTCGCAAATTAAATCAAAGAACCAAAAACGATTTCTTTCCGATCGTTTAAGTATTTTGATGTGGAGGAATTGTATGCTTTGTTAGAATCAGCACCTTGGTCACGTTTATATGATATTGGTGATGTAAATGAATTCTGGAGTATCTGGAAATCAATTTTTATTTCCATTATAGATAAAGTTGCTCCAAAAAAGTCAGTTCGTGTTAAAGATCAGTCTCTTTCATGGATTACATCACGTATTAGAAAACTGATGAGGAAACGCGATAGAGTTCATAATAAATTTTTGAAAGTTAAAAACAAGGTTATAATGCAAAAAGATTTTTCGTTAAATATATTATGTGAAGATCTTTGGATAAAATATAAAAATCTTCGGAATATGGTCAACATATCTGTGATGAATAGTAAAAACGAATATTTAAAAAAATCAAATAAAGAAAAATGTAAATGATGTGCAAAAGATGTGGAAATGTTTAAAATCATTATTACCTAAAAAAGCTTCACAACTTCCATCTATTCTTTATGAAAATGATATGGTATTTGATAACGATAATGATATTGCAAATGTTTTTAATGACTATTTTATTCGAATAAATGCCAATTTTCAGCAAGAGATGAATGCCAAAGAAACCGACGAAGGGTGTACTATTATATCCGGTGCTTCTAATTCTGTTTTTAACTTTGTTTCTATTGAAGAAGAATATGTTGAGAAATTAATATCAAATTTAGATGAAAAAAAAGCAACAGGATCTGATGATATTAATGTAACTTTTTTACTAAAATCTAAAGCTCTCATTGTACCTTTTATTGCAAAGTTAATAAATATGTCTTTTGCAACGGGGGTCTACCCTGATGATTGGAAGTATGCAAAAGTTTTTCCGTTATTTAAAAAAGGTGATATAAATTTTGTTGGTAATTTTCGACCTATTTCTATTTTACCTGCTGTAAGTAAGATAATTGAAAGGATGCTCATGAGCAGCTGTATGATTATTTAGTAAACAATGATATTTTAAGTAAATCGCAGTTCGGATTCCGTCCAGGGCATTCCACATGTGCGGCCCTTGGGTCTTTAACGGATAGTTGGTTACACTGTATAGATAAAGGCCTTATTGTAGGTGCTCTGTTTATTGATTTACGACGCGCTTTTGATACTGTTAATACTGAAATATTATTGAATAAATTGAAGAAAATAGGTTTAAGTAATTTGTCCTTGGCATGGTTTGATTCTTATTTAAATAATAGACGGCAATATGTTGCAATACAGAATGCCAAATCTAGTGATCGAATTTTTTCTATTGGCGTTCCACAAGGGTCTATTTTAGGTCCTTTGCTTTTTTTGATATATATTGATGATATAAATGTTTTGAAACATGGAAAAATTGTAATGTACGCTGATGACACTACCCTTTTTGTAAGTGGAACCACCTTTTTAGAAGTACAGACAAAACTTCAGAGTGATTTTAATGCTATAGGTAGATGGATAAATTGTAATAAGCTATATCTGAATGTCGATAAAACAAAATTTATGATTATTGGGAGTAAACAAAGATTGAATATTAACAAAAATGACTCCATTTCCATAAAGTATGAAAATATGTGTAGTGAACAATGCACGAGTTTTAAATGTCTGGGTATTTTTATTGATGACAATCTATTATGGTCTAATCATGTAGATTATTTATGTAAAAAAGTATTTGCAGGTCTTGCCATGCTCAGGAAAGTAAAACCATATGTTGATGAAACTTCAATGAAATTATTATATACATGTCTTATTCAATCACAAATTGATTACTGTTGTGAAATTTGGGGGAATAGATCTTTGAGTCATATAGAAAAGATAACGAAATTACAAAAGAAAGCTGCCAGATTGATATTAAATTGTAATATATATACTCCATCTAATGAATTATTTGGTCGCCTGAAATGGATGCCTTTTAAGGAACGGGTTAAATATTTTAGATGTATATTTGCTTTTAAATGTCTTAATGATTTATCTGCTGATGTTTACAAAGGTATTTTTAAAGAAGTCTCAACGAAACATAATATCAACACTCGGCAATGTGCTAATCATGACCTTATAATTGGTAAATGTCATACAGAATATTATAAGCATGCAATATGTAATGACGGTGCAACTCTATGGAATAATTTGCCTATAAATATAAAGCAAACAAGTAATTTAAACAATTTTAAATTTTCCTTGAAGAAGCATTTTCTGAATCTGAGTTAAGATATTGTCACTGTTTGGAATCAACATTATTTATTTTTTCTGCTCCCAAGGTTTCCCTTTCTCTATCTCTCATTCTTTATATTATCATTGTTTATCCTTATATCAGTAAGTTTAATAGTTATGATTACTGACACTGATTATTTATTGTGGTTTAGTTTTGATACAGTTTTATTGAATTCGTTTATAATTATTTATGTTACTGCTTATTTGATATATGTATGCTCATCTGATTGTAATTCAAATCATTTTTAATTGTATATAGTTTTTTGTATTTTCAGGGCCCCATGGAAGATCAACTTTTGTTGAATGGGCTACCCTGATGAAATATCAATAAATAAAAAAAAAAAAATAAAATACGCAAAGCAAAGCGAATTGTACTAGTAAATTATACACACACACACACACACACACACACACACAAACAAAGGCAGATCGGGGGGGGGGGGGTGGTAGCTGCAATACCCCTTGTATTTAAAGTTATTTCATTCTAAATATGATACTTGATATCATTTTTACTATGTGAAAAAATGTTAAATGTCAACAAAAACAATAAAAGAAAAAAAAGTTAATTTGAAATTGAAATTGATATTTAGAATTAAAAACACAGAGGGAATAGGATAAAACATATGGAAATTTCGTCCACTCTATCGCGCCCACTCGATTCCACTGAGCGATCCGAAATCATACTCTCGACGCCCCCCCCCCCTCCCCCCTCTCCGCAATGATGGATCCGCCCTTGTATATGCAGATTATATTCCTAACAGGACAAGAGACACCGTATAAAGAAAATGAAAAGAAAGCAATGTCAGGCGAAGCCCACGGCGCGCCGTGGCGGCGCGAAAAAAGAGTAATGAATCTGGCACTTTTACATATATAGTTCGATTGAATATAGCCCCTGGCGTGTTGATACATGAGATACAAGGAGAATAAAATGATATCTAACTGAAGGACAAAATGTCAATTTGCGGGAACTCGAATCGAATCCATCTAAATTTTCTGGTTTATATTTGGTAACCCAAAATGAAATTTGTTATGTGTTTTTGGAGGTAAACTAATTTTTATTGAGATATTAACCCATTGGAGCCGGATGGTTCTTATATTGAGCCAATGAGAATAAGGTAATTCAGTAGTCAACGGGTTAAAAGAAAATCCACTTGAATTTCAAATTTTGGATGTGTAAATACTGGAAATGAGTACTCACGGGGAAAAAAAATTGATTAAAATGGATGTTGCATGTTTTGGAACTAACTTTTTATTGCCTTATTTTTCAAAACTTTTCCATGGGAAATCTAACATTTCCCCCTGTGTTAGCATAAGTAGCCAGGGAAATAAGTACATTCCTTTAAAAAAAAAAAAAAAAAAAAAATTGATGTTATGTTTCGCAACCGAACTCTTCATATCGCTTTACCCCTGTTTACAAATAAAACTTTATGATATTGAAATGATATAAAACCAGTATCGCCATAAAAAAATATATTCAATCAAAACTGTTACATTTATCAATACAAAGGAAATTATAACTTATAAGAAATACAAAAGAACATCTAATTCAATCTACCGATGTTTGTTTGGAGTCAGAAGGGCGTTAAAACCCATATACTTTAACACAGAGTTAAAAGAGTTTTGCTCCAAACGGATTTAACATCACCGATTACCTATTCTTGTCTGCTACATCCATCTCTGCCTTGTCTGCTGGAAGCATCTCCCTTAATCTCTCATCTCGACACGTGTTAATAGATCTAAAAGCCATGCGATTATGAAATCACCCTGCTATCGCGTGACAGCTTACTTAGCGATGTCGTCTGTCATATAAATCAACGATAGCGCGCAGACGGTTTAGTGATCGCGACCGTGACCGGCGATCGATTCCTGAATCTTGATTCGTGTCCGCCAAACCATTTCACATAATAGACTTTAATCCAAGGAACAATAGAACATTAACTAACTTGTAATAATGTGATTACATGTTTCATGGGCATGTTTTATCTGGTGCTCATGTAAAGAAGAAAAAGAAATGTGCCGAGAGGATGGGCAAAGCTTTTTACATAATGATACAAGCCATGCTATGTACTAAACATACTTGTCACCTAATGTACATGACAGGCACCAAACTTTTTGGCATTAAATGTTGGTACACGTTTCTGTGAAGAATATAATGCCACTCGCGATGTTAATACGACGTTACCCCGATACTAACACGACTGAAAGCACGGGCCACCACGGTCATGAAGCTCCAAGTTGTTTCTGATACCACAGTCACACCGCCAAACCGACCCCACATATACATCGACTACAAACCGAATGATTCTTGGCCATTGGTGGAAATGTAACTTTTTTGTTAGGTCTGTTGTCGGTTTGTCGTCGGTCTTGTTGGCATGACTGTGGTATTACTAGGAACAGCTTTTCACTACTATAAACTGTGATATCACAAATACTCGCAGGCCTTTATTTTTAGCAGGGTAAACTATGCAAGCGAGCTACATTGCCCGTTGCTAACGAGGCGCCATTTTGATTGCGCTGTTAACTGCTCTAATCAAGCATGTGAAGACAATTATCCCACGCGCCAATTATTATTCAGAGATATTTCTGCATTGTTCATTTAGCATTCGCTTTTTGGACGATGTCACTATCACACCGCGCGTCAAAGAACGTGCTTTTCGCTGACGTAGTGTTACGTCAGGTAAATGACCATAGATAAATGACGCCTCGTATCTTCCCCATGTACCAACCCCAGTGCCACAGTGCTAATTCCTTCTGTGCCAGCCACCAATCCCACCTGTGCCGGGTTCAGTTTTGGGATGCTTAAGCGCAAACAATGCGGCTAAACATGTACGTGGCACCGCTACGGAGGCTACTATACAAGGTTGTGGCACGCCAGCACGGGCTAGTGGACATGTACGCGGCACCGCTACACAGATCAGTATACATGGTTGTGGCATCCTATGGGTTAATAGGCAATGACTCCTGCTTTATTTCGTAAGCACATCAAGCAATGGATGAGTGGCTATATGTTGAGTGTAGATGAACGGCAAGCAGTTCGATTCATTGAAATAAAAAACGACCATGCTGTCTGTGCAGTGCCAACAAATCTAATTTTCATATCAAAGCTGCATTTCCCCTGCATGCCCTGGGAATACATATATTTACATAAGGAAGTTTTAAAAATTACTGCGAGTGACCCGTCGCCGAACTGTAAGAAAAACTGTTTGTGTTAAGATGCCTTGGGCTATTCTTGCAAAGGGGTGACCATTCATTTATTATCGACCTCCCAGATCATCTCTATAGCTGTGCATGTCCAAGCTATTTTGTCTCATATGTTACCTACAACGTATAAGGTGTTAGTATGTCTGATAATTGTATCAATATGATAGCCCTCGTAGATTTTTGAAACAGACAAAATATCAAATAAATTAGTATTTTTTGTCAATTTATGTTCACAATTCCATAGTACCATTCTATCATGATGATTTTTGGTAGCGTATGGGACGTACCTTGAACTTGCCCATGAACACATTCGTTTCTACAAATAAATCATATATAAGCCTTAAACTTACTCATTTATAATTTTCAGCTCTCATAAGCTTTCCTATATTTTGTTCTTTCATTCTTTTGAAATGAGTTTCTCGGAGGCTGTCAGGGTTTTCAGACACAAAACATTTATACCAAAACGGTATAGCTATGCCAAAACGGTATAGCTATTCGATGGATTAATGTGTCTGAACGCTGACTAACGAAACGTCGTATAACGAATCTAGGGTCAGAGCATCGTTTCGAACTAGAACTCGATAACGAATCGCCTGTCCGTGTGTGTCTGAACGTATGGCGACCTTAGAACGTTATATAACTAGGCGGGGCGCGCACGAAAGGTGACCTTATCAGGAGGCAGGGGCTAGCGGCGACCATAACAACATGCGCAGTGGAAAACTGCGCATCTATACGATATTTTTTTTTCTAATCTTTCGAGATATGTGTCTGAACGGTCCGTAGGCTATAGGATGACAATTTTATACGACATTTCTTTATCGAGTTTCGGGATAAACGTTTTGTGTATGAACAGGGGGTGTATTTGTCTGAATTTGATATTGTGCATGGCGTGCGCCTATAATCCAGCTAACAGTTGAAATTATAAACTGAGGTTCGAAACTGAGTCACGTCCTTCGGATGGTGACGTTAAAGGTCATGTAAAGTTTTGGTAAGCCCTCAAAACTGTTCGTCAGATTTCTTCAATTTTTGTTGATAAATAGCAAGATACTAGCAATACTAAGACACTGTGAAGATTTCGCCTCCTGAAGTTTAATATTAAACAAATAAGAGGCAAAAACTAATTTATGTGCCGGGACAGGCACGTAAAATCCCAACAAAGGCAGCATGTGCTATACACTGTACACACACGTGTAAAACCAATGATGAGTAGCTACACACAGTGCACACACACGCTGTCTCTTTGCGAAGCCCCAAGATTGCTGTGCGGGGAGCCGTCGGGGTGGAAGGGTCCTAGCATAATGGCAGTGATCAAGCATTCCTTAAAGATATTTACACTGAAATTCACCAGAAATCATAGATGGAATACCAAATGATCTCTTACAGATATCTTTTGATACAAGGAGAACAACATGAGACTATATTTAACATGTTTCTTTCCAATTTCCTTTTTGCTACCAATACTCTACATGAGCTTTAAAGGTCAGTCCCCAGACGTAAATAATCATATCTGATTGATACACGTCTGTAAAAACCCAATTACACACAGGGGGTGTATTGGTAAAGATCATAAAAACCAAAACAAAACCGTGCGGAATTCGCGAATCATTCGAAACTTAAAATTATACCAGTAGGTAGTACATGATATCCGAAACAAGTTCATACTTGTTCACCACATTGTATTTTTGCAAATGAGGTAATTTTAGAGTCGGATGACTCTAAATTCGTTTTTAGAGCATTCTCATTATTGCGGTATGATGGGTTTTCCATGGATAATCACCAATATAATAACCTATTTTGGTGCTGATGAATCGGACATTTTTCAACTGACAATGATTCCTTACTCGGGAAAAAAGAAAGAAAGGAAAAAAAAATTATTAAAAAAAAAGGGAAAGAAGAAAAAGAGGAAAGAAATGAAATGAAATGAAAACCCGAGGAGCTAAAGATGAAGATGTATTCTTGCGTCATTTGATCTTCGTTACTGATTTACATGCGGCTTTCAGAGGATTTCCATAGGGCGTTTTATTATCAGATACCGCCATTCCTTCCAAAATTGGATTGCAATCGGCTCTTACAGAGCGCGGTGAGATTAGCATTGCATTTATTTGAAATCCAAAGAGAAACCGGTTTTGAAAAGTTCCAACGATAATGTAAAACAAAGGCTCATCTACAAGGCGTCCACGAATATAACGCGGTTTATAACATATAACATTGGTTTACTCCTCGTTAACACAAGAACAAATAATTTTGCTTCCGTTTTTTTAATCATGAGCAATCAGTGAAACAAAAAAAAAACAAACAAAACAAACAAACAAACAAAAAAAAATGAGAAGAAAACAACGCTGTAAAACTTATTTGTTCTGTTTTATTTTGTTTATTTGTTTATTCATTCATCTGTTTGATTGTAACCCTAACCCCATGGTTGCATTTTGGGGTGTGAGCAACTTGTCTTTGATATGTAGACAGGGTGCACGTACGTTTGATCTTTATAAACATATTTGCGTCTCGTTGGTGCAAGGGGTTATAACTCCTTGGTTGATGTAGACAGGGTAGAAGAGCTGGGGAGCGTTTCATCAAGCGTTTTGTCAGTGATTTTTACCGACAACTGTTATAAGCTACTGAAATCCTTGCATCTGATTGGCTGAGAGCAAATTTGTCAGTAAAAATCACTGACAAAACGCTTAATGAAACGCTCCCCTGATGGTTAGATTGTTAATGAAGTAGTAACGTGCAGAGAAAATTAACTGGTCAAATTGTGACAGGAAATATGCAGCGCGATAATAAAGATGGAAAATATTCAACATTTTTTATTTATTTAGAACTTCAACTAACATAAATGCACACTACAAACATTTCTTCGCAAAACTACGGAATGAGAATTATGACGAAACAGCGTCCATGACATAGAATAATTATCTATGAAAATGGGACTTAAGGGAGGGTAATACTGTCCCTCTCAGTTCATAAAATGAGCCGCCTGATGTATCTACATCTGTTTCGCAACGGGGATTTACGAGTTTAAACTTGTCAAGCTTGCTTATAATTTCTCCCATCGGAGTAGCCGTTCGAAGATGACCGTGAAAGGCTTACTAGATTAAAAGGAAAACAGCACCACCACCAGTAGATAAGGAAATCTGACCACGTCGTCTTATTTTACAGATTTACATGGAAGATATTGTGAACATACGCTTTCGTCTACTATTAAAATTTACTTTGAGGTGGTCTCCTAAAAGGTTAAATACATAGTGTCGGTCAAGGTCATGGATTTGGCGAATGTTTTCTCTTGGTATATCTAGGGGCGTCGCGATCCACTTTTCGGATGGGGGGGGGGGGGGGACAAGTATATAGTACCCTTCATGATTTATTTTAACGCCTCTTAATTACCAGCTTCTCCACGGTTACATGAAGCAGGGAAAATTAGAGAATTTGCGCACGGAGATCGCGGCAAAATTGAAGTCTGCTCGTGTAATACCTTTTGTATTTCATTGTATAGAAGGTTTCATCATTTTTCCTTATTTTATTTACACCTCCGGATTTATTGGGGGGGGGGGGCAAAACGATGTTTGTCCCCAATATCTTATGGGGGGGGGGGGGAACTGCCCCCTGCCCCTCCAGGTTCGACGCCCCTGTGAATCTAAGTGGTCTAAGACCGAATCTATAATAAAATTTGTCTTCAAGAGCGTTTTAAAGTTATAAATGACAATAGTGGTTTGGAGTTATCTGTCTGGCAGGACAGTTTCTCCCTTTTGATACACTGTTCTCTTTAATGATGTTTAATTAAATGCAATTCATGTTGTTTTCATAAGGGGTTAACCAGCCTTAACATGAACGAAAATTTATAGGTGGCAGGTGACACTTTAAAAGAAAAACACATTTGGTTTGTGATTTGTCGCGTATGCAGGCGGTCTAGAGGGAACTTTCAAGGGGTAGTCTTCTTCAAGGATGTAAGGCGAAAGTTGTAAATTATGTTTACCCCTTTCACATCTACCAACACTGTATATACATTACCTTTCATTCTTTATCTAACCTCAGACGTGATCGGAACTCGTGTACGAGACCTTAATGGCAAATTGGCAATTAGAAAGGGCCTCTGGAATAGTTCGACTGAAGTTGAAGTCAGAACGGCGCGAGCTCGTATAATGCAGAGACGCGCATGCTCGCTTCATGAAACCGGACTGTTCTGCTCGAAGTCATCCTCTTCCCTCAAAACTCGATTTCAGTCTCCTCCGCCGAGCACTTCTATATAAGCATTCATCCTGAATACGACAAACAGCACCGAGTTCCGGAGGTTTTCCTGGCGCGAAGCAAATACAATAAGTGTAAATCTGGGCGTTTCACAAAACTTCCGCTACATCGCTTCATTACTTTTTCTAGATTTTTTTTCCTGGCGACTTGTTCGTCTTTTTTTGCGATTAGTTCGTCGTCATGGTTGTTTAGCAGTTGTTAGCGTCTGGAGTGAAATTCAGCGAGAAACTTGATTATCTTTAGTGTCTACTGACGTAACACAAATGATAGTTCGTCTCTTTTCCCCCATTAGCTATCAAATCTGCAACTTGAGATTTCATCACTATATCAAGACTGTTCATAGCTAAGTCTATCCCACTTTGTTTCTGCGCTTCTTTGGCTTATGATTCGGAAAGAAACTGAGAACGTGGTGACATCAGATTCTGGTGACGGCTGGAGCCATATTCTGGTGAGTAATCTTACAATTTGTGGTTTTGTTTTCGTTTCGTTCTTCACAATCATCTCATTTCTCTCCTTGATTTATCAATCCTCTATAGTGCAATATTGCCTATCCCAATTTGTTATCATTCTTCTTCTTATTATTTACATTATTTCTAAACGGGTTTAAAATATAAAACTGTACTTAAATATCATGTCATGTAGTTTTATACAAGGCAGTTTATTATATGCATTATATGTATCTGTAATCTATATAAGTGTCATCGTCGTAGATTTTCTTTGCAATATTCATTCGATGTCTCTCCCAGTCTGTAATATTACGAACATTATGTTATTGAGAAATGACTATATAATGGTATGAATCATCTTTGCATGTAGGCTCGTCCTTGTTGACTTCCGAAGTCATATAATGGAGAAATTAATACTTGTGAACATTTTTGTCATTCCTATGTGCGATTTGACAATAACTTTGATGTCTGCGTTTTATCCTTTATTTTGACGGGGGAAACGATTTTTCAACTTTTCTCATATCATGCGTATGAAATTCAAAGACATATTATTTGTCTCCCTAACAAGAGGAATAAAGATGATACGAAGTTTTGCCAAGAATGTCAGGAAATTAAATAATTATATATTTTAAAAAAACTTTCTTTTTTGCTGCAGGCAGGTTAAGACCGAAACGATAATGATTCATTTAAAGCGCCGTTAGAGCAATAAGCTTGATGAGAGCAAAAATTCCTTATTATTTATATATTTCGAGAGATTTTCATAAGGATAACATATTATTTTTCGTATCATAAGCTCGCAAAAAATTCATCCTTGAGAAACTCGTAAATTAGACCACTCAGCCACTTTAACTTTTACAGACACTGTACATTACATTACATTACATTACTGTACATTACTTTAAACACAAAAGCACTCCTCATATATTACCTGCCAGTTACGTTTGTAAACGTGTCAAACTTCAACTCATTGCAAACAGGTGCGAATATACCGAATGGTTTCTTTAAAGAATTAATCCAATCAAAAGCTTTTATCACCGGCATGCACGGTCAATAAAAGCTCTAGGCAAATTTAGATCACATTCCTATCATATAGGCCATGTTTATACCAGTGAGATTACTTCCAACTCCTTGTTTAAACAGACGTTTTTCATTCTACCTCTTTTACCATGCCGTCTGTACCGAGAGCCGTGCATTTTACACGGTATGGACATCAACATTTTGTGATTAAAACCACGTTACTTTTAAAATGAAAAGTTTAAATAAAAAAATTACTGATTTAAAAATAAAATTAAAAATTCTTTACTTTGTTTGAAAGATGAAAATCATATTTCATTTTATTCATTTCCTTTTCAAAATGTTCCCACAAACATTACTTTTTGCAATAAAGTGTACAATATGTTGTATAAAATTTATAAAGCATAGCCCCCCCCCCCCCCCCCCCATCCACATCGAATAGTTTTGAATCTCCTAATATTCGGGCAACCGTCACCTTATGTTCCGACAGCGAGGCGGTCTTTACATAGTTCATATAATACTTTCGAAGGTTGTAATGACCTGAAGTGTTACAATTATTACTGGAAAGTCGATATTGGGCTCGAGACGTCACACCCCAACCCCCGGCTTGGGAAAATTGTTCCCGTAATAATTTGTTGTAATATAACTTGATTATAACATAGTGTAAAACGTAACTCAGTAGCTCTCACTTTAATATTTGATAATTACTAAAAGTATATGGAATGATGTTCATGATTTATTTTATATTTCATTACTATCAACTATAGAGACACAAACAAGATTCAAATTCATGTCTGGACTCAGCCACAGTATTGATCACATGTCCACGCGTTCGTTCCTAATGACAATACGCACGGGCAACGTCACTGTTCACATAATTGTATCATTAAGTAATCAAATAGATAAAAAAAAAAATAATACTCGTAAATGATACTGTTAATGTACCAGTCAGGCGGTCTGCGTCAGCTATAAGGGAAATGAAGTAAAATATAACTCAATAGAAAAGGGGAAAAACGAGGTTTCACGGCGCTCTGAAAAAACACATTAATGATATTGTCATGGCAACTAATGGTCTCGTTGAATAAAAAGTTAGTAAATATTTCATTTTCCAGCGTCATGGAATAAGTAATTCCTTTCATATCATTCAAAAAACATTTTCCCGACGCTCTTGCAAAAAAAAGGACAGATTGCCAATTTTCAACACCCTGCTACTGCTTTCGGGTTAAGATATGAAACAACTACGCTGTAAAGATGTTACATTTATGTAAGAAAACAAAGGATTGTGAGATTAATTACAATGTTTTCACATTTATTTAAGGGATACACAAAGATTTTGAATAATCTCAACCACTTAATGTATAATTTTTCATTAAAGAAATGACAATGCAGATCTGTTTACCCACTGTAATCCAATAGGATTATGGCGAGGCAGAATAACATGGCTTATGACGATACCAGGCAATGTTTTCTAGTCGCCATTGGGGAATTTTAGAAAGCGTCTCATGGTGGAAAAAAAGGTAATTTTTGCTGTTTTGTTCAGCTCCCCGTTAGGAGATAAATGAAAATTTCATAACATTTTAGAATATATCAAATGGGAGGGTTGTCCGAATTACGTCATAGCTGAAGGACCCATTCGCCAATTTGGGATTCCCAAGCATTTAGTGATCTTAATACTTTTAAAACGTCAAAACCAAATCAAACGCGTAAAAGAAATTTGGAAAGTGCAAGTTGGTATTCTGGCATAAGACGTCAGGTCTCTTATGATATTAGGCTCGTACGTCGATGTTCATATCTTGCTTCATTGTTTATCCGATTTCCTCCAAACTTTTATTAATCTTTTTCTCGATTTTGCTCTGGTTCTGGTTCTCATTCAAAGATTGTCCTTTGACTGTAACAACAACAACAACAAAAACAACCACAGTGATGAAGATGATGATGATGGCGATACTACTACTACTACTACTACTACTAATAATAATGATAATAATGATAATGGTAATAATGGTAACAGTAACAGTAGTTGTAGCAGTAATAATAGCAATAATAGTAAAATTGCCAACGATGATAATTATAATACTACACTCTTAAAATGTTGGGTAAATTTAGTTGGGTAACTGCTGGTTGGTTAAAAATATTCCCAATTCTGGGCTATTATTAAACCAACTGGACACTCGAGTGGTGTAACCAATATTGGTCAATACTTTTTACCTAAATATTGGGCATATATTTACCAACAGTATTTGGTAATTATGGGTTGGGTACTTGTTGCCCTGTAGTTGTGTAATTTTGTCACATTTCCTTTGCCAGTTGGGTAAATTTTGTTGGGTAACTGATGGTTGGTTAGAAATTCGCTTTTGCCCAACTTGTGGTAAATATTTTTACCCAATATTGGGGAAAACACTTATATGAATATTCATGAATTTTTAGTAGCGTATGGTTTGGGGTGGCCCGATTTACTAACTGTCACCGAATGCATAAAAAAATATAAGGGGTATATAAGAGCTTGCACTAGTTTGCACTAACTGGATAGGATAGGACTAGGATAGGATAGGTTAAGATATAGGATAGGATAGCTTAAAATAGGATAGGTTAGGATTGATTAGGTTAAGACCCAGAAGGACGTAACAAGCAGATTTCATTTTTTTTTACCTAGGTTGGAGGAAAAAGGAAACAATAAATTGGGCAGCTGAATTTGCCCAACCACATGATATTTGTTACCAAACAGCTGAACAAATAGAGGGTTGGGCAATCCTATTGGGTAAGATTGGTTGGGCAATAATTACCCAACTGAGAATATAACCAACAGTTGGGCAATTGTAGAGTTGGGTAAAATCTAATGGGTCACAACATAGTAAATGGATTGCCCAACATCAGTTGGGCAAATTTTAACCAAAAGTTGTGTGGACAGTATGTTGCTCAGTGTTGGTTAAAAATTGGGCATTTTTTTGCCCAACTTTTTTAAGAGTGTAATATTAATGATAATGATAACAATAATAATAGTAATAATAATAATAATAATAATAATGATAATAATAATAATAATAATAATAATAATAATAATAATAATAATAATAATAATAATGAATAATAATTATAATACTAATAATAATGATAATGATAACAATAATAATAGTAATATTACTACTACTACTACTAATAATAATGATAATAATAATAATAATTCTGTGCAACTGATGATGCACAGAATACATCATCCCAAAGCAGCAATTATGTCTCCCCCGTGATGTTGGAGGAAGGGGGCTGCAACAGATTGAGATGTATGTCTCATGACCATAACAAAAAAAAAAAAAATAGCTATCTACTCCTCTAGTCAAAAAGCCTCAAGGATTCTGGGAAAAAAAAATCAGATAACATTACCGTTTGGTGAGAAAGAGAAAGTACAAACTACAGGCAAAACATCTCTACGGCCACCATGAGAAACAATCATATCGGCAGGTTGTCGACCGAAAGGAGATGGTTGGAGTCTGCTGGTCAAAAAGGTGAAACGGAGGGCTTCATATTTGCCATATAAGATTGGTCGGAACTCGGGCATATGAGAAGTCAATCCTCGTTCTGACACATGCAGAATGTGTAGTAAAGAAGCTAAAACGCTGATGCATTTGGTATCAGGATGTTCCATCTTGGCTCAAACGGAATATATCAGCCGGGACAGCCGACATGATGCTATCGCCAAACATATCCACTGCCATATACTGCGAGATCGAGGAAATGAAACCTGTGATAATCCTTGGGCTCACCAGCCGCAGACGATTACCCTGGCTAATGAAAGTACGATATATTGGAATTGTGGTATCATGACAGAGAGAACCAACAACTGCAACAAGCCAGACATCGTCATTAGAGAGGGAAAAAAGTTAACATTATCGACATGATCGAAGTGTCCGTCACCATGACATCAACATTGCAGTCAATGAAAGAGACAAACGGCATAAATACTAAGACCTGAGGATAGAGATAGAGAGAATGTGGTGACCCCAGTAATCATCGGACACACAGGCATGGTGAAGAAGGGAACCGAACGTCTCATCACCAAGATCTCCCCGAACCTACAAGTCTACGACCTGCAGAAGGCAGCTATAGTGGGCACAACGAGACTTATTAGAAAAACACTTGGACAGTAGAACAATATTATAGAAAGTTTCACTTGATAGTCTTTCTCTTGAATCGTTAAATGCGTTAAGTGCATCATAATCCCAGATGATTTAGGGACTACCCTTTACAACTTTAAATTGATAACCAAGACAAGAACAGGAAATTGAAGCTTTTGAATAAAAGGAAAATATTTTTCGTAAAGCATATTCTTTTATCGAGAGAGTATGTTGTTCTCAGTGGAGACAATAATTGAGTTATCATAAAACTGGTGGTTCGAAAGAGGCATGGATAAAATATTACTAATAGCGTTATGCAGATTGTGAATACTAATCTGTTAATAAGATTACCTTGTATACGGGAATCTAAGAATGTTTGTTGTCGGAGTATTTCCAAGGCCCTGGGAGCGATTTTTTCCAAGGGGGATGCTGGTGGTAAAAAATTGATGCCCCGGCATTGGCGGATACAGGTGATCTGGTCGGATGGTAGGGAGCACATGTCCCAACATTGTTTGACAATAAACAAACACAGAAAACAAAAACAAAACCAAAAACAAACAAACAAAAGGTTCATCAAATTTGGGGGTTCCTTCTGACAAGTTTTCTGACAAGCAAACCACCCCCTAAAAACAAATCAAAGCAAAACAACCAACAACCAAAAAAAAAAAGAAGAAGAAGAAAACAAAACGAAAAAAAAAAAGAAAAACCCACCCCACAAACTTCCATAGGGTTCACTGGGGTGCTGAAAATCTTTCTCCATTGTACCCTGAAAATAACCAGGGGGCACTGAAGCAGTACCCCAGCCTTCAATCCATGATGATTTCATTTTCATAGAAGATGAAGAAAGAAGTATGATTATTATCAACAGTAGGCCTGCAATTTCTGAAAAGATGTTTGGTAATGCAGAAGTGGAAAAATGGCGTTGAGGAGAGGCATACCAAAGCTTTTCGTCTTGCATCAGAGTATACCGCAAGAAAGCCGAAATCGAACAATATACACTCTTAAAAAAGTTGGGCAAAAAAATGCCCAATTTTTAACCAACACTGGGCAACATACTGTCCACACAACTTTTGGTTAAAATTTGCCCAACTGATGTTGGGCAATCCATTTACTATGTTGTTGGGCAAATTAAATTGCCCATCAGTTGGTGACCCATTAGATTTTACCCAACTCTACAATTGCCCAACTGTTGGTTATATTCTCAGTTGGGTAATTATTGCCCAACCAATCTTACCCAATATGATTGCCCAACCCTCTATTTGTTCAGCTGTTTGGTAACAAATATCATGTGGTTGGGCAAATTCAGCTGCCCAATTTATTGTTTCCTTTTTCCTCCAACCTAGGTAAAAAAAAAATGAAATCTGCTTGTTACGTCCTTCTGGGTCTTAACCTAATCAATCCTAACCTATCCTATTTTAAGCTATCCTATCCTATATCTTAACCTATCCTATCCTAGTCCTATCCTATCCAGTTAGTGCAAACTAGTGCAAGCTCTTATATACCCCTTATATTTTTTATGCATTCGGTGACAGTTAGTAAATCGGGCCACCCCAAACCATACGCTACTTAAAATTCATGAATATTCATATAAGTGTTTTCCCCAATATTGGGTAAAAATATTTACAAGTTGGGCAAAAGCGAATTTCTAACCAACCATCAGTTACCCAACAAAATTTACCCAACTGGCAAAGGAAATGTGACAAAATTACACAACTACATGGCAACAAGTACCCAACCCATAATTACCAAATACTGTTGGTAAATATATGCCCAATATTTAGGTAAAAAGTATTGACCTATATTGGTTACACCACTCGAGTGTCCAGTTGGTTAATAATAGCCCAGAATTGGGAATATTTTTAACCAACCAGCAGTTACCCAACTAAATTTACCCAACATTTTAAGAGTGTACTAAACTTTAGTTTCCGGTTATATTGTTCGATTTCGGCTTTCTGTTCATTCTTTCGGTATGCTCTGATGAGTGCAAGACGAAAAGATTTAGTATGCCTCTCTTCAACGCCATTTTTCAGTTCAATTTCTTTAATATTAAGTAATTCCAATTTTGTGTTTTCAGTAGCCATTAACTTTGTATATTCACTTGAGATTTGTTGGAGAGAAAGAAGACGCTTAAAAAATCTAATCGGATCGTAATGACTCCAGAGGATAGGAAGGTAAGGACTTTATTTGCACAGATAATTATTAATATAGTCTAAACTATAAGATTTTGCACTCACGGGTACTTACTCTCTGCAGGATAAGTCATTGCGTAGAGGTTTGTAGTTGCGTACGCACACGATCCAATTTGAAGTCTTATTTTCAGGGAGCAGTGCGCCATCGGGCATCTTGCTATAATCGCTATTACCACGTGTATGATGAGCCCTGGACACGGTGGATATCGTTGTGTGACAAAGATAAAGTTTAGACAAAAACATTAAGTAAACACTTCATCTTTGACGCCATCATTATTTCCCCCTTGGGGCGATGTGCGTGTGGGTCAATGAATGAGTAGGGGAGGGATGACGGAAGGGGGGGGGGGGGGGGTAGAGACACGCCGTGCGGTCAATCCGTACACTGTACAGTGGCGGATCTACGGGGGGGGGGGGTTTAGGGGGTTCAACCCCCCCCCCCCCCCTTGGGCTGCCAAGTAAACATTTAATGTGCATAGGAAAACAAAAAAGAGAAAAAATAGAGCATGCAAGTATGCTTAAAATCGCAAGCTGGCAACCCTAAAAATGAAAAATCTCCCTACTGTGGGTGGGGGTATCCCCCCTCCCACACCCTCCCCTCTCGCTCGCTTCGCTCGCTCGGGCTCGGTCGCTACGCTCCCTCGCAATACCCAGCTCAGCCCCTCAAACCCCCCCTTGGAAAAAAGCTAGATCCGCCCCTGCTGTATGTCCACGAAAAACTGTTTGTCCACAATATTGATTGGAAGCTGGAAACATCTCGCATCGCATCTTGCGTCTCCCTATCCAAGGAAAGTAAATCCGAACTATTTTATGTCAGAAGGAAATTGGAATCCTCGTTTATCTTGCAGTTCGAACAAAAATCAATCATCTCTTCAGGGGAGCGTTTCATCAAGTGTTATGTCGGTGATTTTTACCGACAAATTTGCTCTCAGCCAATCAGATGCAAGGATTTCAGTAGCTTATAACAGCTATTGCAACTTGTCATTGATCATGTTGATGACAAGTTTTGTGAAAGGGGCCCTGCTGTGTTATGAACTAAATATCATATACATGTCAAACGTGGAAGGGGTGGGAAATGGCGCTTTAATTACACCAGCGCCAGCCTTTGATATGCTTCTTTGGACAGAAAGGAAATTTACTCCAGCTTAACCCAACTTCCATTTTAACCAAGAAATGCGTCGTGAAAAGTACAAAAAAACCCATATCAGTGTATCAAGTGAGGGATAGAGGGATTAGAGGGATGGAGGGAGGGAGGGAGGGAGGGAAGGAGAGGGAGA
This sequence comes from Heliocidaris tuberculata, assembly GCA_025618425.1. NCBI lineage: Eukaryota > Metazoa > Echinodermata > Echinoidea > Camarodonta > Echinometridae > Heliocidaris > Heliocidaris tuberculata. The sequence continues at coordinate 32,298,318 of CM046839.1, read as the reverse complement.
GGGAGGGAGAGAGAGAGATAGAGAGAAAGAGAAAAAGTGTGTGTGTGTGTGTGTGTGTGTGTGACACGGGGGGGGGGGGGTTGAAACGAGGTAACATTACCACCGTAGGGTGACGATGTAATGATCAAACATGATACTTACGGAACGTGCAAGATCGTAAGCATTGTCCAGGTGCCGTCAAACTCCTTGAGATTTAATGTCCAAAAGGCAAGTTTATATGGACGATATGTGTGTTTGATATGGCAGTGCGGGTATCTTTTCAAAAGAATGCACTCTCTAATTTGAAGATTTTGTCACTAACCCACTATAGTCACGCATCCCCTCAAGAAAAGGCTGAAATTGTATACAAAGCAATATAAGCTTCATTTCCAATTAATGTAAAAGCTGTATCGGTAATTTTTTTTTATCTGGTTAGGGACAGGAATAATCTGGAACCTAATAATGTATCAAAGGCATATGGAAAGGAACAGTAGACTGGAAAAGAATGAGGGAGAGGTAGAGAGAGAGAGAGAGAGAGAGAGAGAGGGGGGGGGGAGAGGGAGAGAGAGAGAGGGAGGGAGAGGGAGAGAGAGAGAGAGGGGGGGGGGGAGATCCATAGAGGGATAGGAGGAAGAAGAGAGTCAGTCAGACAGATAGATAGATAGGTAAGGAGAGAAAGAGAGAGAGAGAGAGAGAGAGAGAGAGAGAGGCAGCTACAGAGACTGTGTAATCGAAAATTAATGCCATCGATGGTAACCTGATTGACTGACGTCCAATGAAAGAAGAATTAAAAATCATTGGCATACAAAATATTATAGGATAGGTCTGTCCCCTCAGAAAATCACTCTCTGAGAGCAATGCGGACGTAACTGGCAGAATCGTCAACGGAGGCTAAAAATCATGAACAGGACACCGATTTGTCCATCAGTTATACATGTATAGTTCTAGTTATTGTCATAATTTACGTGAGACAGGTTTGCAACCCAAACGGCCGAGTTCTATTCATTTATCTTTTTACGGAAGTAACACCCGCCATGTTGCCGGATCATATGTCAGATCAGCATTATAATATACGACTCCTAGTGGCTTTGTGTGATATGAACTCGCAAGCATTTACAGTAAATTATTTATAGCAGTTAAGTTTTAGAATGACACCGTGTCGGTTGTTTCCTCTGGAAAGAGCGCCATGGCGAGGAGCAGCTCCCATGGGAATCCTCCTTATGTATCTATATGAACCTAATTCAGAGCCTTGAATTATGGAGAAATGGCAACATTGGTACTGAAATGTGATATTTTTCACACTTTGGGGTGAAATTTTATAAAAATTTATATCTCCCTGCAGAATGATTTAAAGTATCCTCAGACGACATTTGCGGTAATTTGGGGACTAAGGATTATAGATCATCCATTTGAAAAAAATGGGTTCATTGCTCAACTACGGATGACAACCGCTAAAAACAAAAAGGATATCTATTTATTGGAAGGAATTTGTTTTTTTTAAGCCATGATTTTATTTTGACCTATGACTGTTCTACGGGGAAGTAACATTATCATCTAGTGAAAAGTTGGACTATTCAACAATTATTTATCATGAAACCTTACAGCACAGAGCTATGCCCGGATATTACCTCGAAGAATCCGCAGTCATTTTTTCTTCACTGTCTAAAGTAACGTATTAGATCGAAGTGAATTCTCTAAAGAAAAAAGAAAATTTTCAAAAGTTTCAAAAGTCTTTTGAAACTAAAAGTTTAACTCTCGCATGCATTGTGAAAGTATTAATGAAGATTTGGTTATTCTGATATTAAATTTCTGAACGCAAACAAGTGTAATTTTGAAGGATCAATTTTTCTGAAAATGCTCAACAATAAAAGGTGTAGACGGATTATAGATATCAATATTGAGAATAATTCTTCATTGTTAAATTCATATGACCTCCACATTTTGAGACTTTTCTTTCAAACTAGATGGCACTTGCCTCACCTCAAAAAGTATCCCTGTGTAAGACTTGCCGGTGTGCACCAAAGGTTGAATTTCCTGATACCGGTAGTGTGGTATCGATCCCAAGACACATCGTTTCCATCGTCTGCAAAAATACACAATCAACAACATACGTCAGAGTATTTTTTCAAACATGGAATGTCCATGAGCATTTATTATTGCACGTAACGCTATCCTCAATGGTGCTTAGGCGCTTCTGAAAGGTACAAGGCTCCAAAAAATTAATCATGAAAAACGAACACGCTCGTTGCTATGGGGAGGTTTTTTACAACAATACCCGGATATAAGTTATTGCTGCTGGTGCAGAATTTTTTTTTTCCAAAATGGAATTTCCTTTTACCATGATTAAGTTAATGCCCTCTGTTGTTAACCGTTTCACATTTCAAAAACCTTGCAGTCGATGGCAAAACGTTCTTACTGCAGGAAATTGTTGTTTCGGAGAGATCACTTGGCTTCGCACTGGCCTTCATCAATGGTCCATGCCTATAACCACGTGACCCAGAGGCAGTTTTCCCCATTCTCAATCGATTTGATAAAATCAGGGAGCGCATGCGCAGTAGTAGAGATTTGGAAACGAATCTTTAAGATGTTTTGAAGAAGGCTATACATTTTAGTCCATTGCATAACGATTGAATGAAGTGAATATGTGTGTGTGTGTGTGTGTGTGTGAGAGAGAGAGAGAGAGATGCATATCAGTAGGTACCTAAATTAATTACTTGAAAAAACAGAAGATTGGTTCGGCTGAAAGGTCGAAAGGAATGCGCGTACATAATTACGTAAGTATAAGTACTTAAAGAGTGTAAGCACGTAAGAAGAGTATACTTACCCCAATTCAATAATGTAGTTATGATGGTAGTTTCTTACTGAAGTGGAAATGGGACGCAAAGTATTTCAGGTTTTTCATTTAACAAGACAATTGCTATCTAAAGATATTAAAAAATGTGCAATTATCATAACTTCTCTATCTCGATTTTTAAACACCTAATCTTTGAGGATATGGAAGGCACGCAGCAGACATAAAAAGTTTGCATGAATTTGACAAATGCTGGTTGCAGATAAGACAAAAACAAAACAACAAAAACTTCCTTTATATAAAACATAAGCAGAACTAAGAACACAATGTGTAGGAACAAGTCTGTAAAGTTATCATTTAGATGTGATCTGATATAAGATGCTCTGGCTACATTTGCCCTGACTTGTTTTCATCAAAGTTATGGGGTAAAAGTTAGTGTTGAAATCGGTGATCAAGTTTAAGGTTAGGGTTTGAGTTAAGTTTAATGTTAGGTTCAGGATTCAAAAGTTCAGAACTCGGTTATTGAAGGAAATTGATCGCAGATTAATCGCCATCGGACCATATGTGTCGTAGAACTTTGATATGTATTAAAGTTTGCCTATTTTGCCATGCTTCTACACCACTCCGCCATTAAACAGAATGGTTGGCGTTTGTTGGAACAATTTAGAGCGAAGCATGCAAAACTAAAATAAAGAAAAAAAAAGAAAGAACAAAAAGAAGAAAAATCCTCGGGGATGGGTGAATGATGGGGGAGGGGGCGTTTGGGATCTTGATTTCCCATTTTAGACACCCACGTGTAATCCCGTGATGGAAACACGGATACCTCTGTCACACCGCCAGACCGACTCCACACCGATTCCTAGCCCACCGATTCTTGGCCATTGAGGACAACGTAATTTTTGTTCTGTCTCTTGTCAATTTGGTATTGGTCTTCTCGGTGTGACTGGGGCATCATCATGTCACTGCCATTCCTCGCACCCCCGATCTTGGATGTACATGTTTATTAGATCGGGGAGTAATAACTCCATAAAGGCCCAAGACCGGCGGGGGCTTGATATTGAAGAGCATACAGCCCTGGGCTTATTCTCGAAGAAGTCAGTTGATAAACAAGCGTAAGCTCTCCAATCAGTTCTTTAAAAGGCTAGTTCCATCTGAAGCAGCCACGATGGGCCGACATTGTGTTGGTTAATATATATATTTTTTTTCACAGAGGAATCTATTAAAATGGCACATTTCCTTTTTACGTCGACAAACCAAATGGTTAAGTAAATATAACTAAAAAAAAAAAAAAAAAAAAAAAATAGGATAACCAAAAAGTAACTGTAACTCTATTCCACATTCACTGCACTTTGTAAAAGAAATTCAATTGTTTATGAAAGTATTAAAATCTTACCTTGTTTATGAATGTTTTCAATAGCTTAACATGTGCAGATTGCAAAGCCTTTTAAGACAGCCTAGGTTTGAAAATCGTTATATAAGAAGAAAACTTTAATCGAAAAATGAGGGTTCGAATCTTCGCCCTGTGTGTATGTTCTGAGAAAATGCATATGATCTGTACCCTTACGTCTCTCTCGAGCTGTCTCTCTACCTTACTCTCTTTATTTCTCTCTTTATTTCTCTCTTTATATCTCCCACTCTCCCTCTCTGTCTCTCTCTGTCTCTCTCTTTCCCTATCCGGAGTTTGGATAATGTCTAGAGTGCATACTAGGCAATGTTATTTTTCAGTACTGTATAGCCGATTCGCGAAGGTTGTTGTTGATAACATAATGAATTAAGACTAATTGTAAATAAAACAAAAATTGGAGGTAGATAATGCTTGCGATTTCCCTTCAATCTCGAGCGATCTTAGATCTCGTTTTCGATATCAACTTTTCTTGTGAAATGAAACTAATCAAATTAAAACTTCCCAGAATGAATTTTTATGCTCAAAGTACCATTACACCGAGTTGCCATTTTCAATTATCCTTAGATACGTCAACATACATAAGTGAAAGGAAGATTCAAAGTGGAGGATTTCTTGGTCCAAATCCATTATTTTTTTTTACTCGTAAGCTTTTCTTTTAAAGTCGTCATCTTACAAATGGTCCAGTATCAATAATCCCGGTGTCGTTAACGCTAATGTTGCTTTACCCTATTTATTCTAGCTAGATTGTCGATAGTGCGTGCATTGAATACAAAATACGTAATCATTTACAGTGAATTGAGTGAAATTGCATGTGTTTCACATCTACATATATATTCACTTTAAGGTACAACGCCCGACAACGAATTGCAGGTAAAGGCATATTCTTTTGTTGTTTAAAAACAAAATGAAAAAATTTATCCTTTTGCTATTACCTGTAGACCATATAATGATGAGGGCCTATACGTAATACTTTTCTGCAAAGCTGACGATACTGTGTTAATATAAAACTCAAATGCGGATATTCAGACACGAGACGTCAGCCCCCTGTCAAAAAATGTGCCCGTACGTCTATGGTAAGTGAAATTTTAGGTATTAAGTTATCACAGGCCTTATTAGGAACACAATACATGAGACGATAGTTTTTACGTGATAATTTTTTGTTACGTGAGTGATGTATGTTATAGGCCTACATGTAAAGATTTCTATTCCGAAACATGATACATCCACTCTTTAATGAAATTGATTCCCCCATCCCTTTGAATGCAGTCGTTTCCAGTAGCTACAAACACTGAAAAAATCCAAAAAGTTGAATTTCCTATGAGAGAGTAACAATTATTTTGGGCCTAAAACAAAGTTGGGTTTCAAAGCATACTACATCCATTTCAGTTTAATTCCAGAACATGCTACATCCATAAACCAATGGCCTGCTCCGGGGATCGGACTGGAAAGTCATAGAGCAGCATAACGAACATGGATGATCGCGCATTCTCCTTCAGTTTCCCACACAGTAGATCGTTGTTTACAGCTCTTTAAGCATTGTGCTTATTGGGGATCAAGATTTCGGTTCCAAAACATGCTACATCCATAGATTTTTAGAAGCAATTTATCAATTACAGACAGCTATTAAAGACACGGGGATTTTTAAAAGAGTGATTACGTTATGCCATTATACAGTGGTACGATATGACCTAGTTTCATTTCTAATCGATTATGCAAAGTCCTTGTTTTGCACAGGACTTAGCTTCATGGATGTAGCATGTTTTGGAAACGAAATCCTTATATAATGTAGATCTAGAAAGCTTTCAAGAGAAAAAAAAAATCAGCCCCAAAAGGTTTTGTAACATTCCAGGAAAATTAGAACGTGTACCGCATCCCCTAAAGGCGTATGAAACATACCAAGAATCAGTTAAAGCATGGCAATTGTAAAGGTGAGAATAAAACGTTTTAATGAGACAGATGAGAAGACGGATTATTAGATGTTGCAGGTTCTATGCTGGGATTAAAAGAAATGTAAAAAGAAGAAAAAAAAAATGAGCGATGGCGTATGGACTAGACAGGAAGTCGTTGTGAATGGCCTACAGGATACTCGGGTTGAGAGGTAAAGACGAACTTCATGGGGCGAATTAACTCTCTCTGACGGTAAACTGGTGATACGTCATGCTAATCTGAAAAGACCGGAGGACAACCGACCCAACGGAGGAAGAATAATAAAGTAAGAATAAGACATGAATATAATGGGGGGGGGGGGGGGGGGTAGGGGTAGGGAGGTGCAAAACCTGGAAGTCAGGCATGGCAACAGATCATAGTCTTACATGTACGATGGGCCCAATTTCGCCAGGGGCTGACGACTCTCTTACCCAAACATATATATAAGTTAACAGTTTTCATAGCAACCCAGTATTGTATTAAAAATTGTATTTCATCATGACAATAAACTAGACAAGATAGAGAAATTATAAATAGACCCCCTCACTGGCAGAATACTAGTTTTAAGGATTAAGGATGGCCGAATATTGGTATTTTCAAATTTATCGGGGGTTGGGGCAGGGGTCGTACGCCAATTTGATCAGTGACGCATGCCATGATTTAAAAAACATGACAAAAATAATTTCAACTCGACTTAATCCTTATATCGATATATTAATTTTACCACATTTCCGAAAAAAAGATAGGGTTATTAGAAAATATTGTTACATAACTATCCTCAAGTTTTGTTCAAAATATAGTGCATGACTGTGTGACACTATTTCATCTCATTGTCGAGGAAAAAATATCGGTGTCAGTCAAATAATGCTTCTTGGGCAACAGGCATAACATGATGACCATTTATCTGTTGTCACGGGGGTACTCGTTTTCCTGAAGGTTCATAATTCCGAAACACAAATTTCCCACAACATGGGGTTCATAATTCCGAAAATAAAATAGGGTTTATAATTCCGAACATTTGTAACATTACTTCGAGGTTCATAATTCCAAACATTTGTTTTGTCCGAAGGTTCATAATCCGGAAGGTTCATAATTCCTAAAGTAAAATAGGGTTCCTTACTCCGAAGGTTCGTAATTCCGAAATAAGAGGTAGGGATCTATTATACATTTTCGGAAAAAACGGACCTTCGGAATTATGAACCCTATTTAATTTTGAAATTGTGAACCCTATTTCATTTTTGTAATTACGAATCGGAATTATGAACCTTCGGATTAAACGAACCTTCGGAATACATACGAACCTTCGGAATGAACCTTCTAAAAAAACGACATGTACATAACCACCTGTTCTTTACTGCATGTTCTGGTAGTCACATTATCACGTGACCCTCGGGGGATACAGGTTATGTTACCTAGATCTAAATTATTAAACCCAAATATTTGCATCCCCTGTGATAACTAAAAAGCGACATAGATATTCGCCCTTAGGGAGAAGGAGAAGTTTGATAACATCCAGTATCAGATGATGTATTAATAACCCAGTTCGCAATTACAATTTGCGCCTTTGCAGATAGAGGTCAATTTTACCGTGTACAATCGACCTTTATACGCTGTCATTTTGTACGCACTACGGAGTTAAACAAGTAGCGCAATTAATAAAACAGAGACTTTACTTATCTGCACTTTAACCCATTCGAGACAATTGACCACATTTTGTGGTTTGGCTCAATAACTTTTTATTCAGAGCTCTAAAAAATATACCAGATACACGAGTAGAAAGAGCAAAAATTTCTGCACACACTATGTCCATTTTTGTTGCATTACCATATTGCGTTTGATGCCAGGAATTTTGAATAGGAAAATAAGTTTTAAAATCCTTAGATTGGCAACACATTGAGAGATTCAAAATCCTTATTTTTTTTTTAAATTGGCAAATTTTTCAACTTTTTGACAAAATTCCTAACCATGTGTATTATTTTCAAAGACATTACACCTTATTAGAACCATGTAGCACTAAAAGAAAAATATCATTGTTGCCAATTTGAAGATCAAAATGTGATCAATTTAGCCCTTAAATAATTCCTGTCTTGAAAGGGTTAAAACAAGTTGGGTGAAATTTTACCAAATATTGGGTAAAAATGGAACATGCATCTTTGTTGACTATAATTTTAGCCAATGATATGGCCGTTCTGACTTACATCGAAACTCCGCGGAATTAGGAAGTCAGTGTGAAACGCGAGGTGAAATATGGCAAGTATTTTGATCGCGATGTTTACAAGTGATAATGGCCCTATAGTGTAAATTTGATGGTTTATATGGTTCATATGGTTTATTTTACCCCACTGCTAAGTAAGCATGTGTATGCTTGTAAGTTAGCCACCCGGGGACCGACGGCTTTAAGTCCTCTGATAGGGACTTGGTAGTGAGGACTAATGCCTTACGAAAGGGCACTAGTGCATCCACTTGATTTCGAACCTCCAAGTTACGAAACCACTGCTCTACTACTGGGCCATATCCGCCTCCTCTTTGACCCAATTATAGGGTAAAGTTTTACCCAACAAACATGCGTGTTCCCTTTGCCGCTGTATTGGGTAAAATTTTACCCAACTTTTTAGAGAGTGTTAGACGGAAAGAAAGTGTTTCTCCTGATATAATTTACTGTTGTTTGCGGACAACTAGAAGAGGTGAAATATGGTCAAATCGTACAACAAACACCAGGACACCCAATATCGCCACATCCAACACTAAATGATTGTTATGGGTGAATTACGCGGTGATGTAGGTGATGCACTATTGGCAGTTGACTCGAGTTTTAGCAACGAAATACAATGTAAGAATAAGAAGCATTATTTATGTAGGGATGAAGAAGCAATAGGCTATAATGGTGTTAAAGGTCGGCGTAAATAATAGATTAGCTCAACGTCTTGATTTTGTGATATCTCACATGGTTGGTCCTCAGCGCGATACATTTGTTCGATAATTCACGCATTCTAAAGGTTGATTTTCTATACCGTGAAGCTATTCGGTAAAAGGTGTCATTTCAGATTTAATGAAACACGAAGTGAAACCAAAATAAACACCCAAAGAAAGATTTCTGATAAAATAATTACATGACTTGGTTTGACAATTCTTCTCTACTGATTTGTCAGCTTTAAATCTTAAATGCATTAGATTTGTACGAGGATAAATGAATGTTTTAGAACATTTAATCCGAAAAAAATTCTAAGCAAATCCACTTCAAGTGGAATGTTTACGTTATTGTTAATTCATGTCACAGCTACGATTAGGTAGTTTCAGACATAACATATATGCCTTTTCAGGTCACTTTTGATCCCCCATCTTAAATAAAATAGCACAATCATTTCCGCATGGTTACTTTCAGTTTCAATAAGCTTGACCTATTTTTTTTTAAATACAAAAAGCCACAATTAGGCAGATGGAAAAATATCGGAGCACTTGATATCTTGAAGAATCCATTTTCGAGAATCAAAGCGAAACGCTAATGAACATAAATCTGTACTTGCACCAAAAACTGACCATGGAGAGGAGAGATAGAGAAAAATTTCCATTACTTACGATCAGCGGTGCCCTTTTAAGAATTATTTCGACACGTATAAGACGACTATCGTCAGCACCTGGGGTCATTTTCTTTGTCGCAATATTCAGATTGATTCAGGTCCTGAATTTCTTCCATGAGAACCCCCAAAGTGATCATTAATCTCACAGTGAACACTGTGCGTTTACCGATGGGTCCGTTAACGAATTTCAAAAGACTTTCATAATTATTATTGCCATGGTAGTAAACAGGGGCGACGCTAGACCACTTTGAATGGGAAGGGGTGTCGAAAAAAAAATCACCGAGTTTACAGAAGATGTTACCAACGTTAGGAACGAACAGAACCCCCTTCAAATCCATAATGTTCTTCATATGCCTACATGACTGTGTTGTATAGTTAAGAATTTGCCGACAACGATTCAAGTTTTCCGGGAGGGCGGGGGGGGGGGGTGCCACGCCCTTACCAACAAACCCCTTGCGTTACCCTGTGGAGTTGCATTATTAACATTCAGGTTCTATTCCGCGGTTTCTCACCACTAAAACGTCTTTCTAGGAACTGATTGATCATCTTAATAGGAAAACAAATTGGTATATTTTGAAGTCATCACCGACTCCGAGATAGATCATGATTCTAGCAATATTACGTGGTAGTAATGCTGATCGTGCCTATGTGACAGCACTGCTAATTATGTTAATCTGATACCAGACTTCTAGCGCCATTATTTATTGATGGAAGAACATTGTTTTGACTTAAATTTTCATGTAAAACGATCCTGTTAGGTTATGATTATGCTATATTTTCTTGATATCCGTACTTGTGAAAAGGCACGTAAACACTAAGAAAAAAACAGAATATTGTTGCGTACGACTTACATTACAAGTAAACTTGTAGGTTCGTAACATCCGTGGGTTTTAACCAGATTTCTCAGATTTCAGTATGTTGGGTTAGACTTCAGGATAAACAATTTTGACCGAAATATATGTCATTAAGCTTTGCTATATTTTTGTTGGGATCGAGGACAATAAAGGCACGGAAAAGCAAAGTCCACGGAGCGACAACAAAATGAATAAAAAAAAGTAGGCAAACTGCCCACCTGTACTGATAAAATGAAAAGAGAAATTGTGCCTATAGACACAAGCGCCCCACCAAAAAAAAAAGTAATCAAACAAAATAAATATAATGATAATGAAATATCAAAAAAGAAAAGAAACATTATACAGGACACAAATCAAAACAAAATAAACCAAACAGTAAAAGAAGAAAATCAGAAAAAAAAAAAAAAATAAATAAAAATAGAACAATATAACAAAAGCATGAATTAAAGCAACAAAAAGTGAACAAATAGGGAAGAAAAATGTAAACAGATATTTGAAAGCGGTGTTGTAACAATAAGTCAGCAAATACCAAATTGTAAATGTCAGTGGTTATTTAAAGTTTTTTGCGGCATCTCTCCGTCTCCATCTCTGGAATAGATATCAACAAAAACTGAGATTGAAAGGAGGATGATCCCGGATTAAAAGTACGATTAACATACGTCTTCACTCTCAGAGTAAATGTCTCTCTGTATTTAGGAATGCTTAATAGATACTTAGTTTCCCATACTAGTGTAGGCAAGGGGATACGGGGAACTTGCATCCACCCCGCCCCACCCTCCTTAGTTGAAAGAACGAGGGGGAAAAAAGAGAAAGAAAGAAACGGGAGAGGGAGATTAACGTTGGAAGAAGATCCCTCTCACACCGCCTTATCCATGTTATCCGTTGTTTGGTTCATACGAATTTTATCCACCTAGTAAAACCTGTGCCGCCTCCCCTACCCGTAAAACGCCAATGCCCCCTCAATGAATGGACCCAGGCTAAGCCACAGTTTAAGCAGCACAGCTCAGACGATTGCTCCTGTATCAGTAAAACAGGATAGGTTCAAAACATTTCATCCGCAACTCTATCTCCCAGGTAAACTGTCCGGAGATGGAGTGGCATACTTCTTCACACCTTTTACATTGCTGCTTGACCCCGACCAGGGGAATGCTCTGTGGACAAGCACCACCTTTAATTACCCGAAACATAGCACCAAAGCATCTTCAAATGTTTGTAGGATCTGACGCTAGATTGTCATGGCTTGTGTCATGTTACTCGATTTATTTTCATGACATGTTGTTGAAGATGAAATCGAGTAAGATGAAATCCTCTGTAACGAGTGGCGTAGCATGGGTCCAGCTATTTAGGTGAATGAAACGTAAAAGAAAAAGGCCGTCGGAAAGCTGAGTAGTGAAGGGGTGAAGCACTCTTATCTTTACGTTGCAATCCCCTTTCCTTTCTTTTCCTTTCTTTTTATTTTGTTATCAGTCCCCTTTTCACCATGAACTTGGTAGGAAGGTACGCGCCTCAATGCATCATCATTGTCATAATTATATACTTCAATTATCGTTTTTAACAAGAAAATAAATAAAGTAAAAGAGATCAGCAATTTATATACAAATATAACATAATGTGAACGTTAACTACAAATGCAATATACTTTTATATACATTGATAAGATATAACTAATTTTAAAATTATTCCTGATGGTTTGATTTCTTTTACGATATCTGCTAGGTTATATATGATATTTCTGTCCGTTATCTAATTCCATATAAGTTTGATGTTTTTCCTTCTATATTGAGGAAAGTCGATAATCAGATCAAATAATGTATATCAAATTATGTTTTCTCGTTGTTTCTTTAACATAGGGCATAGCTTCAGGGTTCGAAGTTCGTCACCGATCTCTCCTTCATAATACTTATGAAGTGGCATACTTTCCTTTGATAGGAGGCGACAGCTTTTAAAAACAGGTAGATATTGTTCCTGTTTGAGATCTAATTTACATATCTTGTATGCCAAGTTTGTCTCCCTCCCCTATCCCCACTATTCCCTACATTTCTGTACAGAATCGGTTCTGAAATATATATCTCTCTCATTCATAATGGAATCTATCCCACTACCGACAACCCATTCATTATTAGATAACTCTACGTCAATATACAGTCCTTATTGTCATTCATATATCGTTTACAGGCTTCAAATGTTGTATGTACATGTTGTAACCCAAGAATCAGTGTGCTAATATGTCCTTTTGCTATTAGTTTCGTAATAATAGTATAACAGAGATTTGTCATTAACGATTACCATTTAACAACACAAGAACTTACATCAGTTAATAATGGGTATTCTCATCTTTGGCAGAATGGTTTAATACTTTTCCTATTCACACCATGAGTACATCAGAGCCATAGTGAAGTGGCTCTAATATATACATGTTTTTTGAGTGTTATTTTAAGAGACCCTAATTATTTCTGACAATTTCTTTCTTTCAAAGTCTACTGTCAATGTTCTCTAAACCTCTGCCAATACCCTGATTAGAGGACAAAACCTCTTACATCACACTTGTTTAAGCAATCGCGAAAAGAAGAAATGTCCAAGTAATGTGACTTTGATATGGGCTTACCATCTCTAACTTGATTCTGGAACTGACTAGAATAGTATGTGTCCACTGTGTGAAGTGATGCTGATATAATCCTGGTTGTCCTTCAGAGTCAATCGATCATCATTAAAAAGAGTTCAATTCAAGGTTAATTCTCCATAGATTTTTCCAGCATTGTAAACAAGGCAACGAACGTCACTTAATATTAAATCATTGATGCAAAACTCTTCAGTTGCGTCCGCTGAGAGAAACCGCGTCCCGTCCTCATTACGGTAGCGGTAATTGACATTTTGGTGCCATTGATCTCGGACGCAAACACTTCAATGTTATTTAAATAATATTAATATGTTCTGCTTGTTTCCCATTGGCAGACGCGTATAGACAAATCCAAACAAAATAACCGATCTTATGTCGTGAATAACAGCAGAATCCAAAACCTGGAACAACACAGAATATTTTGAAATAATCACCACCATCCCTCCAAAGAGCCTTCACGATTGTCATCATTATGCATATGATACTAATATTTCGTTAAATTAAATGAATATCATTTCAGATGACATTATTACGAATAGGAGTTATTAGGAAAAAAAATCCAGGAAAACACGGCTTCCAACGGGAGTACCCTTTAAATAAATATTCAAGCTCGCACAATAAATTGTATTTGGAAACAGACAAAATCTATTATGAGTTGTCGATCGCATGAATCCCGATAATTTAGTTACACCATCAAACCGACTCCAAACCATTCCATTCCTGGCCATTCGGCGTCATGATTTTTTTTAATTTTTTTTATTATTATTATTATTTTTTTTTAAAGGAGGCGCGATGGCTCAGTGATAGAACAGTGGTCTCGTAACTGGGAGGACCCGGGTTCGAAACCAAGTGGATGCGCTAGTACCCTTTGGAAATGCATTAATCCGTATGATCAAGTTCATCGGAGAAGACTTAAAAGCCGTCGGTCCCCTGGTTGCTTACTTACAAGCATACACGTGCTTCCTTAGCAGTCGGGTAAAATAAGCCATCAAACCAAACCAAACCATTTCATATCGGTCTGGCGTCGGCCTTGTCGGTGTGACTTGGGGATTACACAAGTGTGAAAAAACAATAACACCAAACAGATTCAGTTGTGCATGATAAAAAAGTGGCATATCCAGACATTAAGAAACAGAGGAAGAGGGGGGGGGGGGGGGGGGAGTACTTTGACAGTGCCGATGCGCGTGCCATAAACGCTCTGTAGGTTACTGCAAGTTGTCTTCATGTTCTTATCCGTAATAGCCTTATGATATCCTTTTGATATCTGTAAGTGTTTAGAGATTCAGCGCTATAAACCCAGAATATTTTTATTAATTTATCATTATTTATTATCTTATATCGTAATTGGTTTTTATGATATACGATGGCCAGTCATTTCGACTAAATCTTAGGCTTCAACCTTCAGACGGGGGTTAATTCACTTTTTATTGCTTCATTGTTTATATTCCATGCAAGAAAAATTAATATTTTTTCTTTCGTTAATGAATGCATCCCTACACACTTCCATAGCCTGGACATTTCACTTATGTTTTTGTTTTTTAAACCCAAACATAGATCCCCAAGTATACTCTAGTAAGAAAACGATTTTATTCCAAGAATTTAATTTTTCTCCTTTTTTCCATCATGCAATCCTCTTATGATATACTTTTCTTTTACACGAAACACGAAAAAAATGGTGTCACCGAGACAACATCTGTTCGTATTTCACCCATGTATTGATGGGGTAAGGGAAATGAAGTGATGATAAAAATCAAATACTTTAATAATGAATATTAAAACTTCAAAACTTGATACAATAAGTTCGTCTGGGGATGACAATGATTGTGTTCCTACATTGCTTCTGTAGAACAATAACCTTTCCTCGTGCAAATAGAAATTGGCGCAAATTTTCTGATTAGGTAAGGCTAACTTATTCGGTAAAAATAAATCGTATGGATGCACCCTTGCAAAAAGAAAAGTGTTTGCCGCGCACCCTGTATGTGATAAACATTGACAACCAAGAGTGACGTCCCACACTCCTATGCAGTGACTTTCAATGTGGTGGTACTTTTTTTTCAAGTCAAATATGTCTAAATATGGATCCATAATATCTAATGGCACGTATTTCCTTCATAATATCTCCACTTTGTCACTACCGTCTTCGCCCTTTCTGCACATCCAGTGACCTGTGAAGTTGCCTTTTCTTTGAGAGCATGCAAAACCAATAAGAAATACAAAACTCGAGTAGGAGGGTTAGGTATCCCGTAGAAATATACCCATACAGGAATCAACCCCTCAATGCTTGCCGCCCATCAGCTTCGCAGCTTTTGGTGGGGAAAAATGCTTGAAAGTAAGGAAAATCAATAACCATAATGGCACTTGTAGTCGATCGTCTAGGATCCGTTACACGTCGCCAATTCTTAGCGGACGCCAGACAACTTTTGCGCTGAATGGGAATTGGTGTGAGAGAAGGAGAAGAAGATGGAAGATATATATGACGTAGGAAAGGTAGCCATCACGGAATCAATGGAAAAGGAGAAGGAGGGCGATTTGAGAGAGAGAGAGAGAGAGAGAGAGAGAGAGAGAGTGTGTGTGTTTTAATTCAATTTACATGATTTACATGATTTACTTGTATACTTTGTGTTCAATGAATGATATAATTTGTATGTGATTATGTGAAAAGGGAAAGAAATAAAATGGAAAGAAACAAACAAAAAAAAGTGAGTGAGAGAGAGAGAGGGAGAGAGAGAGATACAGAGAGGGAGAAAAAGAGAGCGAGAAAGAGAGAAAGAGAGAGAGAGAGCCTAAAAAAAGCAAATATCATCAGTGGATATGGTGAGAGAAAACAGATATGCCCTCTCTCTAGTACTTTTTTGAAAACCGTGCCCTTTGGTCTTTTTAAAACACGTGCGAGCAGTAACTGTCAACAACTCTAGCTTTTCAAATTTGTTTCTTAAGTTATCATTTTTGTTGTACTCGGTAAAGACACTCCAAATTCGTTTACACACATTCATACAATAAACAAGCACGAATAGTTCCATCGGGTGAAAATAAATCTAATTTCGAAGATGGGTCGCCCAAGAACCCACTGAAAGAAAGTAAATCAATAACACGTCCGTTCAAGATGTCCATAAAGGCGAATCACATGTTGAAAAGGAGAAAGGTCACATAAAAGCAAAGATTTCGATGATTCATTCACTTCAATTCAACTCAATTCAATTTATTAAAAATCCAGACATAGCAGTCATGACGAAAAAACATGATTCAAATTAGGACTCCAAAATGCTATCACTGTGTAGTAGGAGAGAAACGGAGAATATAAACATACCGTTCAACTACTTAAAACAAAAACAACAAAAACATTTCGCCTTAATTTGATGTCATTTAACAGTGCCGTGAGATAACATTTAGGTACGGTAGAGAGAAGATACTGGAATGAAACTTCTTCAGTATGGTAGAATATGATTCTATCTGTGTTAAAATATACATGAGCCAAATATTCAAAATGTTTCGTCCTTGCTTTACGATGAATACCAGTGTAAATATCTGAATGGAACGTCGAATCAAGACTCTCGCCCATTTCAATCTCCCCTGTAAACTAATCGCTCTGCAACCTCACAGAGGTTCGCACATTTTGCATGCACAAACATCCGTCACTTCATCATACACGAACAGCTGCCAGTTGGTCATACACAAACACCGGTGGAACTGTGACTATGCTTCCCTGGACAGGATTTAAACGATTTTCACCTGTCTTTTTTTTTTTAAATCCCACTTTGCGACAACAACAACAACAACAACAACAAAAATCTTCAAAGAAGTTTCAAATTCATTAGTCTCCATTCATTTATTACTATATTTTATCAAAGACAACATACACATCTGACGAAAAAAATGAAGGGGACTTATAAAATATAAACAGGGCTTTATCGATTCTGTAATCATTACTTCCACAGTCTGAGTTGTTGGATAGTCTGGCAATGACTGGCATATTCCAAACACTTTTTTTTTTTTTTTACAAAATAGAAGCAGTTTGGTTTATTCTGAAACATTTGGGGAAAAAGCCCGAGTATGTTTGCATCGTTCGAGCTGGGTGATGATATGTTATTGATTTTCGATGAGATGGCTTGAAGTGGTCCTCTGAAACGCCCCTAAGAATTGCGATGAGAGAGAGAGAGCGAGAGAGAGAGAGAGAGAGAGAGAGAGAGAGAAAGAAAGAGAGAGAGAGACAGAGAAAAAGAGAAACACACAGAGAGAGAAAGATAGAGGGAGAGAGAGAAAGAGAGCGAGAGAGAGAGAGAGAGAGAGAGAAAAAAAATCTAGCTGTCTATCAAAGTACAACTTTCGTGGGTTAAAGTGAGCATGACTCCTTCATGATGTGGTATAGCAGTCAAGCGGTATGAACACAAGGTGCTATGTTCATGGTTTGATTCCTGGCTGTAGCACTTGACGAGACATTAATATTCATTTGCCTCTCCGTACACTTGAGATAATTTCGGACGTAGTAGGAGGACGAAGGTCACGGTGACTGAATTTTCGACACTCTGAAACAAAACAGGGCAAATTAAAATTGTCCTGCGGGAGAACTGAATCTAGCTAACCAACTTTAAGCAATGTAACACCAAACTTAGGTAATACTTTGTCCAGTTATACCTATACCAAGGAGTTATCACCTTGCCTATACTTGGGTAATATTCTGTCTATTTAGGATCGTTTCTGACCACAAATTGGGCTAATTTAATTACTACCTGAGTTGTATATGGAATATCTCAAAGTTGGTCAGATACGAAGCTAGTCTCATGTTGGGCAGTTCTTTACCCAGTAATTTATATAGTGTAAACGCCTTCATGGTGACCAAGCGTCAGGAATACCCCCTGGATAGTGGAGATGCCCTCGACATCTCCACCTTTCGGCGCAAAAAGTCCATGCCTGGGTAATAATCTGTAAGTGATTAGAGACGTTTATTTTAGTGAAAAGATCAAGATTATTTTTAACTTTGCCAAGTCATTTTTGGCTTTTGTATTATTTTTGTTGAACACTGTGAAGCAGATCGGCAGGGAAGATCACTTTCTCGATGGCGTTGTTCAGAATACCTTTATGATATGATGCTCACGTGATAGCAGTTTAAAAGAAACTGTCTAGAATTTTTTTCTGACTGCTTGATTATAAAGTAGGGCTAAAGGCATGAAAGGAGGCCTAAATGTGAACAATCGTGTATCAGGGTTTTCTTAAAATCATCAAAATTCACTATAAAAGATAGACTAAATCTTGCTAGCCTATAAACATCACTAAAAGTGAAGAAGTATTGCACAAAGATATTGTTACAGGGACTAAATATGACCTCAAAATTTGGTCCAAATATGTCAGTTATTGCTTGTCTCTTTTGAAGAGCAGCTATTTTCATGAGACGTTGCTACTATGATATTCTTCCATATGGACATTAAAGAGAGAGAGAGAGAGAGAGAGAGAGAGAGAGAGAGAGCAGAGAGAGAAAGAGAGAGTGAGAGAGCTCAACTCATGTTCACCTTTTCGAGAAGTCAATCTTCTCTTTAATATTGCAGAGCTGAAAGGCTCCAGTTCGCCCTTGTCCTTTGATAAGTGCCACTTGAAAGGCTCTAATGAAAGATCGTGACTGCGTTTACAAACGATTCGTTTCAACAATCCACCGAGGATTCAGCCAAGCCATATGTAAGGTTGAATAGTGCCTTTGTGAAGCGAACACAATGATACAGATGGATAATGTGACATTTGCCATAACGAATCAACATGCTGTTCGATTTGTGAACTGAAGAGCTTTGTTCCCAAAGGGACTAAATCTAGTTTTGACCAAAACGGATTTTTAAAGATAAATATGCGTATCTTGCACATGGGAATCAAATGTGCAATGTTGCATCAACAAACAAAAAAACAAAACAAAAAAAAAAAAAAAAAAAAAAAAAAAAAAAAAGTTTTTTTTTAAAAATAAAGTTGAAAATTTTTCGCTCAAAATTTGTTTCATTCCAAAAGGAATTAAATCCAAATCTGTTTTATTCCAAAAGGGACTAAATCCACAATGGTGTGATTTCGAATTTGTTCATTTATATCGGGTTCCCTTAAGCTTTGTATAAGATATTTACAAGTCTTGTGCAGCTACCCATTTAGATCATCAGTGCAAAATTTGATATTATTTTACCAATTTTAATATTTATTATGAATATTTTCAGATTTTATCCTTTTGGAATTAAACTCCCCAAAACGCTAACTTGAAAGAAATGGGGGGAAAATGTAAACAATTTTTTTTTTAATTTACAATTTTTTATTAAAAGATGAAATTTTACATGATAAAGTTGTTTTAAACACCCCAAAAAAAGACGATCGACTACAGTTTCATTCCAAAAGGAATTAAATCCACGAAAATTAAAATTATAAAAATTCCTCAAAAATCGGAATGTATTGCTAGATTTTACCAAACATTCTCGAAATGGTCTAATTCAATATTGTTGATATATATACCCAAATGAAGTAATAATGAACAAGTAAAAGGTGGTAAATTAATAAACCTTGATTCATTAGAAAAAAGTGAATTGAATCGCGTTTGGAATGAAACTCTTCAATTGTTGAAGGTATATTCGTGTAAATCTGTCCTCTTCCTTCTACATGAAGCTATGTAGCTGTAGCATCCACAGTAACAGGCGGTTCAAGGATTTTGTAAATGGGGAGGGGATGGTCATATTCCCAAAATATTCTCACAAGCAAAACAAACAGTCATCACATTTTCTGGTGTTGATTTAACACCTAAAAAATCTCTGGAAAGCAAAAATGAAAATACAAATAAAAATATATGTATAATACTAAAAAATAAAAACAAAAATAAAAAGGGAGGAAGGACCATTCAGGCGAAAAAGGGGGACCAATTCACAACCAAAACCCAGTGACAATCAAAACAGGGGTCCGGACACCCTTGCCTCCCCCCCCCCCCCCGGATCCGCCTCGTGCAGCCACGATGGACAGTGCGGGCATCCCTACCGACCGAATTATAGACATACGGTCCACGTGTCGTGGGCATTGTGACGACTGCTTTGAATATTCATATTCACTGCCTAAGCGTTAGTCCGGACTAAAGTCAGGATCAATATTATCCGCATCTTCACCTGAGAGCGTTCATATTACAGCAGCAAGACCGCATCGCATCTGCTATGCGCATTTGTTTCCATGGTTTCTGCGGTCTCCCTGTTCCCGCACTTTTTTTGTTTGTTTTACCCTTCTTATATTTTTTATTTCTATCTTATGTTATTCTTTGTTTGTTTCCTTCCTTCTTCATTTCTTTCTATCATTCCTTATGTTATTCTTTGTTTTTCCTTCTATCTTTTTCTCTTTCTATCTGTCATTATTTTTTCTTTGTTTTTCCTTCTATCTTCTTCTCTTTCTATCTTAATTCCTTACGTTATTCGTTGTTTTTATCCTTCTTATATTCTTTTCTTTTTATATTATGTTGTTCTTTCTTTTTTTCTACTACTTTCTTCTCATTCTATCTTTCCTTATGTTATTCTTTGCTTTTCCTTCTTTCTTATTCTTCTCTTTCTATCTTTCATTATGTTAATTCTTAGTTTTTATCCTTCTTATCTTCTTTGTCTTCCTTATGTTACTCTTTGTTTTTCCTTCTATCTTCTTCTCTTTCTATCTTTCATTATGTTAATTCTTTGTTTTAATCCTTCTAATCTTCTTTTCTTTCTATCATTCATTTTGTTATTCTTTGTTTTATCCTCCTATCTTCTTCTCTTTCTATCTTTCATTATGTTATTCTTTAATCTATTCATTATATCATCCTTTTCTCCCACGCAGAAGTTAGTTATACGAAAAGAAAATTCTATAATGGTACGTGATTTGGGGTCATATCAAGTTGACCTTTAGGTTTACCTTAGGATAATTTTTTTAGAACTAATATTAATTTTTGGATATGAAAATGATTTGTGATTGCGTCACTAGGGATATCTCATACTTTCAGAAGGCCGATGACAGTCGGGAAAAAGGCCGAGGGAGGCCGAATCAATTGTATTGAGTATTAGTTCGGCCTTCCTCTATTATTTCTTTCAGTTCCAACTGCATTCCGGACATAATGTATTCCTTTAATTTACCTCTTTATTTATTATTTACGTCTAAAAATACTTCCTCTTTATAAAGACTTGTGATTTTGACATAAGTACTTTCGAATAGAGATGGAAATAAATATGCGTTATTTGATTTGAATTTTAGCTGCAAACAATTTGATAAACTCCCAAAATAAAAAGAAATAAACTCGAAGCATAACTGTAACAAAACGCAACATACCCCAAAATTATTCTATTCGTGTACAACTCTCCTATATCACTTGTTTCTAAAATAATTACTTCGCACTTTACGGAATAGTCGGACACTGACCCCAGCGGAATTCTACTCACGAGAGGGTTCACCGGTTAGAAATAGATAGTGATCATCATGGAAATCAAGAAGAATGAAAAGAAAGCAGATTAATTATTGGAAAACAAGACTGACAGCAAAGAGAATTAAATTACATAAGCGGAACACAGATTCATGAGTTTGCAATAGAATCACAGAAAAGGGATAGCCGAGTTAGCATACGTTAGCATTATTGCAAACTGCACTCCTATAAAGGTTACTAGGGGGCCTTGCAGCAATGTTCCTGAAGAGTAAATCTGATCTTTCTGCCCAGATTGATGCTGACCACTCACATTTGTGAAAGAGGTATCTTTTTGAAAGACGTTCACTTTAAGCCTTTAAAGTTGATCGCATGGAATTGTGCAAACTGTTTGCCTATAGTCTGTGAAATCAAAATCATCATTCTCATCGTCTAGTTCATTCGTAATAAAATCAAGGTAAATGTCAACTTCTGTTTGTATACTAGTATGTAGTCCCTGAAAAAAGCCTTTGGTTTATCATGATATACAGGGTGGCCTAAAATAATGCAACACCTGAGATCTGCAATTTCAACGACATGATTGAAACAATGTCTTTAATTTTTGCTTAATTGGGTATGAAATTATGTTCCTTGTAAAATGACACCATGATCAGCAAAAAAAAATGGAGTATTCATGGAATTCATGTGAACCTGACAGTTCAAGAAACATTTGTATTCTGAATTATTTTGAGTTATTATTGTATTATGTATTTACATTATAAATGTGATTTACCTTGAATATGTTTGTTAATTCGTTGTGACTGAAAATCAATAAAATCCCTGTGGAGGGAAAAATACTTGAAAAAAAAAAATGATCAGCAATTTGGGGTAAGGCGTTTTGATTTTACTGCTATTTGTGTGAGGCAATGTCGTTTTCAAAATTTGCTACTCTTGCAACCTTTGCCGTTCTTGAAGCAGCGAGAAATTAGCACATGACAGCTTCCCAGACAATCTCTGTTTCATGCATGTTGTCTTCGTTTTCAAAGCGAGAGCAGTCATGCATGCGTTTGTCAGCAAAACCGACTGTATGCGAAGCTGTCATACGCAAATTTCTCGCTGCTTCCAGCATAACTACGGTTACAAAAGTAGCAAATTTTGAAAATGAAATTACCTCACACAAATAGCCGTAGAATCAAACCCCAAGTTGATGATTCTGGTGTTATTTTACTCGGAAAACAATTTTCTACCCAACTGCCCAATGAAACAAAAAATAATAATATTTTGTCCATGATGTCGTTGAAAATGCAGATCTCGATTATTGCGTTCAATCTAGGCCACCCTGTTTAGGCAAATCTATAGGAAATACAACATGGACAGACAGAAATTAAATTTTTAAAATTTTTACTTAATCATAATGTTAAGTAATGATAATGATAATGATAGCAATACATGGTATTTATAAAGCGCTTTTAACCATATTTTAAGGCACTGTACAACAATAATGAAAAATACAACAGGAAATACATAAACAATTTAATTACATAAAGATTACACAAAGATAATAGGATTATTTCTAACGGTATACATAAGATATATCCATGTTACTTACTATGTAAATTACAGTACTAAGTGGAACTTACTGGTAGGTTCTCACTGATTACTTATGAATATTATGAAGGCTGATAATACACATGCTGTCATATGATAATTTAATATTGTCATTTCTTGCACCTTGAAAGGCTCCACCATAAATCTAATAACTGTAACGAAGTAACATCTGTTTTTGCATCTATCTATCTATCCCCCCCCCCCCCAAAAGAAGAAATTACCATCTAGCGTATGTCAGTGATGAACTCATCGTTGAATTGTTTTAGTTCTTTTTATAGGCAAATACAACTTGTTGCGACAAATAAGCTTAAAGGGTACCAATCACCAAAAATATTTTTGCTCTGTATGTTACAGGTTTCATGTCGTTATACTATATTCAAAATATGGGCTTCAAATATTAATTCTATAAAGAGATATTGCAATTTCAAGTACACTCTCTATAAGCAAAAAAGCGACTCGTGAGTAGACTACTCGACGCACCCGTAGGCGCTCGCCAAGATAAAGGCTCGCGCGGAACCAAACTCGGAGTGCGGTTCCGCGCGAGCATTTTCATATCATCCTTTATTTCCTTCATACTCATTGACTGTTGACCTATAGAATACCAGACAAAATTCTTTGAGGTTGATTTTATACTTTCTAGCTGTAAACAAATTATTTTTTTCAGGTGATTGGTACACTTTAAATCATAGCCTCTTGCAATTGTGCGGATTTTTCCTTTGATGAACTGCCAATGGGCCGTATTTATAAAACTTGTAAAGGCCTAGCAAATGCCATTTCTAACCTTTTTCTTGCATCTTCAGATATTCCAACCAAGTAGTTGCTAGCAAAATGAAGCAAAAGCTTGTTTTCTTGCTAGTAGTATAGCTTACCCAGACTAGTAAAACCTTACATTCCCGTTCAAATTTCACTCAGCATCAAAACATGCAAAAGGGAAGGTTTTGTTTAGTAAATTCCTATTTGAAAAAGAAGATTTTTTTTTCTTCTCATCATCAAGCTTTTGCTTGGTATTTTGCAAACTCCTCTCCTTCTAGTTTATGCTTTTACTTCCATGCCCATGATGGAGGTGGAAAAGGTGTTATCTTGAACTGTACTCCCTTTTTTGAAAGCTAATAGATAGCTGATATAGGGTTATCCATTCCAACATAAAACTGCCTCGAGGGAAGTATCACAAAAGCGGTTTGTGTGCCGAGTAAGCGTAAGCTCAGTGAACAATTTTTCTTCTTCTCCCTGTTCACTTTCCAAAGTGGCAGCAAAGAGCGATTTGACTTACTGGTGTTAAGTGTGACAAAACAATATTATGGCAGATTGAATTCATTAAATCTTAATTCTGTAATTAAAGAGAAATATCTGCTATTAACTTTCAAAAAAAGTGAGGGCGGTTCCTTTACTTGATAACCTTTTGCTTATAGCCCAAGTAAATAATCGTTTTTCCTATTCGACCCATTACTTCTACGTTGAATTCTTTTCAAGCTGCAAGCAAAAGGTTAGAAAAAAAAACATTTGCTAGGCCCAATCAAATTTTATAGATACGGCCAAATATCTTAAAAGCCTAAAGAGGATGGGAAAGACGGTAACATCAAAATTATACAAGGGTTATAAAGAGAGCACAAGAAGCAATCTATCCAGATTCTAAATAGTACATAGGTTTACTCATGATGCCCATGAAGTTCAAAGTGGTATGTTCCCTACAAAAATAAAAGTAATTTTGTTGGAATGAGCTGGCGACATTCGGCAATGTACTTTTTATTACTATTGTTTAATGTTTCATGATGTACTTTGATTTCAGGCTTGTGTTGGTATGATGCTATTGTCTAAAGGTCACAAGACCTACTCTACGTAATTGTTATTGATTGTAGTTACTGTATTTCCGAGCATTCGATGACATTATTTGTTTTTCTATTCTTTGTTTGATGTATTTTTTCATCAAAGTGCACTAAAGCAATTAATGCTACAACACGTTATTGCAGTTAAAAATATCCTTATGTTATAGATTGAGATTTTTTTTTAAGGTCGGGAAGTTTTCTTTTATGTAACAACGATGATAAAAAATAAAAGAATTAAAGACATTAAAGCTAGATTTAGAGAAATAAAGTGCCAAGGTACTGCCAATACAATAACTTAAAATGATCGTACGTCCTTATAGAACCTCCTGTTCATTCGGCGAGAAATATTATGACATACCTTAATTTCAAAGATATTGGGAAGTCTTAACGTCGGTAAAAGACATTTTACTGACGTTAACTGACGTTTATATCGAGAAATCTAGTGACAATGTAATATGTAGACCATTTGTACCCCCCCCCCGATTAAAGACCCTTTCAGTTCAGTTAATGGGTGAAACTGGCTACATATATATCTTGCATGCAATGCATGCATGTGAAGCGCAAATGCATTTAGGTCAGCTGAAACATCCACTCACAATGAGGCCTCGTTTCCTTTGATCGAAATATCTTGTCTTGTCGTTCAATGCGCTGCACTTCTGACACATCATACACCCTGTGCGCAGTTTTTCGCCCAGTCGAAAAAGCGGCAATGGAAACGTCACGTCCCAGATTGTTGGTACATTCGCATCTCGTCTTCTAAACGATTAAGAAATAAACGTGATTCAGTGAATAGGCTTCAGGCCATATATATATTCTAACTTTTCTGGATTTTGCGTCGTCTTACCTCGGCGCCGAGTGGCCAGATAAGGCTTTTTCAACATGTCTCGATCAATGAGACATACTAGTATCACGTGATTATGACGGTTGGTTAACAGGCCAACAGTAGGATAATAGTTTGCAGTTTTGATTTTCCACTTTGATAGAAATTTCTTACAGTGTTATAAATTTGCTGGAATCAGCAAAGTTATTATTTTTTTCTGCTTGCAGTGTAAACACATTATTAATACCATTTTATCCCATCAGGTACAAAATAATCATTTTGTCTGTTCACTTTGTGACATGTACTTTTCCCTAAATATATATATATACACACACACACACGCACACACACGCGCGCGCGCACACACAATATATACAGTATTATATATATATATATATATATATATATATATATATATATATATACATATTTATATAAGATAAAGACAAATAGACACAAACAAAGAAAGGCAGATGCCGAACCAGGTAGACAGAGAGATACAGACAAAAAGAAGGTCGGGGAATACTGACTCAATACTTTTCCTCGACAATGAATCGTGTCGTGAACCACTTATTTTATTGCTATGTATAATCCCAGGTGACTTATCGAACTAGGCCTGTATATGTAAATCTACCCTATGAGAAAAACACATTTGCACCTTGTGTTCAATGGAACAGTTTAGATTCTCATGTTTTATGCACAAAGTTGCCATTAGGTTACCATGGGAATAAAGATGAGGATATATGGCTCTCAAAGGACATAAGAACTATTGTAAGGTGTGTCCATACCAGATTTTTTCCCCCTGAATCATGTTAGCCTGACTCGATAAGGAAAAAGAAATGGTTATGACTTTTCAAGCGAGATCATGATATTCTTAACCAGAGGGGAAAAATCGCTTTCTGGGAGTGCATGACTCCTTTCTGATTGACACAATATTTTTTTTCTTTCATGTGTCTGGTTTTCGTGTTTCGTGTTGATCATGAAATTAAAAGTTATTCATCTTTTTAAACATACTTAAAAGGATGTTCCTTTTCACGCAAGACATATGTTTAATAAAATGGATTTTGTATTACAGAAACAAAATATTGTATTTTATATCCATATTCATATAATTCATATTTAAACTTTTTAGAGAAACCCCAATGTAAACATGAATTTCAGTCAGAAACTCGCCATAGAAGGAGAACAACAAATTCGTGAAGACAAATATCAGTCAAAATTCTTCCTGACCAAATTATTTTTGCGGTCCATACAGACCCCTTTTTTTCTATAAAATTCCCCTGGGAAATAAATATACAGTTTCACAGTTGAACCGGGGCACTTCCTGATCGAATCGGGAATATGGACGCATTCTGAGGTAATCAGCAAAACGGTTCGTATTAGTTGAGATGCTGACGGCGTCTAGAACCGAGGTACAATCAATCAACAGTTGGTACATATCCTACCAAGATGCTTTGATCTGGAAGCTTAGGTAGGTTAAAGACGTTTTTACCCTAAGTACCGCTGACATACTAGGTTTCTCGATCCACTCTGAACGGCATCTCTCCTTATCTCTCTGTGTGTCTTTTTTTTTCTTACTTTCTCGTTTTATGACTCTATTTCCCTCTCTTTCTCTTCGTCTCTCAGTGTCTATACGTCAGTCTTTCGCTCCGTTTTGCATGTTGCATGCATATCATGTCGTTTTCTCGGCTCGATCTTTTATAGCCACCTCTAGACATACACGTTCGAAACACGAAAGTTAACGACGGCGTTAATAAAACGGCGTCAGATGCGTCGGTGAGTTAGAAAAAGATAGGGTTTTATCTGTAAGAGTATAATATTATGGACAATGAAAGGCGGATGTTCAAGAAAGAACATGGTTACAAGCATGTCTGGTTCATACATTTTTGCTCACCATCAGGTGATGTATCGTGTCACCTGTTTTTTAATGTCCCTTTTCTTCTTCTCTCACCACTTTTTCTTCTACTCTCTACTCCCTAAATGTAAAGGAGTAAATTTGCCGCTCGACATTAAGAGTGAAGGAAATCTCACTCCAAATTGAGTGGAAAATCACTCCCTTATGAGTGAGCATGCCGATATTTTTTCATCAGCCGTCCCGCTCACTGACAGAGCGAGCCTGCGTTCCGCTCAATATCTTGTGCAGATATTTTCACTCGTGAGCAACGAGTGACGCAAGGCAACCAATGACAACCCGCTTAAAATTCATTGTCAGTGTCATTTCTTTGTTGTGAACAAAACTACAGGTACCACTCTTGAAAAAGAGTGCTTAATACTCTAACGAACCGAGCTAAATATTTTATAAGTGACAGCACATCGGTTACAACTTGCAAACCAGTAGAGATTACAACGTATCGGCACTGGTTGGGCTTCTTGCAGGCAGGAAATTAGTATAATTCGCATATATAAATAATATAGGGGTTTCGTAATGCCTCATTTTGATAGATTATTTCTTGATAAAGTTGTCTTGCCGAGAATCAGTGGTTACATTTGATAATTCAGAAGGGATTATGTTGCTTTAATGAAAGTGTTAGTTTACTGTTACGTCAATGCTTTGTTATATGGTTAGATGGTGTACTACATCCCTAAGTGATAGGACTGTGGGCTTCAGATTAGACATCACACCTTTTGTATCATCATCATCACACTGAATTGTGGTTTTGTTCTCTATTTCACTCTCTCACCGCTCTTTCCCCTTTATACAAGAACAACTATATTTACAAATACAAAATCTCTACGGATAATCTTTGTTCATGGTTTTGAGATGTCAGTGCATCATCTATTCACAGTCACGCCTGCTTTCCCACTGAGTTATCTCACCTCGAGAGCGATATTTGTTATGTTCTTCCCCTTCATCCCACTCTCATCCTACTCGCTGTCACATCTTCATATGTCCAAACACATCTCCGTCACCTGCTTTTAATCGTGGCATAGGCTGATCCATTAGAGGCGGGCGACATCCTCATCTAAACACACATCATGCACCATTCTAAGAGCAGGTGTCTAAACGCGCACGCACTCCCGCGGGTGTTCATCTTCAAATGATCGCCGCAGGCAATTCAAAGGTGCGTGATTTTACGTCTCTAATAGCATTCCAGCCATTGAGGGATTTGGTAACGCGCTCCACTACGCGTGAGTGCATATTCCCCTAATTGATTAGATTGACCTAATGCGTAAAGACTCAACAATTTGAAGGGCACTTAGAGTTGGCTCTTATCATAGGAAGATATTGACCTACTGCTTGCTTCAGAAACTATTATGCAGACCGACCAACTAGATATGGAAGGAGAACTATTTAGAAATGGGAAAATATGTAAAGTCAAAGACTTCCACCGCTATTTAATCTCCTGACATAAAGATAAATATTTCAGTGTAGGTGTTACTTTGTTTCTGTTGATAATCAGCCTATGTTCCAGATATATTCATCACGACCCCACCCCTTATTTTAGTAGTACCTGTTGTTTAAGGGATATCCCCCGAAAAGGACATGATAACTGCTACTTTGGCAGACCCGATTCAGCTTTGCCTGAAGATAAAGGCTAATACAGTCGGCTACTGTGACCAAGCTCACTGAGGTAAGGCGTGTGATAGATGTTTTTAATTAGCTGATTTGAAGTCATTTTAGCAAAGTAGGTGATATGAATATTATTTATAGGAAATGCTTTGCAGCATGCAGACACACAAGAGAACAATGCTTTGAAACACATAATACCTTTTAGACCAAACAGTTCATAATAGTATTAGAGCCAGTTAAATCAACATAAGACAACATGCATGAAAATGGCACGGGTTCTTCAGGGAATACAAGACATTTTTTTACTGTATGTACACTGTACCTTTTTCTAAGTCAATAGTTAACTAAACTGACAAATGAAGTTAATTGCCAGAGGATTTCTTCATTCTTCTCCTTCCACTTGTATTTGCATCGAACAAATTTGTTCGTATGGCATTTAGACCTTACCGTTTCAATTCATTAAGGGAATTTACGAAAGGAAATGGACTAAGCGGATTACGCAAATAAATGCTTGCATACATCGATGTATTTTTATTACTGCCAACTCGTACTTGACCATTAGAATTTTTTTTCTTTGAGAACGTATTTACAATTGTCATGTACGAGTTCATTTAAGTGTTTTTTTCACTTTGACCTTGCCCCTGGGATTACGATAGCAGATCTCTCTCTCCCCCTCTCTTTATATATATATATATATATATATATATATATATATATATATATATATATGTTACTATCTAACTCTTTGTAATTCTCTCCTTTTATATCTATTTCTCCCTCTTCTTTTCTTTCATTCTCTCCTTTTTCATTATTTCTCCAACTTTTCTCCCCCCTCCCTCTCTCTCTCTCTCACGCTGACTCTCTTCCCTCCATACCCCGTCTCTCCCGATCCCGATCCCCTCTCCTTCGCCCACTCTCCGCGTCTCTCTAGCTGTCTCTTTCCCCCTGTCTCCCAAACTCCCGCCTCTCTCCCTCTGATATCCCTCTCTCTCTCTTACTCTGTCTGTCTGTCTCTGTCTGTATGCCCCCTATTTCACTATGTTCACTGTATTCATATCTATCTCATTTTTTTTTCTATCCTTAATTTCTTTTTCGTCTGCCTTTCTACATTTCAAGTTCTCAAACACAATCATGTTCCATATCCACCCACACATTTTACATTTTTACTACAGAGAGAAAAAAATGTTATTTGAATATCGATGACCTTGTTTTGAGACGCAAAGCTAGATCTGGGCCAGGTTTCATAAAACTTTTTATCACTACAAGTTACAATATTGTTATAAGCTACTGATTCAGAAATCCTTAAATCTGATTGGCTGAGAGCTAATTTGTCATAGAAATGAGGCAGTTGTTATTGATAACAAGTTTTCGGAAACGGGGCCCTGGACACCTTAATAAGCCTTTAAATGTAAAACCTCTGCCAATGCCAAAGTCCTAAAATCTGCACTGCACTCGTAGGTTTATATCATTATACCAGCGTAATTCTCCACGGTTGAATTGATACAAACAATTCGTGTCAAGATGACATGATCATAATAAATTTAGAAACGACTGGAATACTCTAGGTAATGATTTTATTCGGACTGAACTATACCCATTTGATGGATAATAATAATAATAATAATGATAATAATAATAATAATAATAAACCGTTCTTGTATAGCGCATATCACATTATGATATAACGTCCCTATGCGCTTCCAAAGGGTTTGGATATTATTACCCTGGCTTTAGCTCCGGCATGTCCGGCAGCCGTATAGCGCACAGTGCATTTCAAGGAATAAATCCTGCCAGGTACCCATTTAACACCTGGGTGGAGAGTGGCAAATGTAGATATGATGTTTGGAGAAGGAAAATGGTAGTGTCCTGATTCAACAATATCCATTTGGATGGCTATCTGGCATAGGAAGGGAAGTTACTTGTGCATGCCTGGAATAAATCATTAAAGTAATGTATTATTAGAAACATGGACGCTTTGTATAATCTTGACAAAGGTTAGCTGCAAGTATAGGAACAACAAGGAAGAAGAAAAGCGAACAAAGGCAATAGTCAATGGTTGTTTGCTATTTTAGTAGAACACTATGGCCTGTATTCTACAAAGGTGAGTTTAAAACTCGGTCTAAAGTCAAGTATATAGACCTAGGTAAGTTCCCCCTTCGTTACTTATGTTTTACAAGAGGCGTCATTCCCTGCCGGAAAGAACACAGTGGAACACAGTGTGTTCACAGTGTGTTCACACAGTCGACTCTGTGAAGATGTGATCACAATGTTAAAACAGTGTGAAGATGATTTCACACCGTGGACACCTCCACAGTGTGGTTTACCACAGAGTGTTCACATTGTGATGTTCGATTTCACAGTGTGAATTGACTTGCTCACAATGTGAAGATGTGATCCACAAACGTTAAAACGCTCTGATTTAACACTGTGAAGGTGATTTCGCACTGTGTCTCACACTGTGATTCACACTGTGAACACACTGTGGGACACTGTGTTCTTTCCGGCAGGGTTTGCCTAACGTACGACTGCGTCAGCGACTGACGTGGCCTTTGACGTGTGACGATGTGAGAGTGATATCCGTCAAAAAAAAAGTGAATGCAAAATAAACAGTGCAAACGTTGCTTTGAATTTCATTTCATTTCATTTCATTTTCATTTCATTTCATTTCATTTTCATTTCATTTATTTCCACTTCCAACAAATTAAAATGCACAGTTTTACATCGTACATGGTAAATCAATGAAACTTACCAATTATTGGTTACCGTGTACAATACAACATAAACTATGTTGGTCGCGGAGGGCACTGCTAAAAAGCTGGGCTTGTAGATTGCAGCCATTGCCGTCACAGCCTCAATATTGACGCAAGGAAACGAAATCGAAAGGATGCCTCGTGTAAAATGGGCATAGACATTTCAAGTTGAACGTGCAATTTGGTAAACATGGTGAAGAGGCGAGGAAATCATAGACCGAAAGTTTATCGCAGTTGATTATTTCTAAATTGAAAAAATTGTTTGCCTCTCTGCAAATTAGCAGCGTCAATTGAAATATAGATATTTAAGTGATACATGTTTTTGCAATCATTCTGAAAAAATACACGTTGCTGGCTTTATTCTGGAGTATTTCTTTATTACAAAATATTGAAGGTGAGATCTACACTAATTCGCATAGATAGTAACGTTTTGGTTTCCATAGCAACAGAACTGCAACCTCTTAATTCATCCTACTCCATGAGAACATTACAGAAATGTGTTTAAAATAAGATATCTTAATTTGAAAAAATATAATATCCGAATTATGAAGACAATTGGCATTTCAAAATCACCATGCGTCATTGCTTTCAATATGCATGTGCTTGCAAAAGAAAAATATGAATATAAAGAATACAATCATTAAAAATCATAAATGTTGCCACTTTCTCTGATCAAAGGAATCAACGGAATTATTTAAAAAAAATAAAATGATAGGCCTACAACGCATACAATTTTGCATAACATGCACATAAATATTCGGTGACAATTTTTGCAAAGCATTTTCGTTTCACTATAGATAGGCATGAGGCTGTGTGTAATTACAAACCCCTCCCCTAAAACTTGAATTCCTATCCGAGGGACTTGATAGTTGATGGAGGGATTAAACGGTTGATCGAGATCTCAAATAACAAGCAAAGTTTTAGAAGTGCGAAAAGTTTTCCCGCCACTTGTTTACTGCTCTTCGATTACAAAGATAAGCATAAGGGAGGGATTAACAAGTCATATATATCAGTAGTAAGTAAAACATGAATAGGTCTTTAAAGGGGAATTAACCTTAACACATAAATGTGCTTATATTGAAAGATGTAATCTATTCCTTCTTATTGTCCTACGTAGTTTCGTATTGAAATATACGAGATGGGTATAAATCAAGATTTTCTCAGCAAAATTTATCGTCTGCTAGCGATACCTGGTGGCTGCCATTCTCTTGATGTGTACATGAATATATTTTTAATCCGAATACTAAATTGTCTTTCTTCCTGACACAAAATCATATTTGAGATTTAAAATATTTAACAGATATATACATATATTCTTTAAAAAAAAAAAAAAATATATCGTCTGCTAGCGATACCTGGGGGCTGCCATTTTCTTGATGTGTACATATAGATATTTTTAATCCGAATGCTAAAGTGTATTTCTTTCTGATACAAAATCCCATTTGAGATTTAAAATATTTAACAGATATATACATATATTCTAAAAACGAAAATGTGTTTTAGATTTCTTTGAAAATTACTATTTTCTATTTTCTTGATACTATGACGTACACGACAGAACAAATTAATTCAAATTTATGGATGATAACTTTCCAGAGCGTCAATAGTGACAAACTATGCATTCACCTGCTTTGAGATAATGGACTTCAATAGTCAGAATGCGCGTTGTATAAATTATGTTCTGCTCTGCCAGGCAAGCCCAAGAAATCGATTTCTATTTAGCAAAACCAGAGAATTTAAAAAGAAATCTATAAATTTCAAATTTTAGAATACATGTTTACACCTGTTATATATTTTCCATCATATATGGGGATTTTTTGTAATGAAGAGAAGCAATTTAGCTCTAGGATTAAAAATATCTTCCTGACCGGAACGGTTTCCAATGGTTCATGTGCAACTCCATATCATCAAGAAAATGGCATCCCCCATGTAAAGTGTTAGCAGATGATACCGTGTGTTAGAATGACTTAAACCCTTTTCTGATATTCTATTTCTAAAGTGATAGAGGCCAATGATTAAGAATAGATTACACCTTTGAACATAAGTACATTTATATTCTGGGGTTAATTCTCCTTTAAAGGTGCATTTAGAGGTGTCACGACGAAGGTCGTGGGTTCGATCCCCGGCACGACTCTTAGGCCCTTGAGCAAGGCATTTTATCTACATTGCTTCTCTCCACCCAGGTGTTATGTGTGTACCCGGTATGACGCGAAAGTCAATGTGATTGGATTAGCATGTGCGCGCCCGTAAAAAGGCGCCTGGCTGGAATGCTCCCCAGTGAAGTGGAGAAGGTGCACACATTGTGTGAGGGCAAAGCCTGAATCCGATGACCGGGGTAATAATATATCTGTAAAGCGCTTAGAGACATCCTCTAGATGTATTAGGCGCTATATAGATCCAGATTATTATTATTATTACCAGGGACGTGTAAGTTACACGCCCCTGGTATTACTAATTCATTGTCATGCAATCACAGTGCGAAAGAAACTGTCCAGAAGTTATTGGGAACGGTTAATTTTGTAGTACACAAGAAAAATTGTCTCTTGTAAGGTTTCGAAATCAGTAAGAAATTGACTCAATATTGCTGAATTTCACAAAGAGTGAAAAGCGCGGCGCTCTGAAATAGGTACATGGGGACTACACACACACCCAGCCACGTGGCACGAAAATTTGGTCCAAAGTTTTAAGCTGTTATTTTGTAGTTATTTTTCGAATATGAGGGCTTTCGAGAAGTAATCGTTTCCATTTGAAATTGCTACTATGATTTTTTTAATTTTTTTAATTTTTTTTTTATTGCAACTATCTTTTTTAAATTTTTTCTTTTTATTCTTCATTAATCCTTTGTATGATCTGATTGTACACCTTTTGTGACCAATGCTATAATAAAACATATAAATATAAAAAAAAAAATTCTTTCACATAGGGATGCAATGAATGAGAAAGCTCACATATTAGTTTGCATCTTTCCCAGAACCAAACCTCCTCTTTAACCCATGACCTCGGCAAGAAGATAAAGCTACCAGATGAATTATTCAGTGATGCAGATGATGTTGCTTTCCAAAACATTCCCAAGTTTTGCTTGTTTTCTGTCGTCGCTGTCGAGGTTCCTATTCCCTTTCCGTACTGCGGTAACTCTGTATCTTCTGAAAAAGATCGCGTGATAGTGAATAATGCATGATGTGTTTTTGAAAGAGATATTTTACAGTTTTGGGGAGACCACGAACTTACGGCAGATGTCTTGATGCTCGCTAAAGACAAGACTATCGATGATCAGTCTTGTGGGCTTTGCCTGGATCACGTTTACATTACACAAACTGATTTGGAAAGTCATGCAACTGCATGGTGTTCGCTATGGTCTCAGTAAATAGGTTGCTAGAAGCGAATATCATAAACCACAGCTCGTGAATGAAACAAAAACAAAAACAGCATGTTACTTTTACCGAAATTTCGTCTGCATTGTCAAGACTAAAGGGGGCTTTCACACCGGGTCTGCGTAGAGTTGCGTAGTGCGGCGTACCGACTACGCCGAGCTTACGCTGCCCTACGCTGTGTCTACGCTGGCCTACATGGCAATACGCCGAGGGACGCAAAGGGGTACGCGAGATGGACGCAAAAAAATTAAACATGTTTAATTTTTTCGCGTACTTTCGGCGTAGAGCACTGGGCGCAGAAAGTACGCAGTTTTTACGCAAGCTACGCAACACTACGCAATACTACGCACCTCTACGCTACTGTACGCCATTCCTACGCAATAGTACGCTACCCTACGCCAACGAAAAATCATGTGAGGCTGGCGTAGTGTTACGTGTGTGTTACGATACCATACGCGATGGTACGCCGCACAACGCAACTCTACGCAGGCCCGGTGTGAAAGCCCCTTTACGTTGCACGTGGGAGACATGCAGTATGACCTCATCATAAATTTTCATTGCACAAACTTATACAACTCGATGTAAAATACAGACTAGAAAACGAGGCAAAATTTGCATTTAAGGACCGGTCCGACATGACAAATCGATAAGAATAACTATAAATACTTCCAAAAAAATTCTCTTGAAGTTTATGTGGAAAAGGTGCAGGTGTGTTCGGTGTGAATTCACCTTAATGCTGTACCCACAGTCACTGATAGTGTGTTGTGCGAGCAGCATCTATTCCCCGGAGTTCGCATCTTACAAAATGGAATTATATATTCAAAAGGGCTCCAAATGTCGCAGACAATATCGCCGAGTTTCAGGGCCCAGGAAATGACATTCTATGCTTCTGTCAACCCTACATGAGAGAGAGAGAAAAAAAGTATTTTAATAATTAAAGTGTAGTCCATTAGGCTCGGAGTTCAGTGATAGTGGGTTGGATTAATGACACCCTCTATCCAAAAAGCAAAAATTGGATTTCATATTTCGAATTTCATATCTATGGGTTCATAGTACATTCATTCACTTTATCATTCCTTCATTCCCTCATTCATTCATTCATTCCTTCATTCATTCCTTCATTCCTTCATTCATTCATTCATCCATTCCTTCCTTCCTTCCTTCATTCCTTCATTCCTTACATCCTGCCTTCATTCCTTCATTCCTTCATTCCTTCATTCATTCCTTCATTCCTTTATTCCTTCCTTTATTCCTTCATTCCTTCCATCCTTCTATCCTTCCTTCCTTCCTTCATTCCTTCATTCATTCCTTCATTCATCATGGATTCAGAAAGGTGAAGTGAAGAATAAATTTAATTGTAAATACCCAACCATGGCGGACCCCCCCCCCTCCCCCCCCCCCCCCCCCCCCCCCCGCCGTCTGTCTCATTTTATAAGATGGCACCTGTACTTTGTCTTGGGTCACAAATGGACCTGTTTATAACAAATTGGGATTTGCTAAAAACAGTCAAAATATCATAAAACCTAAAAGAAAAGTGCCCTTTATTGATCCCAGTTAGTCGGCAAGTAGATCCACTTTCTCCCCAAGCCATCTATTTTCCGTCTAGACCCAACCGTTCTCAGGAAGGCGTCCAAAATGTCTCCGGCTTTTATGCTTTCTCCTGAGATTACTGAGTATTTG
Organism: Heliocidaris tuberculata; assembly: GCA_025618425.1. Classification (NCBI taxonomy): domain Eukaryota; kingdom Metazoa; phylum Echinodermata; class Echinoidea; order Camarodonta; family Echinometridae; genus Heliocidaris; species Heliocidaris tuberculata. Next base: position 32,261,252 of record CM046839.1, on the reverse strand, counting down.
GAAGAGGAAAGAAGCGCCAGGTTAATATGGTAATGCGTCAAGAGAGGATCATAGCCAGCTCTCCACTTTCAACTTTCGTTTAACGGATGTTCTAAAAATGGATCTCAAAGCCTTTCATGTTTCCGAACATACTGCTTGAGAGTGTTGGAGTTGATATGATTCAGTATGCGGTATTCCATTGATAACTCTTGAATGATTGAAACCCGGTTGGTAATCAAAACATATATGGCTCCTGTGTGCGTCATGAAATGGCTGTAAAATATCACTCTAAAAAATAAAGTGCTGTTTTTAACACTTGGAGGGCTCGTATAGGGACAGCACAGCCTGTGCTACTTGTTACAGCACCCCAAAAAGTGCTACTAATTTTGGGCTAAGGGTGCTGTCTTTAGCTATTTTCAGCACTTTTCAAGTGCTCTAATAGTGACTGCACTAGTGGTGCTGCTTTAGCACCAGTGCAGGTGCTACTTGTTACAGCACCCAAAGGTGCTATTAACTTTACACTAAGGGTGCTTATGAACAGACATAGGGGTTCTTTATAGCACCTACAGTGAGCATTACATCAGATTCATATGTGGAGCTGAGCAGAAAAAGGCACCCCCTTTAATTTAACTACATAGAGACAATTTTGCATAATAATTTTTGTAATTTAATCTCATGCACTTATATCATTTATATTCAGGATTATCAAAATTAATTATATAAAACAAGTGCCATACAAAGCTAACCCACACCCCTCCTGAGGAAATAGAAGAGCCCACTTTTCCAAGAAGAGGGCATCAACTGGGTTATGTGTCTATGACATCATTACACTTTTGGTGATGTCACACACACAGTAACTACATTGAATGTCTTCTCTTCTTTGGTATTTTTCAGGTAAGAAATAATACTTTCTAACCTTGTTTACAGCAAGAGTGATATGTACTTTTTTTTAAAGTTTAGAACTATCTAACCTGGTGTTTACATTTCCATTGGAAATGCAATGAAAAGCTGAGAAGAATTACAAAATCTTGCTGCACTGAAATCATGCAGGCACAGGCTATACGATGTCAGTTTAAAGATGTACATGTATATAGCTTGGCAGTGGAAACAGGAGAGAGAGAGAGAGAGAGAGAGAGAGCTTAAAACAAAGAGAGTACTGTTATACTCCTTGCTCAGGGATGTTTGTGGTTACTCCATCCCTCGTGGAATAAGTTAGTGTATGTGTTCACATATTGGCATATTTAAGGGTATACTAGGAGTATGTCACAATTAAGAATTATGAGTTCAATTATATGTTTTGTTGTCCAGTTGAAGGGAAATAGAAATAGTTTTAGATTGATGTGTATTATGTTAATGGCCTAACATAAGGTGGGGGAATTAATACATGTATATGGCATATTAAGATATTGTAATATGTAGAGCTTTATAGCAACAAGACAGGTGGAAGTATCATTTCATAAATGGGCATTAACAGTATTTGAAGGTATTTAGAAGAGAATTAACTACCTGCATTAATATTATTGTAGTACACTGATTGTTTCTCTGGTGCATGTATTGTGTAGGGAATATCCCCTTTACAGTGAGGGATTTAGATAATTGGTCCTTTGTGTAAGTAATCTTTATTCAATTAGTATAGTATTTAGTGGGAACACATCCAAGGTTAAGACTTGTGTTGGTATTGTAAATAGTAGTTGTGTTTACACAAGCCTAGTTTCATGAGAGTAGTTTAAGTGTGGGTTGGTGTCACTTCCTATAATAGGCATGGGTAATACGGTATGTGAGGTCAGCAGAGATTAAAGTTAGTCCGATTTACCTTAGTGTTACTAGATCAGTGTCAACGTGCCCATGCTAAGATTTATTTGTTTGGGAGACGTTCAGGGATACTCTTGAACTATTGGAACAGAGTGCAAAGCAGGCACATATAGACACAATACAGGGAAGCTTTCCTGCATTTTCCTAAATGATATAAGGGATCAACTAGAAAGTGTTGGGATGTTGCTTACTTCTGTTCCATGGTTCAATATACCCCTATAATCTTAAAGGTTGAGATTATGATTAATACTTTACTATGATTTAATATTCTAAGTTCATGTTAGTTATAGATCAAAATGATTATTCAATACAGTTTCATGATGGAATTCCATACAAAATGATACAAGTTATTTTGTCAGGATTATGCAGAAGCATAATGATTATATTTGATTGTCATTGATATTAAATGACATCATTACACTTTCGGTGATGTCACACACACAGTAACTATATTGAATGTCTTCTCTTCTTCGGTATTTTTCAGAATAAAACTTATATCTGGAACCCCGTAACAAATTTGGCGACCCTGCCAGGACCTCTGATTGAGACAGCTCATCCAGTGCTCTAAGTAGGCATCTCTGCAGTCAAGTGGTTACGGAAATGAAGGTTGCGGCAACTTGCTTGAATTGGGTCGGACGCTTCATCGCTGTACAACCAGAATGGCGCCTAGCGAGGTGGAACGCTTAGAGGTAGAGGTACGAGCTGCACTCTATGGCAAATCAGAGGAGGTATTAAAAGCTGTCTGGGCAGATCTTGATCTTGGAGAGTCACAGGGATTGAAACGTCGGGCTTTGATAAAGGGGATTAATCAGTACCTTGACGGTGATGAATTTGAAGCCGAAACAGATGGAGGCCTTCATATCTTGAGGGCACTGAAGCAGAAGTTCATCCCGGAGGTAGCGCCACTAACGACTCCCGAGCCATCAGTCCAAACAACATCATCATCAGCCGAGACGACAACATCGGTGCCAGCAACTCACCAGCCTTCGATTGCTGAGGTCACAGAAGTGTTAGCGGCAGCAATGCGAAAGAAAGACTTCAAGATCCAAAGACAGATAGGTTACCCCGGTCAGGGAGACAAGTTGAGTTTCCCTAGTCTTATTTGGCAGATCGAGGAAGGGAAGAGAAAAGGCTACCCGGATGAAGATATCGTAGAAGCAGTCATCCACGCAACCAGCCAAGGTATGCCGTTGAGAGGATACATGGATGGAAGGAGTAACCTTTCTCTCCCCACTCTCCGATGACTTCTTCGATGTCACTTCAAGGAAAAGGATGTTATCTCCTCCTACCAAGAATTGGCATCAGGGACACAGGGGACCAAGGAATCTCCCCGGGAGTTTGCCATTCGCATGATGAACTCTAGACAAAGAGTGACCTTTGCCTCACAAGAGGATAATGCCCCTTTGAGGTATGACGAGGAAACAGTGCAACACACCTTCCTTCAAGCACTTCAAACAGGACTGGAGGAAGATGTCCGTCAAGAGATAGAGAAGTCGCTGGAGGCTCCTTCGGTATCAGACGAGGAGCTCTTGGAGGTACTAAATCAGGCCACTACTTTAGCATCAAAGAGAAAGGAAAAAAGGGCCCCTAAAGAAAGAGCCCGTATTCACTCAACTGTAGCTCCACCTGCAGTTCCAACACCGTCCTCCCATATGCAGGAGCTAACCCGAGGGATGGAGGATCTGAAAGCTACAGTGGCCCTCTTACAGGAACAATTGAGGCGACAGTCTCTGGGCAATGAAGGCAGAGGGCCGAGGCAAGCGAGATCTAGTAACCCTACCAGACCCTCACTTAACAACAATAGCCGTGCAAAGAAAGGATGCAATGCGTGTCAGGAAGCTGGGAAGGAAGATGACTGTCATCATTGTTACGTCTGTGGTAGTGAGGAGCACTTCGCCCGAGGATGTCGGCAACGGGTTTCGGGAAACGGAAGACAGGTCACGACCCGGGGCGGACAGTGACCTGTGAGACCACGAAGTCGTCCCAACCATCACACCTCACCCCAAGACAAACAAAAAGGATCATATCCATTGTTGGGAAAAGACGTCTAGTTTCTTGCTTCATAGGTGGTGCTAAAACAACAGCCCTGTGGGATACCGGTTCTCAGATCTCCATTGTATCAAGGAGATGGTGGAGAGAAAATCTTCCTTCAGCACCTCTCTGGGATATTAATGAACTCTTGGAACCAAGTCTTCAGCTTTCTGCAGCTAATGGGACTGACATTCCTTACGATGGATGGATAGATGTCGAAGTCGAGTTTAAGGGCAAAGGAAAGCAACCACTCATCATCAGAAATGTACCTTTCCTGGTATCCCGATCCTTGCTGGCAGAACCAATGATTGGCTATAACGTCATTGAGGAAGCCATCAAGCTTGGAGACAGGCCACAGGATGAGGAGTCGTCTCTCTTCAAGAGTGTCTTCATCTCCACTCAACCGTCCAGTGTCAGGAGCGTCCTCCGATTTGTTTGTACGGTAGATCCAAATGACTTCTGTAATGTTCGCTCTAATAAGAAAGCTACATGGATAGGTCCAATGGAAACTACTCTAGTATCCTGTAGAGCAAACTCCTATGCTACCGAGGAAATGAATGCCTTACTTGAACACAAACCCCAACCTCACTGGCCAAAAGGATTGGAAATTTTAGACCAGTTAGTGAAGATATCTCCTGCTCCATCGAGTAAACTAAAATTACCGGTAACCAACACCACCAACCGCAGCATCAAGCTACCAGGTCGGACCATTCTTGGACAGTTAAAACTGGTCAGTTCAGTTTTAGAAGGGGATCTAAGATCAAGAGCTTCCGACAAAAGCAACAGCAATGACTGCCTCAACTCAAGTTACAGGCTCTGAGGGCTCCACACCGAGTACGGAGAAATGGATCCCTCCAGTGGATCTTACCCACCTCTCTCTGGATCAACAGAAGATAGTGACCCAGATGTTAGAAGAGGAAGCCTCATCGTTCGCCAGGGATGAGCACGACATGGGTACCATAAAGGATTTACATATGCATATCACACTGAGTGATGACAAACCAGTTCAGCAGTCATATATGTCTGTCCTGAAGCCTCTCCAACAAGAGGTCAAGAACTACCTGCTTGATCTAATAAACCGTGGATGGGTGAGGAAATCCAAGTCCCCCTACTCGTCACCTGTGGTATGTGTTCGGAAGCCAGATGGGTCTCTTCACCTCTGTGTTGACTATCGTGGCCTCAGTTCAAAGACTGTTCCCGATCGCCATCCCATCCCCAAGATCCAAGATGTACTTGACGCACTTGGAGGGAACTCCTGATTTTCAACCTTGGACCAAGGGAAGGCATCAGGGATACATGGACAAGGAATCCCGCCCACTTACAGCCTTTGTAACCCTTGGGGGTTGTACGAATGGGTGCGGATTCCCTTTGGGCTTTGCAATGCTCCAGCAGCATTCCAGAGATGCATGGAAGAATGCCTTGGAGAATATAACTTTGATATCTGCACCACCTACCTGGATGACGTCCTCATCTTCAGCCCTACCTTTGAGGAACATGTGGAACGAATGCGAAAAGTTCTCCAACAGATGCGAAAGTTTGGAATGAAGCTAAGACCAAACAAGTGCTAGCTCTTCAAACGAGAGGTAAAATACCTTGGAAAGATTGTCTCTGAGGAAGGGTATCGTGCAGATCCCAAGGATGTCATCGCTCTGCAAGCCCTGAGGGAGAGGAGACCGGCTAACGTCGGAGAGCTGAGACAAGTCCTTGGCCTGATCGGGTACCACAGAAAATTCATTCCTCAATTTTCTCAAACAGCTAAGCCACTGTACGAACTGCTCACTAGACCTCTCGAACAGACTGACAAGAAACCATCTCGACACAATACTCGGGTAAAAAAGGTGAAGAAGTCCAGTGTTGTACCCGCGAATACTCCCATCAATTGGACAGATCAACACCAGCAGATTTTGGGTAAACTCCTTGACATCATGATTAGTCCCCCGGTGATGTCTTTTCCTGACTTCAACCTTCCCTTCGAGCTCTTCACTGATGCTTCAAAGGATGGGCTGGGAGCAATCCTATACCAAAAGCAACATGGAAAGACCCGGGTCATCGGTTACGGGTCTCGGACTCTTACTAATGCTGAGAAAAACTACCACCTACATTCAGGGAAGTTGGAGTTTTTGGCATTAAAGTGGGCGATTACCACCCAGTTCCGGGATTACCTATATCATGCTCCTTCTTTCACCGTGTATACAGACAACAACCCCCTGACCTACGTCACAAGCTCAGCTAAGCTGAATGCTACTGGTCAACGCTGGGTTGGTGAACTCTGTGACTTCAACTTTACAGTAAAGTATACACCAGGGAAAGTCAACAAGGCAGCTGACGCCCTTTCAAGAATGCCATCAGATATAGAGGAGTACATGAACCAATGCACCAAGGAGGTAACTCAGGAGGTGTTCAACGCAGTGGCAGACGGGGTCTCAGCAGTGGATGACACGTTCGCACTTCTTTCCTCAGTATCTCTGTGTTCATCTGTAATTGACCAAACAAATGTTATGGGTTGTTCTGGAATGGCGTCAATCCCATTGGCGGATATCAGAAATGCTCAGGCAGAGGATGCCACTATTGGTCCGATCATGCAAGCCAAGATCAAGGGAGAACGACCTCAAAAGGGCCAAGCCCTTTCTGTCAACAGAACTAGGCTATTGCATGAATGGAACTCCCTGCAACTTGATGACGATGGAATTCTCCACCGAAAGACTTCCACCAAGTACCAGCTAGTACTCCCGAGCAAATTCCGGCCCCTCATCTATGAGCAACTCCACTGCCAAATGGGTCACCTTGGAGCGGAACGTGTAATTCACCTGGCTAGAGAGCGGTTCTATTGGCCCGGAATGGCCAAGGACATCGAACACTTCACCACCAAGGTCTGCACATGTTTGAAGCAAAAACAGCCTAACATCAAACATCGAGCACCACTTCAGCCGATAGTGACGAATCAACCATTTGAGCTCATCAGTGTGGACTTTCTTCACTTGGAGAAAAGCAAGGGCGGATATGAATACATCCTTGTGGTCACGGACCACTATACCCGTTTTGCACAAGCTTATCCGACAAGGAACAAGACGGCTAAGACAGTTGCTGAAAAACTCTACAACGATTTTATCCTGAGGTTTGGATTTCCACAGCGAATCCATCATGATCAAGGAGGAGAGTTTCAGAACAGACTAATGAGCCAACTGCACAAATTGTCGGGAGTCAGCCAGTCAAGAACGTCCCCGTACCACCCCCAGGGGAATGGACAAGCTGAAAGGTTTAATAGGACTCTCCTGTCTATGCTTCGGACGTTACCTGAACAGGATAAAACCAACTGGAAGGAGTCGCTACATAAACTGGTCCATGCCTACAACTGTACTCAGAATGAGGCTACTGGGTTCTCCCCCTTCTATCTCCTCTTTGGCAGATCTCCAAGACTCCCCGTTGACCTCGCTTTCCATCTCAAAAATCAAGAGTCAAGTAAGGATGAAAGCCACCAGGCATACGTCGCAAGCTGGCATAAAAGAATGAGAGAAGCTTATCGAATGGCATCCAGTAGATCTCACCAATCCCAGGCCAGAGGGAAGAAAAACTACGATAGACGAGCAAACTTCAATGTCTTACAGCCAGGAGATCGAGTACTGGTCCGCAACTCTGCTACACCTGGTGGCCCAGGTAAACTGAAGTCCTACTGGGAGAATGTAATCCATGTCGTAACAAAGCAACTTGGAGGAGACACTCCAGTATACGAAGTTCAGCCAGAGCACGGAGTTGGCCGTACCAGAGTTCTACACAGAAACAAGCTCTTGCCCTGTGACTACCTTCCACCTGATGTACCGGTACCTGAAAGTCAGCCAAAAACGAAAAGGGGGTCTACTCGTAAGGGGAGGGAGTCTAGTCCAAACCCTGACAGGGCGGCTGAGCCTGACCTGCAGTCTGAATCTGAGTCGGAGGATGAGCTTGATATACCCCAAGGACGACAAGATCTTCCCGTGGAAATGATGACGGAACCGATCGCAGGAACTTCTGAGACAAACGAGGCCCCCTCAGACAGTGTCCCAAATAATTTCAGTGACTCTGACGATGCTATGACAACTAACACGGAACTCCCCCTCACTGAACCAAATGGCAATGTTCCGATGCCAGAATTCGCCGAGCTGCAGCCTGATCAGATGGGCGTTCCACCTCCACCTGAGGGCTCAAACACAGAGGGACCACCATCACCAAGTGTCTCAGAAGATGCCTCCTCTGAACATGTGATACCCCAAGGGGCAATCGATTCCGATGAACCATCTGAACGACCACAGCGTCATAGAAGACCAACGCAGATGTTTGGATACACGTCCCTTGGGAATCCTGAGTGGCAGACAGCACACGCTCAGGGGATAGGATGCGCCCTGCCTCCGATGTCGGGAATGTCTCCTTATCAGGTTACGATGTGGCCTCAGCCAGTACCAGTGAATTATGGGTATTTTTGGCCATATCAATCCCCATGGATCCCTCCATCACCTCAAACACAGAACTTTCCATATTCTCAACCAACATATACTCCCGTCCAATAGCTGTCCATTGTTTATTCAACCCTGTTCATTGATAGCACCTATCCTCCAGCTGTGAGCTGATTTCAAAAAAAAAAAAAAAGAAAAAAAAAAGAAGAAAAAACATAAAACAGATCACTGGATAGCCAAAATTAAATTATAGGAAGTTACAACCTTTCTTTTAATATTTTGTCTTTACCTGCCGGAATAAGTTTTGGAGAATTTGTCTAAGTAGTCAAGTTTAAGAAATCAATGGATAGCACTTACAGCGTTTACGGTGCTGAAATAGCATGTCATTTTGGATATTCAGTGTTTGGAAATAATATATATGTACTTTTTTTTTTATAATTCTGTTTTTATTAGTATATGTACTTGTTTATTGTTTTGATTTATTGTTGTTAAATGTCGGGCCGACATTTCTCTTAGGAGGGGAATGTGTGGAGCTGAGCAGAAAAAGGCACCCCCTTTAATTTAACTACATAGAGACAATTTTGCATAATAATTTTTGTAATTTAATCTCATGCACTTATATCATTTATATTCAGGATTATCAAAATTAATTATATAAAACAAGTGCCATACAAAGCTAACCCACACCCCTCCTGAGGAAATAGAAGAGCCCACTTTTCCAAGAAGAGGGCATCAACTGGGTTATGTGTCTATGACATCATTACACTTTTGGTGATGTCACACACACAGTAACTACATTGAATGTCTTCTCTTCTTTGGTATTTTTCAGGTAAGAAATAATACTTTCTAACCTTGTTTACAGCAAGAGTGATATGTACTTTTTTTTAAAGTTTAGAACTATCTAACCTGGTGTTTACATTTCCATTGGAAATGCAATGAAAAGCTGAGAAGAATTACAAAATCTTGCTGCACTGAAATCATGCAGGCACAGGCTATACGATGTCAGTTTAAAGATGTACATGTATATAGCTTGGCAGTGGAAACAGGAGAGAGAGAGAGAGAGAGAGAGAGAGAGAGAGAGCTTAAAACAAAGAGAGTACTGTTATACTCCTTGCTCAGGGATGTTTGTGGTTACTCCATCCCTCGTGGAATAAGTTAGTGTATGTGTTCACATATTGGCATATTTAAGGGTATACTAGGAGTATGTCACAATTAAGAATTATGAGTTCAATTATATGTTTTGTTGTCCAGTTGAAGGGAAATAGAAATAGTTTTAGATTGATGTGTATTATGTTAATGGCCTAACATAAGGTGGGGGAATTAATACATGTATATGGCATATTAAGATATTGTAATATGTAGAGCTTTATAGCAACAAGACAGGTGGAAGTATCATTTCATAAATGGGCATTAACAGTATTTGAAGGTATTTAGAAGAGAATTAACTACCTGCATTAATATTATTGTAGTACACTGATTGTTTCTCTGGTGCATGTATTGTGTAGGGAATATCCCCTTTACAGTGAGGGATTTAGATAATTGGTCCTTTGTGTAAGTAATCTTTATTCAATTAGTATAGTATTTAGTGGGAACACATCCAAGGTTAAGACTTGTGTTGGTATTGTAAATAGTAGTTGTGTTTACACAAGCCTAGTTTCATGAGAGTAGTTTAAGTGTGGGTTGGTGTCACTTCCTATAATAGGCATGGGTAATACGGTATGTGAGGTCAGCAGAGATTAAAGTTAGTCCGATTTACCTTAGTGTTACTAGATCAGTGTCAACGTGCCCATGCTAAGATTTATTTGTTTGGGAGACGTTCAGGGATACTCTTGAACTATTGGAACAGAGTGCAAAGCAGGCACATATAGACACAATACAGGGAAGCTTTCCTGCATTTTCCTAAATGATATAAGGGATCAACTAGAAAGTGTTGGGATGTTGCTTACTTCTGTTCCATGGTTCAATATACCCCTATAATCTTAAAGGTTGAGATTATGATTAATACTTTACTATGATTTAATATTCTAAGTTCATGTTAGTTATAGATCAAAATGATTATTCAATACAGTTTCATGATGGAATTCCATACAAAATGATACAAGTTATTTTGTCAGGATTATGCAGAAGCATAATGATTATATTTGATTGTCATTGATATTAAATGACATCATTACACTTTTGGTGATGTCACACACACAGTAACTACATTGAATGTCTTCTCTTCTTTGGTATTTTTCAGAATAAAGTTTATATCTGGAACCCCGTAACACATATATATGTACAATTCTTATTTATCATGATTAAAAATGGTTAGTAAATCATAAGAGATAGTAAATTATCAGTAATTACAAACTCAGTGACCAATTTCTGAATCATTTTTCCATTTGTTTATTGACCGAGTATATTTGAGACTATGACCGAGACAATGTTATCTGAAATAGGCAAAAACCTCAAAAATGTGTATTTTCTTCAAGCAGTATGCAAATGATATGCAAAATTGCCGAAGTTCTTCTTGTTTTTAGCACCCATTTCTTCTGCACTTGAACACAAAAACTTTTGTCAAATATAGCACTTTAGGTGCTACATTTAGCACGGCAGATGCAACTCCTTGGGCAGCACCGGTCTTTTTTTAGCACTTCACTTTTTTGAGTGTAGAGAGAGAGAGAGAGAGAGAGAGAGAGGGGGGGGGGGGGTTGGTGGGGAGAGAGAAAGAAAGAGAGTATGAGAGAGAAAGAAGAGATAATAAAATTCTGAAATAAAAAGTAAATGCAACACTGGAAAAAAATTATACCTCAGGCTCTGTAGAGTAAAACGCAAAATTTCAAATCATCACTATTTGGCTTTAATAAATTATAAGTATCATATTCACGTGTTTCTGTTATTTTTTATTAGATTATATATCTGTTATTATGAATTTAGATGAAAATGTATCTGAGTACTTTGCAATATAAAATATCTCGCACTGGGATCCAGTTTCTGAATTGATATCAAATTTCAAAACGAATCGGATAAATCTAAGTTACTTCCAAAAATATTATACAATAAGAAATACATAGACGTAAGGGAGGGGGGGGGGGGGGTTCAGACAGCAAGTGAAGAAGGGCAACAAAAACAAAAACTAACCGACATTGCCAAGTAAATAACTTTCGAAGAACTTTAAAAAAAATTAAACTCAGTTTATCATACTCGCAAGTTAACTGTCTCAAAACAATAGGGAAAGGATGATCATGTTCAGTTTAAACAATAATTGGTGTTTACTTTGAGATTTTGGAATCGTCAAACAGACAAGAAATTGACCCACTATCGCTGAAAAGCACATGCACTGCACGCAGAAACGGGTATATGGGACTACATGCACTTGTGGCACTTCAGATGTTTCTCGTCATATTTCGAATATGAGGACATTTGAAGAGCAATGCTTTTCAGGGGACATTTCTGCTATCATATTCTTCTGAACTAACAGAGAAAGAATGAGAAAGCTCAAAAATTATTTTTCACCATTACTAGAACCCAACCTTCTCTCATATTCAATCCATATTAATTCAATTCTATTCTGTTCAACTATCAAATTCAATATTTCACATAAAAATAAGCAAGAATTTGTTTATATTTTACACTCTGTCACCTGAAATCGTTATCAGTCCATAACAATAACAATCAGTGCATAACGAAAACAATATTACAAAGGTAGGTTACAACAAAAAACTCCAACAATGAAGCAAATCCTTCATGCTTGATTGTTTTAAAACCAATAGATATATTGCCACAGTGGAACAAAAATTGGTTGATTTTGAATATGATTGGAAACTTGTCTATTGCTTATGTTATTAATTCGAATGTATTTTGTCTTTGATATTCCATGTAACCTTTACTTTGAGACTGTATGATTTTTTATATATTCATTTTCTTATGTAAAATAGAAATGATCTTGAATTTTGAAGTATGTCAATAAAAGATTTGAATTATAAAAAAAACCCCAAAACAATGAAGCAAATCCAGTCAAAGTCGTCATATTTACGTACCAGTATTAATGATATTGACAGTTATGCTTGGATTCATTGTTATCGTCTATTAGAGCGACCCAGAAAAAACAAACCCCGGGAACAAAGGGTTAATTTGACAAAACATTGTGCTTTATGACTATAGCTATGTGTTTGCCGTAAATAAGAAGAAATATTTTGAAAATTATGTTTTGATGACCTTCATCCATACATGCCTCATCGAGAACCACTGTTTTGAAAATGTCATGAAAACCCGTCTGTGCCAGATTCGGGTAAAACTAGGGAAAAGGTGAGACCCCACACGAAATTCTCTGAAGAAAGTTTGACAAAAGTAACATGATTTTAGTTGTTTCATTAAATTTACCTCTTCATTAATTCCATTAAACATTTCCCTGATCTGCAAAGCCCCTCTAGCGATGAGAAAGGGCCACTCTTGGGATGGAAACAGCTCATCCAGATGAAAACAAAATCTGTTCTACCCTTAATCACATTTTTTCCTCTACATGAGGAATGTGCCAATTTCCTTTATTTTTTTTCTCTCTCAAGAATATCACAACAGTGTGCGGTTAAACTTTCTCAAAGAAAGTATGGTTTCGAAGAAATTCCATTAACGAAAAACAACTTCAGTGTGAATGGCAAGGACCAATGATTAGTTTGGTAACATAAAACCTTTCGTGTTTTTTTTTTTTTTTTGTCGATTCTTGTTACAGCAATTTTTTTTTTGGGTGGGATAAGGCTCTGTAGTATCACTAAACAGGTGGTGTATGATTAAAACCGCATGTGTAATTAACACATTATTTCCCAGTATTACCACCACAACCAAACCCGCACTATGTTAGAATCGTAATGGAATGAGGGAAGAGGGCGGTCATCATGAACAAGCGGCGCCAGCATGCATGCATCTGGTTTATCTGTGTTTTCTTTTTTAATACACGTGGGCTCTGGTAGGGGAAAACCCCCAGATGGAAGAGGGCAGAGGGGTAAAAATAGCTGTATCAAACCTTCTGAAACAATTTCTTGTCCAAAATAACTAAAAATTGTCATAAGCGGCGCCATCGTGAACATGCTGGAGTTGTGTTTCATACACGTTGACTCTTGTCGGGGGAAACCCCCAAATAGAAGTGAACATTAGGGAAAACAAGTTGAATAAACCTTTGAAACCATTTGTGGTACTAGCAACTGAGAAAGGACTACAATCTTTGTAAAAAAAACCCAAGCCTATGTGCAATTGAATATTATCCTGATTTTTAGGGGGAAACAGACGAAATAACTATTCATGATCCTGTCATAAAATTACTATACCAACATATATTTTTTCAAATGTTGATCTCTCTTAAACGTGGCATTTACAAGTTTAATTTCTTTTGTTTATAAGCATGTTAAAATGTTGATATTTCGAAATATTTGCTTACTAACATGTGTATACATCCTCCGCGATAATGCACATTCGATTTTAATATAAACTGATATGCGAAAGAAACGGGAAATATCGTATGTGTCTTTCTTATTAAAATAATAAAACACAATTTGATTTTCTTTCGTCTTGGTGAGATCCAGGTTCATGCTTACACATGTTACAGGTGGATGATTTTTGCATATTTTGGTTGGTTGCGGCCAAGGGAGGGAGGGAGGGAGGGAGAGACAGAGATAAGGACCTGCAGAGAGAGAGAGAGAGAGGGGGGGGGGAGGGAGGGAGGGGGAGAGAGGGAGGGAGGGAGAGAGAGAGAGAGAGAGAGAGAGAGAGAGAGATGGGAGGGGGGGGGGGGGGAGACTGTGTGTGAGAGTGAAGAGAGAATGAGAGAAAAAGAAATCCCCCAAGTCAAATCATGCGCTGCCGGATTCACACAATTAAGTGAGCACAGATAATTATGATATGTTTTTATCAAAACGGCTGACGTGTATGATGGAGCCTAAGAATAAATGGTAGGCTGTTATCGCCTTGACTTTGTCAATGATTGCTTGACCTATGATGGTCTGGAAGCAAGGGTCAACAACTGCTATGTCTCCATGGTATGTAAATGAGAACAATTGAAAAAGCTGTCATATCGATTAGGTCCATATGTCAGACTTTCAAGAAAACAACAAATCTTCACAGCTTTTGCAAGATTCATGCAGTTTACAAGCCTACCGGTGTTCGATATTAAAGCTCATAGACAGTCTCGGTAGCAAAAATCATACTGGCAAGAAACTTATCTAACATAGTCACATACTATTCTCCTTTTATCATAAGACACATGTACGAGATTATTTAACATTCCATTCACGATTTCGAACAAATTTTAGTGTAAATATCTGTAAGAAACGCTTGGTAACGGCTTTTCACTGCCTCACGCTGAGACCATATCCACCCGAAGGTTCCCCACACAATAAACCCAGCGTTTCGCACTATGTGTAGCGTATTCTATAACACACAGCAATCCTCATGTGAGTAATGCGTGTGGCCGCTGTTCGAATTTACATCCCCTCTTATTTGGGCCAGGGATTTTTATTCTTTTCACCTCTAATTCGATAAATATTTCACTTGAGGAGGAAAAAATTTCACAGCATCTTAGTTATGTTAGTACCCTGCTATGATTAAGTAAAATCAAAGAAATCTCACGAAAAGTTTTTGAGGGCTTCCCAAAACTATCTAATACCTTTAAGCCTTCCTCCAAGTATTCTTTCTTCATCTAAATTTGCATGTACATTCAAAGACGTGGCGTATAGGCTGTGCAGGGTGAAGCAAGCATCACCCCCCCCCCCCTCCCCGTTTGATAGGTCTAGGAAGGAAAAAACAAACAAAACCTTATACACCCTTCGATCGGTTTACAGCACACGAGGTTGCCCGGTTGCATTTCAAGCCAGGGGCGGATCCAGAATTTCGTATAGGGGGGGGGGGGGCACACAAATGCAAGATTGTCAACTTTGGGAAACCAAAGAAAATTTTTTTCGCCAGCCCTCCAAAAGTCGCTCAGTGGGGGGGGTTATGGGGTCCAGTTTCCCTCCATAATTCTCTGACAAGCAAGCAAAAAAAAAAAAAAAAAAAAAAAATTCTGGTCGAAAAGGGGGGGGGGGGGGGGCACAATGCATTGTTTTCCCTCAAAAGGGGGGGGGGGCACGGGCCGGGATTGCCCCCCCCCTAAATCCGCCACTGTTTCAAGCCACCCCCGATCTTTGAAGGTTTTTTCGTCGTCTGTTTACTAAATGGATACACCCTTACAAATTGCACTTACATATTTTTCATTCTTATTTAGATTTAGACCTAATGATTTTTTTTTTTAATCCTATGATAGATTGCACTTTCCTCAAACTCTTCCCCTTTCTCATTTGTTTTTTTGTTTTTGTTTTTGTTTTTGTTTTAAATCTAAGCTCTTTAATCTATACTAGTTGTAGCCATATTTAGCTTAATGATTGATTGACTGACAGGGAAATATGATGATATAACCCATATGTAACCCGAATGCCTAATTTTTTTATTGCATATTATCTTAAAAAGAATCGCACTGGAGATTTTTCTGGAGGTGGTTCAGGTTCTCTGTACCGACATGCTCAACAGCGCCATCTACGTTTAATTTCATTGAAATGATTTCTCTCCTCCGTGAAAACTCATTAATAAAGTCAAGAACGGCAAAATGTCATACTAGAAATAGGAATGAAAACATTTAAGTATTCATAAACCCTTCATCACAGAATGTGATTAAAAGTTGTTCATAGCATAAGTAGATGTAATTTTTTGTTTGTTTGTTATTACACCTGGAACAACTAAGTTTGTGATAATTGAATTCAGACAATTCCATACTCAAGCAATTGCATCATTATTCATTATACGATATCAATTTCAACCTTATAACTGATTACAAGAATCATTTTTATGCCTCCGCCCACTGAAGGGGGTGCCGGAGGCATTATGTTTGCGGGTTGTCCTTCCGTCCTTCCGTCCGTATATCCGTCCGCCCCGCTTTCTCGTTAACGCGATATCTCAAGAACGATTTGAGGTACGGACTTCAAACATGGCACTAGTATGTATCACCATAGGAAAACGATCTGATTAGATTTTGGGGTAAGTAGGTCAAAGTTCAAAGGTCATAGAGGTCAATAATGAAAATACAGGTTTTAAGACTTGTTAACGCAATATCTCAAGAACCATTTGAGTCATAAACATCAAACTGGGCACTAGCATGTATCACCGTAGGTGGGGGGGGGGGGGGTAAGTAGGTCAAAGGTCACAGAGGTCAATACTGAAATTCCAGGTGCTAACCTCATTAACGCGACATCTCTAGAACCATTTGAGGTATGAACTTCAAAGTGGGTGCTAGTATGCGTTACTGTAGTAAGACAGACTGATAAGATGTTCATATTTCATTACATAATTGTAAAAAGGGGCTAAATTAAACTCTTTGAAATGGAAAACAATTTACTAATTTGTGTTTTTTTTTTAGTTAAAAGCAGTTCAAACATAATTTCGCGAGTTAATGAATTGTAATTTTAGTTTTAGAATAAAAGTTAATATTGCTAATGGATTTTTTTTTAAATTTATGAAATGACTATATTTATCACTTGGTGTATGCAATTATGGCAAAAACGCTAAATACCGTCCATAACTGTAATAACTGCACAACAACGGCAACTGTGTCGAGAACTTTATTTTCATTTTTAACAATAATAAGTCAATGGAATGATAAGTAATGATGTTAGTCTATCATGAACTTTAATTTTATGACTTTTAACCTCTTTGCAGATTTCCCATTTTACATCTTTTTCTAAATAGCAATAAATCTAGAAAGAAAAAATCGATCTGTCTATACCAAACTCTTACTGAGGGGAGGGGGTGGCAAGACGACTGTAAAAAGAGAGAACAGATGTACGACTGACATCGCAATAATTTTAAGCAATCTTTTCCTGCTGATTATTGCCCGCAAGTGCCCTTCTGGTGTTGTCTTTTTGATTAATCACAGTAGCGTGTCATTAATAGCTACCAGAACCTCTGGTATAGTTGTCAAGAGACACACTTAGAAGTGATAAAGGAATCGTGATGTTGTATAGCCCCCCGACAGCTTCCGTCACTTCGTGGAGGAATATTTTATGCTGTTGGTTAATATTAATGATATACGTAAACTTCTTCTAAATCACAGACAGTCGTCGTCATCATCAACACCATCATGATCATCAACATCATTATCACTTTTAACACCATCGCCATCATCATCACCATCACACCACCACTACCATAATCATCATCATCGTCATCATCATCATCATCTTCACTATCAACATCATCACGATCATCATCACCATCACCACCACCACCACCACCACTACCACCACCACCATCATCATCATCATTATTATCATCATAATCATCTTCACCATCACTATCTCATGATTGCAATCATCATAGTCATCATCATTATCATCATCACCAAAACAATCCCGATCGTAGTATCATCATCACCATGCCATCATCATTAGCATCAATATCATCCTCATCACTATCATTATCACTGTCAACATCATCAAGATCATCATCACCATCATCACCATCATCTTCATCATCACTATCTCAAAATTACAATCATCTTAGTCATCAACACCACCAACACCATCTTCATCACTATCATCATCAACATTGACATCATCATCATTATTATTACCACCACCATCATCATCTTCATCATCACTATCTCATAATTACGATCATCATAGCCATCATCATCACCATCGCCACCATTAACGTCATCATCACTGTCATCACCACAAACCATTCCCATCGTAGCACCACCAATATCGTCATCATCTTTACCATTACGTATAAGCCTCTTGGTACATGTGGTAAGAAACAAATGGGCGTAGTCAACATTGCACTTTTTGCGAACTTGAAGAAAATAGATTTGTTTAAATTCCCTCTTGCCCTTGGGAAATCATAAATTTGATTGCTTAGAGGAGCACTTCTTGAAAATGGGAAAAATAATGTAATTTATAATAAGCCAAATAACGGAAAATACGTCAATGCTTCCACTGACTCATATACATTTTCCTTTTATACTCACTCCAGCTTAGCCATTTATGTAAGTGCATGTCTCTATATTAATTGAAAAATTCTTCGCGCGTAAACAATGAATGCATCTTGTGTTCTTAAAGTGCTTGCAAAGATATGAACTATTAGCAGATGTGATTTAAACTGAAAACAAAAAAGGAAGTATCTTTGTACAAGTCATTTTCTCCCTTTCTGGAACAAATGGCATATCAATACTCGTTTTTCATAATTATTGTCATCATCTAACTGGAAACTAGGGAAGGAAAATTTACACATTTTATCTATCTAGAAAATAGTGACATAAGAACAGTTTTTTTTGTTGCTTAATCATGTTTTATATGTTCAACTTCTGAAGCATATTTCCAATTATTACAAGAAACGAAGAAAACAGAAATTCCCAGGTCTAAACAAACAATGGTAGCAAACATGTGTCAGATTTCTCCATAGTAGTACATGTTAAAACATTCACCGAAAGATAATAACTGTTTTCTCTCTCTCTTTTTTTTTTTTACTCTCTACTCTTTCCAAGTTTCCAAGTAGATTTGACCTGGAAATTAGAAAAGGAAATATCTTTGCACATTATATATTTGACATCTTTCCAGAAAAAATGGCATATCACGATTTTATGTTAGAATTCTCATCTTCTGAAGCATCTTACCAGTTCTAAGAAATGACGAAAACAGAAATTCACACGTCTAGTCTACCATCTTAACAAACATTGGTAGCAAACATGTGCAGATTTTTTTTCCCTCCATAGTCCCACATGTTTAAGCATTTCAGCCAAAAATATTAACATACCATTCACAAAGTTTGAATGAAAAAATACACGCACACATCGTGCGTGCCCCATATCAACATTTGTTTTTCATATTTACATCTTCTGTCGCTTGCTCGTTTCCGGAGTAATCTTGGCAATCACTACGAACATTTGATTTTTTTTTAATGCTCAACCGCTCCTTAGAGGGGAATATATCTCTTTGCCAATAAATATTAAGAGGGGCCTCTATGCACCAAAGCAGGATACAATTTACAAAGAGAAAGTCGAGTTTAGGTAAAGGTAAAACATACTTTGTGAGCCTTCTTATTCTTTCTTTACTCGGTGTAATAGCATATCGTAGGAGTAATGAAAAAAATGGAAAAGATTGCTCTTTAAGTTAAAGTTCTTTTCACTGCTTGTGATTTTCTGTCATCCTTTTGATGATTCCAAAACTTCACAATACATAAATATTCTCATGTACCACACAATCAATCATTCTCAGTAACTTCTAGCCAGTTTCTTTCACAGTCTTGTTGCACTAACCGTACTCAACCATGTCAACGTTACCTTCCACCTGGCTTAACCCTTTCCAGACAATTGACATTTTGTGGTTTGGTTCAATAACTTTTGATTCAGAGCTCTAAAAAAATATACAAGATGCAAGATTAGAAAGAGCAAAAGTTTCTGCACAAACTGTGTTCATTTTCATTGCACGACCATATTGCGTTTGATGCCAGGAATTTTAAAAAGGAGAATAAGATTCAAAATCCTTTAATTGACAACATATTGAGCGGTTCAAAATCATGCTTATTTATCAAAATTGGCAATTTTTTTCAACTTTCCAACAAAGTTTTTTATCATGTATATATTTTTGGAAGACATTACACCTTATTCGAACCATGTAGCAGTAAAATAAAAAATACTATTGTTGCCAATATGAAGAACAAAATGTGATCAATTTAGCCCTGAATTAATTCCTGTCCTGAAAGGGTTAACTTAATCCTCTGATTAAAGGGGCCTCCGATGTCAACCTTTTTCATTGCGTTATAGAAATTCTGTAAAACAAAAAGAAAAGACGAGATGAAGCAGTAGAGTAATAAAACTGTAAAATTACTTTCAAGACGGCATGAGTTTTTCATTTAGTTAGTTAGCTGCCGTGCAGAATTTTGGTAATTCTTACGGGATGAGGAGGTTGACAGTTCTTGTTCCGTAAATCAATGGACGTTCTCGATCCCCTTGTTCGGGGTTGAAATCAGGACTATCTACCTTGCGAAATACCGACTTGATTTTCTGCTTTTTAAATTGCTTGTTAAAAATGGCAAATCTAACCCCATCGGAAATGATGACATTTCTTCTTCAAAAGATTCACGTTAAATGAAAAACTATACGCTGTGGAAATTTGGCATTTTGAGTGTTGGAATACCAACTTAAAAAAAAAAAAAAAGGAAGAAGAAAGAAACACACCCACATGCGTATTAATATGCCAAACACCATTTAATTTAATGTACGATAAAAGAGCAATCTAAATAAAATGCCTTGCTCAAGGGCATAAGTGCTTTACTGGGGATCGAATCCAGTCGAGTGTTTTTAACCACTGGCCTACGACAGCAACTTAAAAGTAATATTGATACTATGTCTTTTCTTGTGGTGACGTTGCACAACATATTCATTTGTACATACAACTGTATTTAAAACACACAACAAAGATGAATCATGCATTAATCACCCCCCCCCCTCTCTCTCTCTCCCCTCTCTCTCTCTCTCTCCCTCTCTCCCTCTCTCTCTCTCCCTCTTTCCCTTCTCACTTTCTCTCCTCTTTCTTTTCTTTCTCTAAATATCTTCTTGTCTGTCTGCAGTTCAACGGAGGACGGGTATAGGAGTGTCTTTTGCCACGCTTCACTGGACATATCACTTCCATTCGCCGAAAACATACCGGAATCTGTATTTCATAATTCATCGATTTCTATTAAGCATACCTTGTTCGGGAAATACCCCGGGCTATCGCATGTATTGAGAATTACAAGCCCTGTAATTAAGGGGGGAAAATCGAAGAAATATACGTGCAAACCTTTAGAACGGTAATTCGCTTCATTGCCTATTGACTGAGAACCCGGATTTTAGGCATATTCTCTTTGAAGATAATCTCAAACTTCTTCGAAAGGGCAGTGAGGCGATGCGAAGACCTCATAGAAAATAAAGACGCAAGAGGAAAGAACTCATTACAAAACAACTGATCTTCTGAAGAATCAAGAACATTTAACGACGGGGGACAGAACCCCTTTTCCACTTGCCGACTAAAAATTGAAGTAACATCTTGTTAGAAAACAACGATTTATCAGCAAGCTTCAAGCTTTCGGGCTAAGATGTGAAACTACTGCGAAATCAACTACAGAGGAATTGTATTTGCAGTGACCTCACGGACTTGTAGTTGACCTCGAATGAATTTTGTCTACATCAGCACCGTTCCAACGATGTAATTTACTCTCAGTATCACCGATATATTCTTTTATGCGTATTTGAGACGGATTCGAGAATCATAACTTCTCTCTATAATACAATTAGCGTGTTTGCTATAATTTTGAGGAATAACATTTTCTTGTGAGATAAAAGCTTGGAAAAAAATAGCTGGCTGTTCTGTACATTTGAGCCATACATTTGAGCCATACATTTGAGCCAAATATTGTTATGATTATTATCTCCACGCAAACACCCACCCGCTTTTGACAAATTTTAAGACGCTAATTTTGAACTAGGGAAAACTATTGTGACGTATTTGGAGGAACAGTTGATGTTATTCTGCTGTGTGCACGTGGAGCAAGTTTTGTGAAGAATTAGCCATCTACGCATAATTATATGACCGCAACCCAGACGTATATTCGTCAGAGAGAGAAAGCTTTGGTAATAAACACTCCGCACACTTATTTCCTCTTCACTTCCCAGCTCAAGGCGGATTAGTCCACTTGAGAAGCAAGGCGTACATATTGCCTCCACCGATAGGAGACGTCGAAAGAACTGAACGACATTATCGACTGTCTTAGCGTTTATTACACGTAACCTGATTGGTTGGCTGATCCTTCTTGGGAAATTGACGCGCGAGCCGCATCGGAGTTTGACTCTGTTCGATCAGAACTTTTTTTGCGTGAGCGTTTAAGAAGCGCGACCTCATCATGTGTCGCAACATTCTACCGCCCGCCATGGCACAGCTCGGGGAGCCGAGCGCAGGAGTGGACTTGTCATTTTCCAGTTACTCTTTCGATATGAACGGCAACTACACCCATGATGGAGACGTGCCGCTTTCCCTGGCGGCTCCTATTTTCATGATTTGCACCGTCATCGTTGGGACTCTGGGAAACGGAGGATTAATTTACATACTCTTACGGAACCGCGACATGAGAAATATACCCAACCTGTTGATTTTGAACCTCTCTCTCGGAGATTTTCTGTATCTCACTTTAAATGTGCCGTTTTACATCGCGAATTATCTCTCGGATTCACTCAATTGGAATCTTGGGCTATGTCGCTTTGTGAATGCAGTGCAATTTATCTCACAGGGCGTGTCCGTCCTGACTTTGACTGCCTTGAGCACGGACCGATATTACGCAATAGCCCGACCTCTGAAGCAAAGGCAGAGCGACTCGACTCGGCGGATTCTCGGCCTGGCAGCAGGGATCTGGCTGGTGTCCACAGTGGTCGCCATCCCATCCATGGCTCTGGCCACCACAGACATAGGTGGTTGTACTCTGTCCTACCAAACCCCTCAGACCAGGGGCTACTATGTTTCGCTCTTTCTTCTGTTATACGTCATACCTTTGGTGATCATATCAGTGTTTTATTCGCTAACAGCAATTGCTCTTCTCAAAGGAACATTCAAGCTGGAGTCGCGGGTTCGACAAGGCGGGAATGAGAAGCGTGTTCGATCACGGACTCGTCTGGCCATCATTATCCTGATCGCAGCTGTCTGCTTCGCCATCTGTTGGTTTCCATTCTACCTTTTCGCGCTTTGGTTCGAGTTCGGGTTCAACCCCAAGGTCTTTGCAAAGCCCGCCATGTACTGCCTCTTCGATATGCACTATCTCCTGCCTATGTTGGGATCTTGCCTCAATCCCATCATCCTCTTCGTCATGAGCTCCAATTACAGGCGCCACCTTCGGGACATCTTCAGCTGTTTTCGGTGCAACTCGACGGCGGCCAAACGCCACTTCTCTTCGGCGAAGTCATGGACGATGATGTCACTCCGCACCAACTCGTACACGCTCTCTCCCACCAGTGTGACAGAGATGCCGACAAGGTGTTCAACTCACCTATCGTAGTGACATCTCGAGACTGTTTATGAAGTCACCAAGTGAAAAGCAGAGGACTAAAGTCACGAACAAGGAAGAGAAGCAAAGGTATATCCTTGATGAAAGATTATATTGACATGTTTATAAATTGTCCATTTACAGCACTATAAACACGGATCTTTACGAAAGTTCTTCGTAGAAACGACTTTTACCAGGTCATGGCTTACTTAATACCCTGCTGGGGAAAATGACTAGGTCATATATAAAGATGTAACTTAAGTTTATGAACAAGTATAGACGATACCACTGGATGGTACTTATATATATTTTTTCTATGTGATGTCATCAATAAGAGACAATATCCTTATGTATTACTCAGACAGTGTGCTTGTATATATTGCATTCCTGAAAATAACGAAAGTAGGAACAGACATAAATTATTTCCTACACCCTGCGAAGCCCTGCAACATCACAAAACAACTGTGATAATTTCTCAATTATTGAGTGACTCCCAGACATGTCATTTTCATACAACTTGTTAACTAGAATTCTCAGATATGAATGAAACAATATTCATATTCAAATACCATTCTTGTTAAATCTACGTGTACTAAGTTTTAATCGGGATACTGTTGACATCCTTAATGTTTCTGCCAAGATCTCTTTTAACCATCGAATCTGTAAATTAACATAGTTAATTACAAAAGGAGTAGTTAATTCTGTACTTTTTACAAGAGTGTGATAAATTTGAGGTTCTGTATTTGAACAGAAGTAGAAGAATAATCGAAAAGCACGATGTTTTCATTAACATTCAGAAAGGGCTAACCCTTTCATATTACAAAGACTTCAGAAATGCAATACTTTAAACGTTGTTTATTTTTCTTTGTAGAGACAAGGTTAATGGGTAATAAGATATGCATGCATGACATTTTTTTCCTTCTACTTTTTCAAAATGCGGGCATATTTCAGCTTGAACCAATACATCAAACCATCTTTTCTTTCTGACCACTTGGGTTCCTAATGATAAGTCTGGTAAATTGGGCTGCATTATCAACTCTCTATACGGATAATTTCATTACCCCAAAGCATTACGTGGTTCTGTTGATAAATTTGTCTGTTCAAAATAGGTCATATTACGTCTTATGCATTTTCCATTTTATACAGATTATAATGAAGATATATATATATATATAAACATATAATCACAATTCCACCTATAATTCTGTACAAACACCTATAGTTTTCAAAACAACGAATTATTTTTCAAACTTTTAAGTCGTTTAAAAAAAAATATACTTTCAAATTGGCATCTTCAACCGGGTTGTGAATTATTCGACACTGCACTACAAATACACTCAGAAACTATAAGATATAACCCTATAAATGATATATTCAAAGCTTGTTTCCACCCTCTGTTTGTTCGTTTATTGCTGTATTCATTATTCTAATATTATGATGGTAATGTTAGTGGGTTCTGCTATAGTCCTCCTGGTGCTCCATAATCATCAACACGGCTTTAGACAGGCAGTTATTTTTAAAGATCTAACATTTCATGAATGAATTCCTAAGACCTCATTCACACATACTCGACCGACAACAACACGACTACCATGACTAAAGGGCACTGTTTCATAAAACTTGTCATCAATGACAAGTTGCAAAAACTGTTATAAGCTACTGATATCCTTGCATCTGATTGGCTGAGAGCAAATTTGTCGGTAAAAATCACTGACAAGACACTTGTTGAAACGCCCCCCCAGATCGAACAAGAATATTACGTTACACCAAATGGCCAAAAATCGGTCGGTTTGGAGTCCTTCTGGGGAGCGTTTCATGAAAGGAAGTTGTCAGATATTTCATCCGACAACTGTTATAAGCTACTGAAATCCTTGCATCTGATTGGCTGAGAGTAAATTTGTCGGATAAAATATCTGACAAGTCCTTTCATGAAACGCCCCCTGGAGTCGGTTTGGCAGTGTGACAATAGCTTTGCCAAGTTGAGAGTGGCATATGTCGATTATTGTCTTGCCAAATTGATATCGGGCTAGGATTCGAGCAACTTGCATCCAGATTGACAGTCACTTGGATGAGACCATTGTATTGTTATCCCACTATCCTAGGTCGAGAGTGGCACATGTTGATTAATGTCTTGCAAAGTTGTTACCGGGTTGGGATTCGAACCCTTAACTTTGCAACTGAAAGACAGTTGAATTGAACCATCATCCAACAAAACACTCCTTCATACAAATCTGTGTATACGTATGTGTTATATTTTTGAGACAATATCACATAAGTAAATTAGGAGTAAAATGTAATATGTGGGGCCGATGGTAGTGATTTTCAATGTCGCTTCTTCGCCTAGCTCAGGAATAAATTCTGCAAAAGGATCATGATTTAGTAGGAAAATTACTAGGTTTTAAGTTTCCAAGAACAATGCAACATACTTACCTTCAATATTTGTTTGGAATCAAATAATATACTATTAATACATGGTTGGGAGTGCGTTAGTGCGATCTGGCAACACAAAGGTTTTTATCGTGGTGTACTAACGCACGAGGCGTAGCCGAGTGTGTTAGACATCACGATAAAAACCTGCGTGTTGCTGGATCGCACTAATGCACGACCTCACAACCATGTATTAAAAGTTTTATAAAACGGGTCTACATTCTTAGTGTTTTCTTACAATCTTAGTGTTTGATCCGGATTAGCCGTGCGTTAGTCCCCTCGCCGTGCGTTTTCACTTTTTTTTTGCACGGTCACGTGGTGTTATTTGACCAATCAGGATGGCTACATTCTTGAACCCGTTTTATAATACATGATAGAAGGAGTCTTACATAATATATAAAGTAGTAAGAGTTCAAAATTAATTCTGATACATTGCTCAAAGCCAATATCTAGGCCCAAGAACTTTGTACATTATTTTCGCGTGGTATTACGTAACACTTGTAAACTAATTACTTTCAGCAAAAAAGAAAAAAAAAGAAAAAACAAAGAAAAAACAAAGAAAAAACACAAACAAAAACAAAACAAAAACGTAGACACTCTTTATTTCCAAATTTTCATAAAAACCGTCAATGAAATATACATATATATATATATATATATATATATACACACACACACACACATATATATATATATATAAACTCTACCTACATAATTTACGATCAAGTTTTGAACTTCTGCCCCTGGGTGGGCACATTCATTTAGAAGTCAGAAAATCTGATTAAGCAAATTGCAAAAATTGTTGAATAAACGCATTTTAAAATATAAGGGGAATTAAATCTACTTCTTGAAAATTTAAACCTGATTACATACTGTAAATGATCAATCAATCAAAAGCGCCGAGCATCTTTACGACCTGATTGAGACTTTAAAAATAACATATTACCAGAAAAGGTATTTCTTAATATACGTTTAAAGTTTCATTTTTCCTATTTTCTGTCATGAATTTATTGTAAAAAAGCAAAATAGTTATAAAAGAAAAAAAGCAAAACAGCAATAACCTTGGGATAATTTTCTGATTAAAAATACAGCACATCGGAAATAATAACTTGGAAAATATGCTGGGAGAAAGAAGAGCGTTCGAAAGCCTGAACGAAACTTGACAATGAAATGATTTTGCACAATTAGATAATTAATTTGACCCCAGGAGTTGGAGATTAATTTCTAGAATGAGCACCGTCCATAAATAAATCTATCCAGAACCCCCTGGGATAAACAACCCCACCGCTTTAATTACGGTAACACCAGAAGGCGAACATATTGTTTGAGGGTCATAGCTAGGACAGGTATACTTATTTATCTAATACTTATTTATCTCCCTGAAGTTGTGTTAATCATAGTTTAATAAGCTGATCCTTATGTTTCAGAATATCAGGGTATTAAGGATACGTATATTTCATGATCTCTCCGAATGTCTCCTGCTACCCTCCAAATGGCCTTGGAGCCTACACCATCCTCTGAAAGAGTCGGTGGAGCGGCTTTGGGGTGAAAAGGCATCCCCCTTTCCCCCCTTCTTTTTTTTAAAGGGAAAAGCACCTCAAAAGATAATTTGTTGTGTTTGTCAGCATTTTTTTGAAGGGGGGGGGGGGGTGGACATAACTTTCTACCATTAAGACACCAGTGAAAAAAAAACAACAACCCAAGATTCCTAGAATTTTCTTAAAACTTGTATATATTGTAAGAGTGTGATGCCTTCACCTCTGTCAATTGCAGATTATTATATTGACTATACAGCATAGCTCATTTAATGTAGATGGGTTTTTTTAAATCTACAATTTACATACAAATCTGATCAATCGTGTAGAGAGGCCATTTCTCTCAAGTATTTACATTTTATGCACACATGATATGTATGCTCTGGAATTTTGACATAAATTGCTTTTGATAAATGTCAAAAGTTGAGGTTTGACTGACCGAGCAACGAATAATGCAAGCAAAATATTTAACCGAAACCGAAAAAACAACACCAAAAACATTTACAACAGTTTAAAGTGTTTTTTCTCAATGTTAATGAATTACAGCAAGCAATTTTACATCGACTTTGGAGATAGTTATGTTTACCTGAATTTATCCGAGTCTGTCCATTCATGACATGATAAAATAATAGTTCAATTCATATTCAAAGAAAACTCAGATATGATTTAGGGTGTAATAGGAGTATGTATTTTTATCTCGCATTATTCGATCGTGTCTTCTATTTGCCTTTACCAGTCAAAAGAAAAGGACAGTGTGTGTAATTTAGTTTTTACAGACATGTGGCAATCAGATTATGATTATTTTCGTCTGGGACCGACCTTTTAGCGTCACCATCAGAAAGACCTGATTGAGATTCGAACATGAGTCCGAACAAAATCAGTTTGGAGGCAAATACAGAGAGCTGCCCGCAGACTTTACCGCTAGACCAACTCCTGATCCAATGTCTACTGTTAAGCACTTTCGGTTTTGTCTTGGTTATAATGGTTAGTGAGATCGTAGTCCGAATTAAAACAGCAGTTGAGAACGAGATTTGTCAACATGAGAATGATGCAGTATTTTTTTAAATTATGGAACAATTTTTATGAATATTCACTTTTGAATTATGTTTCATACATATCTCTAAAATGATGTTCTGTCTATGACTTGTTTGTAAGTATGAAAAATTACAAAATATTATTGTTAACTCATGTTTGGGATATCGAGGAAGTGGGAAAAGTATATTGATATGTTTTCAAGTGATTTTAAATAAATATAACTCAAATATTGTCAATGGCTCGCACATACCACTGGTTCTCCGAGCTGGCATGTGAATTAATTTACATTTATATCAAAGCAAAGGCCCAAGGAAAATATTTCAGTATTATTAAGCACAATTATTGATATAAAATGAATGTATATTTGCAAACGCTATATATATATTATTAAATCGTTGTCATAATGACGCATTATCGCTGCGTCAGGGGAGAAAGTTGCTGATATGCACTTATGAGTTTGCTGGGTTGTTTCACCCTAAGTATAATACTTGATAAGTTATTACTGTGGTTTAACACTTCAGAATATTTATTTAGTATTGAGTATGCTGCTGAGAGCACTAGAATATGTCTGCAGGTAAAGCAATTATCACCACTGACGTCCGAAGTAAAATGGTATTCGTAGATAAAAACAAACAGGAAAAAAAAACAATAGCAAGCTACATTTCTTTTCACTTTTCTACCTATTATATTTCATTATATCAATGTCACAAACAACAATTTTATCGGATCGTTTCGCTGGAGTTGTTTTTTTTTTTTTTTTTTGCGGTACGCTTGGACATTATGTTATTAATGCTGATAAAATAATTATAAAACCTTTAAAACTTTTTAAAACTATTATTAATCGTGTTAATTGAGAGACACAATTTCCCCTCATTCTTCCGAGGTACAGATTGTTGATCTGCTAAACGTGTTCTTAAAGCTGTCAGTGAATACTTACGATTGTAATGTTTGAAGCATCACAAAGGTCTTTCCGTTTTGAAGATTCTCGGAATGCTCCATCTGTAGGTTTTCTTTTTTTCAAACAAAATATTAGACTATTAGAAGTGTTCAATAATATATTTAAATTGGATAATTAAGCGTTTCTTGGATACTTCTGCTTCATTTCATATGAAGATAAAAGATTAATGCGTCTCCTTGTCGTATACGCCCATCTTTAATAAGCAGCGTGTTAAGTATGCAGGTGGGCGTAGAAAAGAGCAATACTGCAACTAACAAAGAGTGAAGCACACTTTAAAATAATTGTCTTTCACCCTTCAGGCGCTCCGTGACGCATGTTAAACACTCGACTATCGTTGATCATCAGCTCTTGGTTGTAAAATTTAATTAATACTGTGATTTTAAGGACGCTTACAATAACTGGGTGTGACCAAAGTGAGAGGCCCGGCTGACACGAGTCGTCATCTGTTGACGTAAGGACCGCGTCAGTGACTGGTGCGGTCTTTTGAGCGCCATGAAAGCGTGATATTGTTCTAAAAGTGATTGCAAAATGAAGAGTGCAAACAATACTTTCAGTAACTGGCTAATCGAGCCTTCACGGGCTCGATTAGAGCAGTTAACCCTTTCAAGACAATTGACCACATTTTGTGGTTTGGCTCAATAACTTTTGATTCAGAGCTCTAAAAAATATACCAAAAATTTCTACACACATTGTTTCCATTTTTGTTGCATGACCATATTGCGTTTGATGCCAGGAATTTTAAAAAGGAGAATAAGCTTGAAAATCCTTAAATTGGCAACACATTGAGAAGTTCAATATCACTGTTTTTATCAAAATTGGCAATTTTTTTTCAACTTTCGACTAAGTTTCTAATGATGCATATTGTTTGCAAAGACATTACATTTTGTTAGAACCCTGTAGCACTAAAAGAAAAATATTATTGTTGCCAATTTGAAGAAAAAAATGTGATCAATTTACCCCTTAAATAATTCCTGTCATGAAAGGGTTAATGACGCAATCGATATGACGCCCCGTGTGACCCGTTCCTTTGTAGTTACAAACACGTATTTGGGACATATCCTTGGGCAAATCTGAGACAATGTTAAAAAAATTTTTTCCTCTAAATTTTCTTTCTTCGAATCAATGATAGGTGATTTTGACGATACTATACGTGATAACTATCAGACTATTGATTTGCGTGATACGATAGACTGACCGACCAGACCAGTTTGACCAAGGGTGTGTTTATCGGGACGATTCTACCTTCTAGTCGGCGACTCAAGTCCCTGATTAGCTTACCAGTTACCGGCCGTAACCCTCGATAAACACGAACGCGACTTGATTACCTCATTAGCTTACCAGACTTGAGTCCCGCAAAAAGGTGGGATTTGATTACTGTTTGAGCCAGATACGCGACTCTAGTACCGTCGATAAACACAACGCGATTTGATTTGCGAATACATTTCGCAACTTCACACTCCCGTTTCCGGTAAGGACGAAAGCGTGCGCCTACTAGCCTACTAGCTAACTAAACAGCACAGAACACGTGTCGCCGGAATTGACCTTTACTTCCTAGGTCATTTAGCTGGATCCTGCGCGATGCAAAGTAACGGGCTATCCCAGTTTTGAGTCGCGACGATAAACACGGCATCCTGAGAAGCCGCATTCATGGGCGCGATCGTATCCGCGACTCTATTCGCGAATCAAGTACCCTTTACTAATTTCTAGAAAACGATAAACACACCCCAAGTGACATGATTGACCGATGATATAACACCGCAATAGCATCGGTCCGACTGAACGTACGCTGATCTCAAGTAAACTATTTTTCTCGCAAAATCATCCAACTTTGACAGCCTAAATCTAATAGCATGCAGCACTTTATACCTTATACTTAAAGGCATTACGTTTGAATTCGATGTTTCAGAAATTATTTTGTCTTTTAAGTAGTAAGTTTGGCCTATTGTTCTTTGTATTATGAAATACAATGTATTTCATTTTTGGTAAGGTATAACCTATCTCTAAGTCAATTAACGTTGTAAAACAATTATTCATTTTGTTCCTTTTGATTTGAACCTCAATGAAAACAAACATTACGATGACAAGAATATGTTTCGAAACATGTGTCACTGAGTAAATGAAATGAAATGAAATATAAAATGAAAAGTAAAATAGCTAACAACTGATCTTAATTATCTAAACAATGTCGATTTGGTAACCATTATTAGATTCCATTCTACACAGATTTGTTATTGTATATTGTTTACATGCATTTATAATTTTGTGTTTCTCTAACAATAATTTACAGACACTCTGTTGATTTTAATACCAATAACAAGACACCGAGAAATATGTACACCCTGAATGATCGAGTATGGATTTAAATACCGACCGGACAGACAATATTATCAACTACTTTTATCCTACCTTAATAGCATCGGACTTGGCTCACAGTTTACGTCATCATATTTTTCAGAATATGGTCAGTTGGCCGTATGGATTGTGTGCCCTAAACGTGAACAACAAAGGTGATCCATTCTTTCTCCTTCATTTTCGCATTTATTTTATTTTGTAACGTGAAATTAATATCATAGTCACGATTGCACTTCCCTTGAGTAAAACAATAACATCCTCTCTGATAAGGTTTCAAGGATTGCAGTCCCCAACCGGCTACCTAATACCCACACACATGCTAATTGGTCACGAATGCATTTATTGCTATTAGTAGCTTTTATCGTTTTCTTTAGAGACCCTTCGTATTTCCAAGTAAACCGCGTAAAAGTATTTTGAAAAGTTTTATATTCAGCGTCAGACCTGGTATGGATTTTAGGCCACTCCCTGGAGGACCGATATTGGGTCAATTGTGCTTAAACATCGCTAGGAGAGGGATGCAAGTATAAAAGAGGTGTACTATCTCTGACCCTTCGAGAGGTCAGTGGCATCGTTTAGGGCCAAGAGACACAAAATGACCAATCTGAAAAATAGGACTTTAAATGGATGAAAGTAACGCACCTGCTATTTGCACACTTATTACAAGGGTCCTTGTTTTTCTATAACAGCAAGGTTGGGCCATAGCAACGTCAAACTTGTATCCTCAATCAGTGATGACTAATTTCTTTAAATGAATGCAATAGTGATTATAAAAAAACCTAATGAAAATCATTTTGGTTACTATTACTTCATTATTCATATTTTAATTTTTGTTTGACTTTGACTGACCATAATAATGATAATTATTACACAGGCTGAACCCATAACGCACAAATTACGAGTAGAAAAACAAGTAAGGGATTTTTTTTTTCTTTTAGTAAGAGAGAGACTCTTAACAATAACCCCACAAATATAAAAGAACTGTATCGTCCGACAACTGACGAACAAGTCATACAGACATGTTTGCAGTCATCCCTTGACCGACATTTGACAAGACTTTCATATTTAGTCGTACATTTTTTTTTTCATTTTGAGAATATGGAGAAGTCGAGTAACAATACCTTAACATCCAATGTTTTATTTACCCATTTGGGGTTCAACAATATATCAGAATAGTCAATGCTTGAATGAATAAAAAAGTGAACAAAAGTTGAAGGTCATCGGTTACTAGATTATTTCATATCAATTTGCTTATCCTCATTTAATGTACATACACTAATCGGTGTACAATGCAAACGAAACTATTGTTAAATGGATGTAAATATAAAGAAACTACTATGTGTGAGTTGTTTAAACAAATTATCTCTATTAATGTTGATAAGTGTTATTTTTAATACCATGACATGTTGCTTGTAGATAATTTTATTTATGCACCTTTCTTAATTGTCAATATGTTTATATTGTATATATAGAAATATTATATAAGTATATATATTATGATTATATATCAGAAAGTGCAATTTGATAAATTTGGCACATAAGTTTATTTGAATGCTGGACATATTTCAATACATTAGAGAAAAGTTTGTATGGAACAACATATACTTGTGAATAGTGTAAACTATTAAATATTATCGTATTTTTAGTCATGTATTGAATGTGGATTAAATCAGTGCCTAGATACGAAACACAGAAAAAGGTTTGTGATGGCCTTCATTCGTGTGCTTCAAATAAGAAACCATGACATCGTTGCAAATGCATGCATCCTGCAAAGATATATATATATATATATATATATATATATATATATATATAGCGAGAGAGGTGTGGATGTATGTATCGTTCGGTTGAATGTTAAATTTAGATATGTGAACAGATATGATGGAACGAAATGAAGCAGGTCACTCGGTGTATTTACAAGCTTTCGGCTCCTGGCCTTCAAGTTTATTTGCTAGATCAAACAGAATAAAAGAAATAAAACTAATAAGCAACTTTATATATATATATATATATATATATATATATATATATATATATTATATATATATATATATATATATATATATATATAAATGAGTCAAGACTCAGGACGTAGCTGAATACCACGGATTTATTGATGTCAAGTTTTCGGCATTACGCCTTCTTCAGGAGCTATACAACGAAAAACAACGAAAATGGAACAAAATGATAATACTGCTACATGCATAAAAGAAAAGTAATGAACAATATAATTTTGCTGACAATAACTAATATCCAATATGAACAATCTATATATAAATTGATATAGTGATAGTCAATGTAAAGTTTGATGTAATTTAATTTTATTCCAGTTACAACTACAAGTATTTCTTTGCGCTGACTCTACTCGTGTACATGGGTTGTCATGAATGAAGGTGGCGCCACAATGACACGTATCAGTTAACTTGCTTTTGCGGTGGATCACGTCACGTGATCCATCATACAAGTAAGCACTGTCCATAGCATAACCACAAACAACCTAACAGGTTATGATTTTAATTATATCAAACTTTACAATGATTATCACTTTATCAATTTATATATAGATTATTCATATTGGATATTAGTTATTGTCAGCAGAATTGTATTGCTAATTACTTTTCTTTTACTTTTTTTTTTACTTTTCTTTTATTCGCACCGCGGTATTTATATAACTATCCTGCAAAATGAAGATAAATATTTCCCTTTCTTCAAACTTATATTACGTTGATAGTTTTCTTAAAGACTTCTTGAGTGATTTTTTTTTTCATTTCATACTAAGACAAAATACTAAAGTACTTTCACGACCATGCCAAAATCAATATTACTAATATCTTTAAAGAAAGTGTTTTAAGACAAGAAAAGGAAATAATAAACATAAACATTCACAGGGTTTGCGTATTAAGAAGGCGAGAGGGTAGATGACATTTGGAATATAAGCATCCCTCGTGTCTATTACATTTTGTCAATGTCCCTCCCCCTCCCCCCTCCCCCACCTCACCGCTAGAGTGCTTAATTGAGATTCCAACGGTGTTTAAACAACGCCAAGCACGCGATCCCTGGCCTAAATTGACCCTTCAGAAGCGGGATAAGCAAGTACATTGTACTCGAGAACTATCTGTGGCTGTGCTCATTAAGCAGTAACCAATACCTTTCGATCTAGTCCACCCGGTTGTACAAGCAGAAATACGTGGGCATGAATTTAATGTCTGATGCATGGTAGGGACACAAGAGTTCAATCCAAACATGTGAAATACAAAACGCACAAAAGGAAACCCACCATAAATTTTGTATGTTGCGAAATTATTTCGATAAAAGTGTTGATAATGATGATAGTAATGATGATAATAAAAATATTAATGATTATGATGATAATAATGATAATAACTGTAATACTACAACTAATAATAAGATAATAGCAACAACAATAATAATATGTATAATTATTATAGTAATAATAATAACATCAATAATAGAAATAATAATGAATAATAATAATTATTGTAATAATAAAAATTACAACTAGATTTTGTTATTAACACAATTTGCCACTAAAGAAAAATGCTAGGAATCATACTTAACGTGTTATGTCTCTCCGTGTATTTGCAATTTATTTCATTGCCGTGAATAGTGGTGAAACTGGACCCTTTAATAGAGGATGAAAAATTCAAATATTTGCCTATTTTTTTTTTCTTTTAGTACCCCCAAATCAAATATTAAATTAATACATATAGATTAGGATTTAGCCATTTTCTTATCGCTGTTTGCATGCCCATGTGAGTGTCTTTTATTTGTGTGCGTGTGTGAGTGTGTGTTGGGTGTGTGGGTGTGTGAAGTGTGAAGCGACAAACACCTCTTCTAAGGTATTCATTCTAATTGTATGTTTGTTTAACTTTTAAGCAGAGCCAAGTGTACTAGTGCTAGAAAGGCCAAAGTAAATACAAATATTTTAGAAGAGCTACAATTATTCTTGTAGTGTTTTTTTTCCGGAAATGTTCAAGCCGTTCAGGCCATTGGAGGTGTACTATTTGTGACAGTAACGTATTGGTCGCTGTTTAATTGACTGTGGATCGTGACAATAATACCCAACTCGCCACCTTTAAGCGTGCCAATGACCTTCACGTCTTTCATCAGGGGGCCATCTCGTATATACAAACGTCCGTGACGTCAGGTGTTCATCTGAAGCATCTATTAAACATGTACAAATCCATATAATCGCAAGAAATGGGCTCAAACTTAACATGACGGGCCGTCGAGATTACACTTGTAAAGTTCCTTCAGAGATATCAATCAACATATTGACATAGTCGTGAAAGTAGCCAAACTCTGTGTCAATTCGCTTTTGATTGTCTCTGCTGAAAGTGTCAGCAAGACATTGGTCATTGTTTAATTGACAGTGGATAGTGACAGTACTGCCCAACTCGCCACCTTAAGCATTCCAATGACCATCCTATCATTCATCAAAGGGGCCATCCCGTATATACAACGGCCGTGACGTCAGGTGTTAATCTGAAGCATCGATTGACAAGATAGCGTACTTACAAGTCATATACAGTGTGAATCACAAAACGGAAACCCAGATTAACCCAATTAGATTCAGTCACAGATACTTACCTAATACCTTTCACATTACATTTAGTTTCATACCTCGATCAATGAAATCTGGCCTAAGACATCTATACATCACAAATTTTCCCTGATTCATGTCACCTTTGCCTCAGCCAATTTTAAATTAAATGGATGCTCATCCCAAGGTCTCCATTGGTCTCCATTCCGATTAAATACATACACACATATTGAAAATAACCCCTGAACATTATGTTTCCCAATTCGGCGCAGGCGATATTTACTTTTTTTAATGGTCAGTGCTCGGTCATTCACGATCGCATTTATCGTTGAAAACCTATCAAATAAAAAGGAGAACTCTCAACTATTATATCATTCTAATAAACACGTCTTTCAGCAATTCGTGGGAAGATTTGTGGGCATTGATGTCGGTTCTTTGTTTGCTGCTCAAATAGTATATACATCAATACACACCTTTGGGGGGGGGGGGCGGCACTGTTCCGACACGTAGAACTGGATTAATGACAAAATCAAAGGTGCTGTGCACTTTTAGAGAGCGATTTATTTCCTTCTTCCTCTTACTTTCCTTTAATACTGAACTAAATTTCTTTTATCTTATTGCAGGGAGGGGGGGGGGGGGGGGAGGTGGTGGTAAGTGCCTCTGTTGCCCTAAGCGCTACATCAAGTGTACAGAAGCTATAATTACTAGTTACCATCATACATTTCACACATAATTTCTACTTTGGGTCAATCGTGTTTATCTATATAAGTGTACAATGAATGATGGGAATGTATGATCCATAGCAATATGTAATTGTAATGTCTATAACAAAAATACCTCATATTTCAGAATATCTACCTCTCGTTGAATGATTACTCATTCACACCAAATTAAAGTAACTTATGTTGTCTTTCAAAAGTAATTTCTCTAATCTTATTCAGTAACCTTTAACTAAAACAGCAAGACATTGATCATATACTCACAGTGTGTCAGGTGACTGGCGAGGCTCATCAATCACACGGATGTTTCATTCTAATAATTACTCAACAAGACAAACATATGTTGGATGCATTTCCCTGGAGGCTTCTCCACTTGCTTACGGTCGAGATTACAATTGTAAAAGTTCGTTTTAAAGATATCATTCAATATCTTGCCATAGCCGTGAAATTATAGCTAAACGGTGTGTCCATTCGCATTTGATTTTAACACTCCTAAAAGTTTCAAGAAAAAAGTCCGGGTATAGAAAAGGAAGAATTTATATTGATTTCCAATGAGACTTGTAAAAATGATAAATGCTCTATTAGTACTACTGTCCAATTAACGTAAATTCATTGTAAGAAATTGAACAATTTCAAAGAAATTTCGTACCATCATCATGATCATTTATAATCTTACTTCAAATCAACTCTTGTTTTTTTAATTAATAAACGGCAGTAGTACCTTTAAACGAACGTGTTAATCAGATGGGGCCGATGGTTGGCTAATAAAATCCTGTAAACGTCAAAGAGTTATTGCCAGAATAAGAGTGTGAGTTAAAGAGGAGAGAGTGAAACCCCCGCTTGAAATTCCTGTCAGAAAATCCGGAATAAATGGAGTCAGCAAATTTGGATTTATGATAAATTACTTTATGGTTGTCGGCAAGTCTGAAAAAGGTGAAGACATTTTTTGGTTGGTCAAGTTTGTTTGAAATTTCTGGAAAATATGACCTTATCTTCACTCCTATTCAAAAGTCTTAGAGAATTCCCCCCCCCCCCCAAAAAAAAAAAAATGTAGATATGAATAAAAGATATTCGAAAAGGAAAACATTAGTGCAGGTAAATCGTAGGTTTGTTAAATGCAAGATATAATAAAGGAACAACAGCGTCAACAACAAAAACATATAAAAACATTGCTTGATGTTTTTGTCCTAAATAATGTGGAAGGTCGATTTATGTTTTTATTCTTTTTAAACTAAAATATTATTGTGGACCTTCATAAGGATGACATGTAGCAGGTCATGACTGTTTGCGAAACATCCGAAGGGAACTCTTGTTAAGATTTGAGATAAATAGATGTATCTGTTTGCAAAAAAGACCGCTAATAGTTATGCAAATGTGTGATATGAGTTAGTGCAATGCCTTCGGGTAATTCTGAAATGCCTCAAATGTCGATGCCTTGTCAACAGAGTCATTCACATCTGGTCTATCTGATCCAGGTGACAAAAACCTTAAAATCAATCAGAAAATGAATTATGTATTACCCGAAGACGGCATATTTTATATCATGGAATCATTGCTAATCAATAATATGCAGTATGTGCACGTGATATAATTAAATATAGTTTTCACAAATACTGCACGGCCATCGACAAAGGTGTATCACCATTCACATTATAGTCTGGGAGCCTGTCCCGAAATAGTCAGACCATTTTACATATGAGATTTGACCCCTTAAAGTTAATTAGACCATCCATGTCATTCATGTAAAGCTTGTCAGCCAGAACGAAGCCACCGGGTTTGGGCCCCCAGAGCCCCCCAAAAGGGCCCCCAAGTCCGGTCGATTTCAACCCATCTAACATATGTGCCAAACTTTTAAAGAAGGAAGGCGTATGACTATACTTTAACAAAACACAACTGAAATCATTTTCCGTCGGGAAACGGCGGCCCCTAAAAATTGGGGCATATTTTCCCCCTTAAGGTCCATGGACCAAATTTTGTCAGAAGGGAGAGGTATGGGTGTACATTAGAGAAATATAAAAAAATTCCCTTTTTTTTTAGGCATATTACCTTATCTTGCATCATGTTGCATAGAATGGAGAAGAGGCATGATGCACCGCTCCCACACTCTACCCCCAAACAAATGGCGAAATAAAGAAACAAGCAAAAAGCAAAAGAGATAAAAGAAAAGAGGGAGAAAGAGATCGTTAAGAAAGATAATAAGACCAGCTCATACAGTGCCCCCTGATACCTTGTTAATTTTGAATGGAAAACTTAATTGATTTGAAAAGGCATTTATTGAATTATTGCACTAAATAATTTGCAGCCCTGAAGCTGAATTACGGTGGAATTTACAATGCGAAAATACATGATAAAAACACATTCATAGCAATAACAACAAGTATTTTACTTAATTTCATTCAAAATCCAGATCCTAAGACAGGATAGAAAAAAGAGAGGGAAAAGTTTTTGATTGATTGATTGATTGATCTATTTATTCACCAACAAATATCAACATGTTTACAAGTTATGTTTTTACAAGTTATGTTTTTACAAAAATGCAAAGAAATATTACATAATACAATACATATATATATATATATATATATATATATATATATATAATAAAAATGGTAAATGAGACCAGAAAATAGCACATGTGCTAGTCGAGCCTGGCCCCTCTACATGTTTATACATTATGGTATAGGCAAATGTTTAATTGATCACTATGTTTCTAAAGAATACAACAGTAACTAGATTACAATGGTATATGTACAGAGCAATATAATAGCTATTGACTAATAAATGATATATTAATGAATTCCTAAAACTGTTTCAACTTGATTTCGACAGGTACTTGATTCCAAAAATCACTTCCTAAAAAGGAAAGTGAAAATTGAGTAGTCCTTAATTTTGGGAGATTTACCTGTCGACCTTCCTTTGTCTCGTTGAATATTCGTGATCTATTATATATTACAATAATCTGCTGAAGGATGGGGTAAGTTATTACTACCCAAGTCATACATGAAGGTACATACAGATAAATGATGCATATCAAATACACATTGAGAATCCTTAATTCTTGAAATAAGGGGCGAGTATGAGCTCGCCAATAACCGAACGTGATGGGACGAACTGCCATTTTGGGGGTGTAAAATATACAATTTAAGCTACTTCTGTAAGTACTCCCCCACACCTCGATTCCATACGTCAGATGTGGCTCTAAGAAGTATAAAAGTACCAACGTATATTTGGGTTTAAAACAAAAATTCCTACTTTTTTATGTACAGTATACATGAATTAACTGCTCGAATATGTTTGTGCCAAGTAGGGTGCTTATCTAATTTTATACCTACAAAAGTCGCTCCATCAACCTCTTCTATTTTTCTCCAGCTATTTCCAGTTTACCTGAGATTGCAATGCTTTTCCTTCTGCTACCAATTAACATGAATTTAGAGTAAAACATAAATAAGAGATACAGGGATTAAAATAGGGGATTAAAATAGGTGAGCAAAATATAGAAAATATATGACAGAATTCTCACAATAATAATGATAATGTGCCCCCCCCCTCCATGATGCCGGTTCCTATTGTTTCCATATCTCTCTTTTCTACCTATATCTCTCCCGCTCTCTCTCTCTCTTACTCTCTCTCACTCTTTCTCTCTCTCCTTCTCTCTACATCAATCATTAAAGCTTTTCTGTGTATATCCGTAATAAAAAAAGTCCTGATTAAATCGATAATTATGAATACGCTTTGCAATCAAAATATTTGTTTGTCTGAACCTTACATCCTACTTCATAATAAGAAATTTCAACTATTACTGTGAATAATTTCAATATTTTCAAATACATTTGTGTGCTATTGTCTTCTGTTGCTTTACGAAGAATATTCAGGAAAAATAGAGCATGGAGAGGGATGGGCCAAACGGAATAAGTAAAATATTAGATAAAATTGGAGAGGTCAAACTGTTTTTTAATAAAGCCTCCATGCAATATTAAAAAAAAAAGTTTTGTGTAAATTTTGTGAGTAGTAACCTCAAATTTGATATAAGTTGCTAGCTTCAACCAGTATCATTGGCGCCATAATCAAATTAGTTTCACAATTGTGTGCTTCAAGTTTCAGATTAAAGGTCATACGTTCTGGCTGTATGTAGTCATACATGTATATCCATGTTCATTGCAGATTACGACAATGTAATCATTTTTGCTGAGTAGATTTCCAAATTCGAAGGTTTTCTTCTTGTATTATGTTTTGCAAAATTGATTGTTTTTGCTTGACTTTCTTTCATGGACCTTTGTTCCGACATGGAAGAAGTAGGAAGGAACTGTAGAATGAGGGCAGTGAATTGTGTAGAGAAATCAATATGTTCGGTGTTGATGTAAATATAACGAGGGCCAACGGATAACTTTCCAAAAAGCTTTTTAAAAATTCATAACAGATCGTAAGCAGGCTTAAACTGACGGTATGAATCACTGGCGGATCTGGGGGCCTTCCTCTCGAAACCCATAATGGCATACGTTTAATTTAATAATACTTTAATAACTAACTGTAGTATCAAATCAACAATATTACACAATACCGATAGCATCTAAATCTATTAAGGTAAACACACATCCGACTACTTTTCATAGGTTCTTGTTTAATGTTGTTTTCACAATGTGAGGTACTGCAAAGGATGGCGGAAGAGCATGCTTGTTAATTTCATTGATCACTACGCTCGGTGTGACGTCACATTTGCGCATGTCAACAATAGTCTTAATTCTAGGTTGGTTTTCTTTGTCAAATTTGCAGTCTCAAACCAATCTCAATGGCTTCATTAATGAAACTTCGTCAAAGTTTAGGTTCCATTTTTTTCCAGTTGGAAAAGGGATCACTGCAGCTCAAAAAACATTTTCCAAAAATAAACCAGGAAGCAATTTGCTAATGTTGCTAAACAACCTGAACCAGTTAACAGCAGTATGTCTAATTATTTAATTCCTTGCTTATTAATGATAATTTCTCAAAATATTAACCGTGCTAACGAATGAATTTCAGTTTTCACATGTGACTCACTTTTAGACAAGTTTGTCAAGCCATGCACTGCTAGCTGCCTTATACGTGCCCAAAGAACTAGCGGGAATATGCTCACTGCAAGTCATTACTTAATTCATTATCATGGCGCAAAGTGCATGGACAAATAAACACCGAAAACAAATTGATTGAGCAATGACGCTTTTAAATTGACCTGATCGCACAAACATACCGTAAAACAATCATGAGCTGTGAAACGACGGATGCCGAGAAATGCAGATAATTAAGCCCATGACTTGTTAAGGTCACGGTTGAGCAATCAATCATTACTGTTTGATTGTCTCTCCATTACCTCGTTGATGATTGCCGGTTCTGAAGACACATGTCTGTAAATAAGCCCAGATGAATCGTCTTGCTTCCCGAGTAATTGATCATAGAAACAAACGCTGAACGGCTTGTTATATTATGTATATTATGTATATCTTTTGACTCTATGGCAGTATTCAGAAAGAAGAATCAGTAACTTGACATCACCTTCTGATAGGAGTGGGTTTGATATTATAAGTATTTATCTCTTTCGTCGCATTACACACTGATTTTTATCAATATTGTTTCTGATTTCTATTTCTATGGTCAGAAATTTAAGCCGAATAAAGAAAATGTGTGGCGTCCAAAGGATTTGTATGGAGACAACCAAAATATTAGAAAAACCCACAATATGCCGCTATGGTGCCATTGCAATATATGAAACAAAAAGGAAGATAGAATGAGAGACATAATGAAAGGGAGAGACTGGGAGACATAGAGAGAGAGGGGGGGGGGGGGGGGGGGGGAGGGGGGTGAGAGAACTGAATTCAATTGAATTTATTCACCACTTTCATGAAAAACATGCAAAGTCAAAGAATACAACAAAATATTTCTTACAAAAAGTATGTACAATTACATTTAAAAACAGAATAAAGGAAACTATGAGGTGGTTGGATTATCAAGTAATGAAAAACTTGTAGATAGATGATCCATATACAAAAATACAAAACTAATAAATAAAGAAAAATGGACAATACAATAACAGTTACATCAAATATCAAAAAAGGCGAAATTAAGATGAAATTGAATTAAAAGTTTCTGCATTATAAGATGAGGTTTTAAACTGTGCTTAAAGTGTGTTCAATGTTGCACACTGCTTAATTTTTGGAGTAGTCCAAATAGAGGGTCCTTTAATACATAGGAAGATATTATTTGAAAAGGAAGAACGACCATATATCACACGAGTGGCTGTTGAAATCCGATTATCATATCTAGAGAGAAAGAGAGAGAGAGAGAGAGAGAGAGAAGGACGAAAGAGACAGAGACGCAGAAAAAAATATTGGAGACACAAACAAAAATGAAATAAGTAATGCAATATTTCTGTAAACAAAGTTATAAAATCCAAATATGATAATGGGTTAGAGAAAATTGCAATATATTCAGGACATTTCCCTCGTGGAGATGGTGGAAGAGCCAGACCTATTTTTATCATCCGCATTGCAAATTAATTCATTGATAATTTAAATCCGTCTGACTCCTCTATATATCTCGTGCAGCTATGCACAACAGTATGAAGAAATCCAATAAACCTTCATAAAGGACATGCACTCTTTAAACATTCAAAGAGTTGCATTATAAGATAAAATTATGAACAGAGAGGATTCCTCCCCCGTCGGGGGGGGGGGGGGGGGGGTTATTGTCAATCTCGAATTTACTTGCCTAAGAGGTAGTAGTCCAGGGGAAATTGTCTGGAGATGATTTTTACCGACAAAATCTGCTCTCAGCCAATCAGATGCAAGGATTTAGCTTATAACAGTTTGTAGGTAAAAATCACTGACAAAACACTTGATGAAATGCTCCCCAGGGGAAATTGTCCGGAGATGACAGCCTGAAACTCTAAGTAGTAATCACATTCAGTATTCGCGGAGTACTTAAGCCCCTATAGTAAGACAAAGAATATAAAAGACCGAATCGGCTTCCAATCGGGAACAGTCGTACGACCGAGCCAATTCCGCGCCGATACGAAGCCGACTGGACCTTTTCTTTGGTTAGTCAGGTTATAAGGTGTGCTAAGCTGGGCTAATTGCTTATAATCATAGTAATCATGGTAATCGAATTTTGTGAAGTTCCAATTTTTCAACTCTGCCGATTAACATTAATTCAATCATTGAACCTACTACACGGGTAATCACTATACGAATGAGTAGATAAAAAGATAACAAAAATAATCCTTCTTGTAGTCGAACGTTTGATCAGAAAATAAAGAAGAGGGATATAATTAAGTACAATCAGGTATCTATATCAATTCAGTCATTACCATCGTTTTCTAACATGTTAAAAATAAATAAAGCAATTACGTATATTGGCGCAACATGTGCGATCGAATTAGATTATTTCCAATTTATCTACCCTCCAAAAATGATCTGATCTCATCATTCAAATAACGCGACTCATGACTGCAGGAGCGAAGGTCATAATATGAAAATATCTCTTTTTTTTTGCAGTCGAACCATTCTGATCAGGAAAAAGGAAAAAAGAAACATTTCTC
This sequence comes from Heliocidaris tuberculata, assembly GCA_025618425.1. Classification (NCBI taxonomy): domain Eukaryota; kingdom Metazoa; phylum Echinodermata; class Echinoidea; order Camarodonta; family Echinometridae; genus Heliocidaris; species Heliocidaris tuberculata. The sequence goes on along the minus strand of CM046839.1, from coordinate 32,216,783 downwards.
GCAATGCCCGAGGTTGGTGTACGCCCCACGCACGGAACAATCAATACTCGCCAAATCAGAAAATTTATTGTAACCTAGATTTGTCCCGTCCGGAGCATGGTGGCGGCGGCAAGCGAATTTTTTAATCGTAGGATTGCAAGTGAAGATCATATTTATTCATGATTTTTAAAAAATGAATATGCATAATTACATAATTACATGTAGATTAGTAACAGAACTAAAAAAAAAAAATTAAATGATGATTCAGGATAAGGGTTATAGGGTTAAGTTTAGGATTAGGGTTAATTTAGAGACAGGTTTCTGATCCGAGTTTTACTAACCATGACAATTCAAAGTAAGGTTGTTTTTTTAAGGTAAGAACGTCACTACAGAGTACCAGCAACAATGTGTGTTATTGCTGCTTATTACGTAATAGTCTGTTTCATGACTCTTTGTGGTAGCAAATTTCTTTTGTTAATCAATATAATAATTGCAATGTGTTTGCTCTTAGATTACTCACTTGCATAGTAGATGGTATTTACACACAATGTCATGAGTCTTTACTTGCCATCCTACGATAGGAAAAAAAAAAAAAAAAATCGCCAGCGGCACAGGAGGAGCGGAGAGCCTTCCATCACAGCCTCGTCCAAATCGATTGGAATTGCTATTCAGACTCCAAATATCATATTTTGTCCATCGGCAGATGAATATTGAACGTAAATCAAATCACTTGCGAATGCTGTTTATTGAGTTTTTAAGTTGGATTCGCCCTTCGGAATGAAGGGGGGGGGGGGGAGGGACCCTCGGGATTGAAACATTATCGACTGAATTTGTAGACCTTGTCCCCAGGGATGCATGATCGACGTCTAAAAGAACGTGCGTTTCCGCAAATCTTATTCCTACTTTAATTTTCAGAATGGTATCGTCTATTTTTTGGCATATTGCCCGCATGAGGTTGTCACCATTCTTAAGATTGTCGACTCTAGTCATGTAAATGTCATCGGCGTTTAAAAAAAAAATTATTATCTCTATTTATGCATTCTTTGGTTAATGATGTCATGGTTCAAAGTAACTGCAGTGTTAAAATCAATATCACCCGACGGAAGGACCCCCTAATCAATGCTTAACTATGTTCAGTGCTATCTATCTTTGTCCTTGCTCTTTTTGTTATCTACCCCTACGAAATCACCTCCTTCCTTTTCAAACATTGAAAACATTATATTAAAATGACATAATTTATGATTTAAAACAATTAGAAGACATTCTGTATAACTAAAAAATATAATAAAAGTAAAAAAACTATCTTGACTGGGCCCTGTTCCATAAAACTATTAGTGAATCGTGACATAAATCTCGATCGTGACATAAATCTCCGCATAAGCTATGTCATTGACATTTATGTTTATGTCGTGATTCGGGGATTTATGTCATGAATCATGACATAAATCATAACATAAAAGTTTTATGCAACAGGGCCAGATATTATCCTTTTTATAGTCTGAAAACTGGTTGCACATCGCAGAGGGCGGTTCTAGTATTGTCTGAAAGTGTGTGTGTGAGAGAGAGAGTGAGAGAGAGAGGGGGGGGGGGGGGGGTTAACTTTTTTGGGACCCGGTTTGGAAAATTCCCACGAGGCGAAAATTATCTGACAAGGAAAAAAAAAAAGGGGGGGGGGAGAAAGGAAAAGTCCTGTATATTTTGACAGCTAAAATCTCTGTTGATCCTTTTAGACTATCCGAAAGAGGCGAGGGGAGGGGGGGGGGGTACTGGTCTTTCTTTTAATTAAAGATTGCTGGTTTTTATGATTTGTTCTTTGTTTTATCAATGAGAATGGGCCTATTCGACCCCCCACCACCACCCACCATCCCACCGAGCATATACTGTCTGTAACACATGGAGAACAGTCAAATATATCACTGGTTGAGCCAGATTAATTTTTGTAACGATCCACACATGGAATCCCAACAGAATCCTCTTCATAAGATCTTGCTTTTGAATGTCCATGTGTCATGATGATGAGTGAAGTGAAATAAACCCGGGACATCCCAGTAGACCGACAGAATATGAGACTAACCCTCAGAAAAAGTTGTCAGAAGGGCCGCGAAATCGACATGCCCTATCTGGGTTTTAAATGGGGGACTCGCCGATTGCGGCCCCCGCGAAATCCGGAACTGCTGAAAACATCATTTGTCATTCAACACAACTGTACTCTATTTTACGTTTTTTGTTTTTATTACCTCGGTAGGCCCACGCGCCAACTCACCATTTACAGATGACGTCAATAATCTTCAATGTCAGAAGTAAACAAACTTTCAAAGATGCGACTTGCTTTCTTGTTACTTGCTCCGATACAAAAGCCAGACGACAAGTGTCAACTTATTACCTCTACGAACCCCTAATTTGTTTTCTCCGACGTGAAGATTTCACGATCGCTTCGACCACAAATCAGTAGCGAGCATCATCTCCCATCTACGACTCTAGACCGCTGCATATCGGAATAGTCAGAGATAAAAAAAAACACAAAAAAACAAAACAAAACCAGAGCATCGAACTGGGGCTACTCAATTTGTTTTATTTTTACCATTGACATTGATACGCAGAGTGATTACACAGTGTAAACCGCACCGTTGATAGCAGACATATAGAGATCATCAAATATATTATTTGTTTTGTGTCTCTTTTTCTGTGTGTATATGTAAACTAAGACTAGGATGCGATCTTCAGAAATATCTTGAGAAAAAAAACCCCAACAAAAACAAACAACGTTTTGTCAGAAACGATACTGTATTGATTCTGCCAGATATCTGAACTCTTGTCAATTTTCTTTATTAAAAGTGGCATCCATTTTTCATTTGTCTTGTCCTGCATGTCCTTCTTCATCGCTTGCTGTTAGAGAAGGAGCAACACTTTTTACTTGCCCCTGCACCAAACCCCTGGGGAGCATTTCATCAAGCATTTTGTCAGTGATTTTTACCGACAAATTTGCTCTCAGCCAATCAGATGCAAGGATTTCAGTAGCTTATAACAGTTGTCGGTAAAAATCACTGACAAAACGCTTGATGAAACGCTCCCCTGATTTTTCTCCATCTTCTCGATATCTTCAAAACTAAGTTAATAGAAACAAACGAAGGGCACAATTTCATCTTCAAAGCGAGTCAAATCATTTTGTTTCTACCTAGGGGATACTGAAGTACAATTACCCATTAAATTTTACAGTTCTTATCAAATTACTACTTCGACGACAGAGCGTACCTCCAATGACTTTACGATATTGCACCGTGCCTGCTTGATTATTATTCCATCATTGTAAGGTACTTGAGAGAATGAATAATAGTTCCATATGTCATTTTTAGCCAACCCCCCATCCCCTCTGTCTTTCTTTCCTTCTCTTTTTTCTCTCCCCATTCTCTTTTTCTCTTTCTGTCTCTCTTTAATTTTTCTCTTTACTCTTTCCTCCTTTTACCTCCCTTTCTCTCCTTCAGGATTTCTCCACTCCTCGCTTTAACCATTTTTCTTTTCGTACAAAGTGCATCTTTTTCAGCACTTAGTAATTTTTTTTAAATTTTATAGTTTCAAGTTTGTTTGCATTTTTGCACTTTTTTCTTCTTCTTCTTCAATTTAGGATATAAATAAAAGCAAGTAAAAAATAATAATCTGCTCTCTCTCCACCTCTCTCTCTCTCTCTTTATCTCTTTTTTGTGTTTTTTTTAGCATGATCTGTCTGTGTCCCATTTATCTCAGTCCCATAAAGATCAATCAAATTTGTTGTTATAGTTTTCTTCAAATCAAGAGATAGACATGGAATCAATCTCTTTCAAATCAAGACTTTTTGACGTTTTGAAGAAAAGCAGTTTCTAAATGTCACTGTTTCTCAAGTGAATGTGCTCATGAGCGTAGGCGTAGAGATGGTAGAAGGTAGAAGGAGTGGGGGGGGGGGGGGTGAGGGGGCCGCAGCGCTCCTCCGAGAATTTGAAATTAGACCAATAATCGGGCAATCGTCAATTCATATTGGAGCCGCAACTGTCACCTGACTCAAGCCAGGAACCAGGCTGTTTTATCCATTTTGTAACCCCCCTACATGGATTGCAGGGTGTGATCTGGTGTAGATATGAAAACACTTTTTTATTTGTTTTCAAGAGAATGTAGCTGCTCGGTTTTTCAAGCGCTTTTTTCTTCTCTCGGCACTTTATTCCTTTTCTTTCTCTTTTTTTATTATTAGGATGGTTTACGGTTTGGCATTAGTGTATGGAAGAATCTGTGAACTAGAAATATTATTGACACAATAGTTTTTGAGTACTCATAAAATAATAATTATCAATATACTGTATCAATTTCAAAAGAAAAACACGTTGATTTCATTGATTCCATATTTGTTCGCAGTTTCCTCAATGACTTCAATTCATCGGTCTTTCCACACTGGCAATGCTAAGAGACGTTGCTGGGTTAAGGGTTGTATTTTTTTTGTTTTACCATTTATTATGATTATGTGTTATTAAGGACTAGCATTATTTCATTACTTTAATACAGGAAACATAAGTCGATTTCCTTTTGATTCTATACAGGTGGTCATATATACTGCACTTGTCAGGCACGGTTTTCAAAGGTTCCCCCCCCCCCTATCCCTCCCGCCCTCCGTTATTTCATTCTTTCTCTCTATTTCTAGCCCTTACCTCTCCCTTCTTCCTCCATCCCTCCCTCTCTTTGTTTCTCTCTATCTCTCTCTCCCTCTATCTCTTCAATCTATGTCTTTCTTCTTTCTGTCTCTGTCTCTGTTTCTTTCTCTCTCTTTCTTCCTGTCTTCCGAATCTTAGCTTTTCCCGCTTTCTTTCACTTTCGCAGACTCTCATCCGTTGTCTCCTAAAAGCAAGAGTCTCGCTACAGCTTTGTCACTTTCCTTTATCACATTATAATGAAGGAAAAGCATATACTGTCAGGGGCGGATCCAGGATTTTGTAAAAGAGGGGGCACAGAGCCGCAAAAGTACACAATTAAGGAGGCATTTTTTTTAAAATTGTGTACTTAAGGTATGCCAGCTGGGTTGGGTTTCAAAGGGGGGGGGGAGCGCCAATTCGGTCTCCGCCTGCATCCGTCCCTGGCTGCCAAAGCAAAAATATGATAAACTGCACACGGATCCCCCCCCCAAAAAAAAAAAAAAAAAAAAAAATATAGAAATTTTAATCAATCACTCGCAGGTAGGAGTAGTGCCTGAAAAAAGTGTGAATATTGTATACGACGGCAGGTTCATGATTCTTGCCTCGAGATACATTAGTACGAAAGATATCCGTGATATACATTTTGATGGACAGATCGGAACTAAAGAGACAACAAATCTCCTGTATTTATATCATTTATAATGTTGAATGACGTAGAAGCATTAATGTCGCATTGATTTCATGCTGCCACAAGCAAGTTAATATTCTCAGTTACTCTCACCTGTGCTCTTATACGTGCCAGGATTTTAATGATTTTCCTGAAAACAATCCATTCAATCTCAAATCCAAAGACTGTAATTTCCCGAATGCCATCAAGGCGTCTAAGAATGATCTCAAATAGAAGTCAATCAATATTATCATAATGATTTAAGAGCAATGGAGGCAAGCATTTCCCCTCTCTCTCATGCACCATTCGTACTCGATATTGAAATTTAATTCTGAATTGCCCGGCCGCGTATGAAAAATTCTTCTCGCAAGCAGTGGCGTAACTAGCACAAGCTCCTGTTGAAGAACGATCACATCTAGTTCCACGTCTCCCAAATCAATAAAGGTTGCGCTAGATCTTATAATCTTACTAACGTCATTTTTGCCCGAGCCTCCCCCTCCCCGCCTCCCCCCCCCCCCCCCTCGTTATCCCCGAACTATAGCATTTCCGTCCAATAACCCACCTACAGTCAGACACAACTTCGGAAAACCGAGCAAAGTTATATACTCCGAAAACGGCGTATAACGCACGATGAATAGAGAGCCCTTATCGTTTACTGCGAGGCAGTGTGTACAAAAGGCATGGGGAAAATCTTGCAAAGTCAACATGCTAATGATATATATATATATATATATATATATATATATATATATATATATATATATATGTGTGTGTAAATGATGCTGCGTCTCAATTACCTTCAAAGTGCTTGAATGATTCATCATAACTTTCAAGTGACAAACATTTGAAATAAATCTATCCGCAGCATTATTTTAAAAAAATGTATAATTAACACCAGGGGGCGTTTCATGAAAGGACTTGTCAGATATTTTATCCGACAAATTTGCTCTCAGCCAATCATATGCAAGGATTTCAGTAGCTTATAACAGTTGTCGGATAAAATATCCGACAACTTCCTTTCATGAAATGCTCCCCGGGTCGACTTTGCAGGATTCCCCCATGCCTTTTGTACACACTGCCTCGGACTGAACGAAGAGGGCTCTATATTCATCGTGCGTTAAACGCCGTTTTCAGAGTATATACCCGTGCTCGGTGTTCCGAAGTTGGGTCTGACTGACCTAAGCCCGGCAAATGAACAGTTACCACATTTTACCCACAATCTTTTATCCTGATTAAAGTTGTAAGTCCTTAAGCATTTATTTCACGAATTATGATGAGCAATAGTTGTTAGGGATACATAGAAATGTTTTTTGTCAGCCGTTTAAGGCTTTTAAAAGTTTAAGGCTTATTTTGCATTCTCATTAATTAATATATGAAAATTTGGCACAAATACTTTCCTCATTGACTACAAAATTGTGTGCCAAGACTGATACCTCTCATAGTTTTTAGTGAAGTATCTAGCTTGGAAATGCAAGTTGAGTACTGGTAATTGTTAATGTAACGAAAACTCTTAAACACTGGGAGATGAAGGGTACTCAGTTTTATCTTGATAAAAAAGAGAATATACATGTTTCTGTTTCATCTTCGAAGAGGCATTTAAGATTGCATCATTAAAACGACGCATTGAAGAAACTTTAATGATTGTGCGAGATAGAGGTAGATTTCATGTTTCGATCTTATCTTAAACGCAACGAGATAAAGCCTGTCTTTTATCCTATCACATTAACTTTCCTGCCGAAGCTTAATGCGATGATTTAAAAAGAAAAATGGGGCATGTATTTCAAAATATTTCTCTTCCATTACGGCAAAAAGGAAAAGAAAAAAGAAATAAATGATACAAGAAAAGATAACAAGGGGACATCAGTTGTAACGTGATTAATTTCATCCATTAGTTTTGGTTTCTGTTAGCAAAGGATGTAAATGAATATAATCTGAACGTCTGTATAGGTTTAGAAACTTCTGTATGACAAGTTGTTTTGTTCTGGGTAAACAAAAGCATTATGAATGATATGTGCAAAACATGTTTCCATAAAATCACATTCTCACTAAATTTTTGCATTTACAATTTTGTTATTGTAATGAGTGAACCGAAAGAAAATATATTGATTTGACGTTTTCAAAAGAGACATGCTGTGAAAAGAATCCGAAAAGATGCAACAAAGAATAGAGACATACAAATATGCAGAAATACACTTTTCAAATATTGCTTTCTGTGTAAATCACCTTTTTTGAGTTGATGTATAACAAACAAACAAACAAACAAAAAAAATAGGGGGGGGGGCAGCTGCAGTAAAGGAAGAGGAATAGTAGGCCTAATTGTGTGATCACGTGATTGTGAATAATATGTGGATATGTGGATTTCAGCCAGGGGCACGAAACTGAAGGAAAATGATAAAATTCCATCAACAGTCGTCTCGTAGGAACTCTCCTAGACACTTATTTCAGATGAGTTACATAGGCGACTCTGAATGATTATGGTATAAAACATGAAGTAATACATATATGTCAAGGCCTTTTTGAGATCATTTCATGATATGCAACGTTGGGCTGAGACTGAATTTGGTTGGATAATTTTTGATGTCACCGGCGCACTTAACATATATCAACCGGCCTTCAGACCACAAATCGACCAACCCTCAAGACAAAATATGGAGCGGCCCTTGGGGAAAACCTGTGGGAAAAACTCCCCCAAATTCCCAAAACATATAACGATAGAAACTGAAAAGGGGATGTCACCCCAACACCCGGTGGAGCCACTCCCCCGCAGAGGGAGACACGTATGACCGTTACCACAAATGCAAATAACCCCCTTTTGCAGTAAATTTCAAGGACATTTTGTGAAATTTAACCCCCTTTTTTACGTCAAAACAAGGACAAAATGGTACTTTGAAATACCCCTATTTTTACGATTGTAAGGACACTTTCGCAAACTTACCCCTATTTTACCATATTTCAAGGACAAGACATTTATACCCTTTTTTCATTAACATAAAGGTGTCCAAGACCCGATTCTTCGAATTACAAGTTCACACACAAGTAATATAAGGAAAAAACATTTTTTGATGTGTTATTCATTTAAAAATAGTTCGGCAATAGTTCATATAACAGTATAATCTCCTGGGGAAAAACCACTGAACTCTATGGTTATTTGAAATAACCACTATGACCACTCACAAATAGGCGTGGTTAAATAGCCTCATACCCATACACCCATAAACTAACATGAAAGCGTATGAATGGGACTGTTAGTGTTAACTTGTTTAAAATGGGTCTTCATACCTGTGAAACATAAGTCCTTTCTCACGACTTTCACGAACATCACGATTCGTGCAGTTGATTGCAGTGCAAGACGGCATCTTGAACTACTCTCAGTTCATCTTTGAAGGGCATATGATGATTATATGAGTGAAAATAGTCCTTCAAATTTGGTCAAATGTTACATACGAAGTTAATGCAGCGGCGACGTTCCGGAATTGTTTTGAGGGAAACAAGATGGCGGTGGCGAGCTGCCAGTGGCGTCATGCTGCCTATGGCCAATCAGCGTGCAGCGAGAGATCGACCCCATTCCAGTCATAGAGTTCAGTGGGAAAAACTTACCTTCACGTCCGCCATCTTGCTGAGTGACGGCAGTGATGGGATTTTTTCTCAACGATGAGCGCGCCCTCCCCGGCAGGCCCGCAGCTAGTGACTCGGCTCCGGGATTTTTCTTCCCGGGTTTTCTTCCCTTTTCCTGACCCCTATTTGATCAATTTCTAGGACACCTGCACACCCCTATTTTCTATATTTCGAGGAATATTCTGTCCGCGGACGTTCCTTGAAATTTACCCCCTTTTCCGCGATTTTGGTAACGGTCATGCGGTCCCTAAGTCACATTGAGTGGCTCCACCGGGCCCCAACAACTCCCTGGAGAACTAGCGCGTTACGTATGAAACAGGGATGAGGTGACATAGATATATTTTTATCAAATACAACTTGAGATCATGACAATAGCAGAATTAGGTGAACATGTTAGCCTTGTTCGATCCCCAATACCCTCATATTCTGTGGATAACACGTTCACGACCTAGTAGATCAATGAGTCTTAATGTGTAACAGTAAAGATTATACAACACCTACTAAGACACTTGCAACCCCATTGGTCAATTCTTAATCACATGACATCCGATAAAACTAATGTTGAACAGTATCATCCTCCAGGCGTGCAATTCCGTTTGATCCATTCGCACCATTGCACGCTGACGTCACTAACGATGTGCACAGTATATTGTGAGGTAAGTGACATCACCGTGCAATGGAACAAACGGATCAAACGAAACTGCACTCTAACGTCACAATAAACATAAAGCATGGTACGCGCGGCGCAGTTTATAATATAGCCAGCTAGCTAGCTAGCGATTCGACGACGCCGCGCGCAGCGCCGAGAGTTCATGTTTACGTTTGGCAGGCTAGGCTAGGCTAGCGCTGGGCCAGCTACGACGACTATGCACGTAGCGTAGTCGTAGATTAACGTTAGATCTGATTTGTTCCCCGAGGATTTGTTATTGACTTATCAGTTAAAAAACTCACATCATGGCAGGACCAAACTTTGTATTGCTAACTCAAACTGATGAAGGATTGAATGAATTATTGTCCGACTCCGATGCTCACAATATAGAGAGGTAGGCCTACCGTTTTGTTTGCGAAGAGCCGTTTGGTCTTTGGAATCCTTTGTCTAACTTACTTACAATGTCGTTAAGTAAGTTAGACGTTAGCGGACCAGAATCTACTGAACATAACAGTTACTCTTTCTCAAGAACAGCTAATCTTACAGGAATTTAACTAAAATATTCAGAACACATCTTCTACCACAAGCTCCGTGCAAAATTTTCAATTCCACGGACTCGTTACTTTTTTACAACAAATAACGTTAGATCTAACTTTTAAGGCTAAAGTTACTATCCTAACTTAGATCCACTAGCGTAGCTGAGGGGGGGGGGGGCAGGTGGGGGCAGAGTGCACCCCCTGACAACTTTTCCTCGAATTTTTTTTTTGAGTTTTTTTTTTTTTTTTGCTTGTCAGAGAACTATGGAGGAAAATATCTGATAACTCCCAACCCCCCCCCCCCCCCCCACTGAGCGACTTTTTTGAGGGCTGGCGAAAAAAAAATTGTGTATATTGATTATTCTAACAGCCCGTTTTTATACAAGTAGAAGTTGATTGATAAGGGATTTACCACTATTCCCCATGCAAGGATTCCATAGTTAAGTATGGTAGGATTAGTGTAGAATATAAAGAGAGAAAGACATGAGTAGGAAATGAAGCTTTAAGCTTGCCAACAACTCCTGTAGTTGTAGATGTAGATCTTGTAAATGCTTTTTAAGTACAGTCCCTAGCGTACACTATCCTTATAACTTTCCATAATCAGCACCATTAGGTCCCTGAAAAACAACCCTGCTCTCAAGCTGAAAATCGGTAATTCTCTCTCTTTATCTTTCTCTCCTTCTCTTTTTTTTCTCTCTCTCTCTTTCTCTCTTTCATTATTTTCTGCCTCTCTCTTTACTCTTCTTCCTTTTTTCTCTCTTTTTTTCTTTCTCTTTCTCTCTATTTCTATATATCTTTCATTCTCTCCTTTTATAAAAATCTATCAGAGTTCAAATACAGACTAGGGCCCGTATAACACAAAGCTTTGCAATCAATTTAAAAATGGCAACAGTACAGTCAAGATCATCATTGCATGTACATGTTCAAAAGGCTAACTGTTAACCAATCAGAATCGTTGTTTCTAATCTGCAGTTGATCCCAAAACTCTGTGCTACGGGGCCCTTAGGTAAGTTTTATTTGCACGGCCTCTGTTTTGTTCTCTATTTTTGCCTCCCCTGTCCGAATTCCCGGGCCATAATGAGATCTGTTTTTAGCCAGATCCAGTGTCATCTTTCCATGGCAAGTTGTGAAAAATTCGCATTCCATTACTATTTCCCCATAGACCTGCATTCGACATCCTTTCAAGTAAGCGCCAAGAGCAGGGACGTCGCTGAGTAAGGTGGTGGTGTAGGGGTGTGTACCCCCTCCCGTTTAAAATTTGAAATGCTGGGGGTAACGTTGCCAAGTTCTGTTTATACATGAGAGTAATGAGACCGACAATGTCGACCCTCAGAAAACTTGTCAGAAAAACCTGCGTGACCAATATGTCAGAAAAATTACCCACTGACCTTTCCGTAAATATGATCCGATACCTTCGCAACCCATCCCCCGCTCTTATATAAAAAAAAATGTCCTGACGACACCTCCTCTTCGCGGGACCCCCACCTGAGCCTCTCTCGCACCACAGGTAACGGCATGTCACGTGTTCCGTTTGCGATATGATTCCTTCTCTCTAAAGAGAGCACTCAGCAGCATCCCATAGCTGGACACCATACATCAATCTTTTATCTTAAAAAGGACAACAACAACAACAACAACAACAACAACAACAACAACAACAAAAAGAGGAAAGTGACATTACTTTTGAAGAGATTTTTCAACCGAGTTTTAGTCTGATGCTGATTTTTTTAAATTTTTTATCATCACCCCAGATATTCTGCTTTTACCATGTTTACAGCACCATCACATTGCCGCACATTGCATCAATCTAAAAAAAAAAAAAAAAAAAAAAAAAAAAGGAGAAAGTTAAATTACTCTTTGAGAAATTTTTCAGCCGAATTTTTGTCCGATGGTAAATAAATATGTTGACATTTAGGTTCTGCAGTAATCCCGCTGCTTACGGTAACAGGGTGGAACCTGTATTAAACCTATGCAGGGGCGGATCCATGCAGGATTTTGTATAAGAGGGTGCACACAAATGCAGGTTTGTCAACTCTTGGAAAAGGGAGACCCGTATTTTTTGGGTCTCGCAAGCTCTCGAAAAGTCGCTCAGTGGGGGGGGGGGGGGGGGGGGGGGGTATGACGGTCCAGTTCCCCTCCACAATTCTCTGACAAGCAACAACAACAACAACAAAAAGTTTTTACGTTCTAAAAGAAGAGGGGGGGGGGCACGGACCGGATGTGCCCCCCTAAATCCGCCACTGAGCCTATGAAATGTGATAATTCAGCAGTCAACGTGCTAAGTTGTCGATTTTTTTTTCTGCATGGAGATGTCTTAGGATGAGAAACGAATGGTAACTCACATGGTCTGATATTATATATTACCTTGATATTTCGATTACCCGAAGAAGAAATTAATCACGATCTTAAAATGTACACAAGTTTAGATTCTGTATGGCAAAGTACATAATTGAACTGCTGACAACTGCCGCTCTTTAAAGTTCCTTATAAAGTACTTACCGTCCCGAAGGTTTCTGATAACGTCGAATTTGATAACCATACTTGTTATACTTCGAGAAAACTTTCTTTTTTGTATGGTTGTTGGAAATGAAAAAGAAAGAAAAAAGGAGACTTTCGTAAGAATGAGAGAGAAAGGTAGTACGAGAGGAATAAAGAGAGAGAGAGAGAGAGAGAGACTGGAAATATGAGAAAAGGAAAGAAAGAGAGAAGGGAGATTCAGAATTAACTAGGGGAAAGCATTACATTTTGCTATCATCTCAACATCATCGTCAATCGCGTCTTTTCAAAGATGCGTCGATTAGTCCAAATACGAAAGCGACGATGATATCGATCATGATGACGACACTGGGACAATACGGGGCCCCCGGCTCAAGGTGACTTCGTGGAATACGATATCGCAGATGGGACTCTATCTTTGATCTCTAACGCCTCTAATATTTTCCTCCTTGTCTGAAGTTACCTCTCCAGTTGCAGTCAAAAAAGTGCACTAGAATGCTCGTGTATCTCACGTGATCAGACTTATGAAAAAAAATATAAACTAGTTTTTTAAAGGATATTTCATGTCATGAAGCCAATCTCATAGATTTTATGACTTGCTTTGTCTTTAAAAAAAAAAAAAAAAAAAAACAGAAGGAAATTTTCCTTACACCAAATAAACCGAGTTCATTTCAGTTATCTTTGCAGATTTCTACACAGCTTCTGTTCATTGAGTGAACTGTCTTAATAGAAAGAAAAGAAAAGAAAAGGTTATCAGTATTTCTAAAGGGGGTGTTTTAGCTTCAAATAACACCAAAAGGGGGTGTTTGAACACCCAAAACACCCCCCCCCCCGGTACGCGCATGGATAGGGCTATGCTAATCTTAATCTCTTGCCTCTGAAGGCGCATACTACGACATAGTTATGTTAGCGTATAAACCGATGGGGGTGTTATCACTTCCAATGCCTAAGTTTTTCTTTTCTTTTTTTCCTGTGGAGTATCATGTTTTATCGACATTCTGCTGCATTTCATCGAATGGACTTCTATAGGTTCTTGACGATAACCAGGTAACGGCACTTTGTACCAGCATCCCAAGGGGATGAGCTAGTCGTAGAATGACAGTGAAAACCTAGATTATTTTGCACGCGCATTGCATATAATTGTAGCAACATAGGTATATTGAAACACATGCATGTGGAATAGAAAAAAAAAAAAAAAAAAAAAAAAACTACAGTACCTATATACATCCGTCGATCTGCAAAAAGAGTTAGTGCTGAGATTCTAGGCAAAAATTTTTTTGCTCGGAAATTGATGAAAGTATGCCGAAATTTTACGTTATAATTATGCAGTATTTGGTTGAAGTTAATACAGTCTTGTTCATAATGTCCCCTATTGATTTGTAATGTATAGGGAGTTTCTTTCCAATATTAAAACATTAACATAATTATGCATTTTCCCTCTTTATTAATACGCGATATTTAATTAAAAATAATCACTCTTTCACTCTTTAAACTACATGGCTGTGAGCTGTAAAATATACACGCCGACATTAACAACGTCATGTGAAGTCATGTTTTAAGTGTCGCAGAATTCCTTCAAAACAACAACATGGCTAGAAAGTCAGGTGGGAGTCATAAAAAAACACACTTTCCATTATCTTATTATGACTGATGGTTATTATATCAGCTCCGGAAGCCAAATATAGAAGAATATAAAAATTATAAAAATATGATGGAGATCTTTTGTTAATCAAAATAGCCCCAACCCGAGTCTGGAAGCACAAACATTGACTCGTCCCCTGAAATAAATGTACTTCTATGCTTAAGTGAAAACATTATTTAATTCGACTGCATTATTTGCTGCTATTATTAATAAAAGTTGACTCAAAAACGAACGGAAGTTTCCTCCCCTTCTATTTTATCACATTACTTCAATACACTTTCCAAATTGATTCCACATCAGTTCATCACGTTTCAAATTGAGTCAAGAAATTGTAAGTCATCCCAAACTTCCAGAGTACAAATTTTCATCTGTTTATACATTATATCTTCTTTAGAAAAATTGGATAGCAGAAGGCAGGCAATAAGAAACAAATTTGAAATAGTAACAACTTAATCATGTTAATATAAACTCAAATTGGGAACATCCTCCTTTCTTATCATCGACCTTTTTATTCCGTTAATTCCCTATGGAAAAATAGTAAGAAAAGACTCTTAAAAAGATATTTAAATTATTTAATTGCTTGCAGTTTGCATTAATTTCTTAGTTAGTACATAAAGTGAGACGACAAGTTATATAAGTTATAATATAAGAAAACAGTTGTACCTATGAGTACAGGGGGGGGGGGGGTTAAAGAAAGAAGGCAGTAATGATAGGGGTAAGTTCGACAAAATAAATATGAATACAAAGTTTTTCTTTACTATGATGCGGAATGCCAAGCAGACCCGCTCCCGCTCTCCTTAAATGATTTATTTTTTCACCCAACTCCTTTAATTCTAAGAATGCATTGTGAGATACAAACTTTATCTAGACTACAAACTCTTAACAAATAATTGGCCACAGATAACTATGAAACAAAATCTGACAAGGTATGTCTTCATTTTACTGTCTGCGAGATTTTCACTACTGTGTATACTACTTCAATTTCTTTTCACCGTATTCATCATGTAAACATCTAACACTTTTTACTATTTTGTCAGCTTAAACATCACATCCTTTTCTTTGAAAGAGATTTCCCTTGTCCTGTTGTACTTTCCAGTCTTGTTCTTGCTCTTGACAATGCAAATATCCTTTCAAGTCATTTCAAGTTGAAGTAGAAATCTTCCTTTTTCATCTCTGATGTTTATCGCGTATGTTTCTCCTTGGTATTGAGTTCCATGCATAAGGAGAGATTGAAGTGTGAAAGTTATTGACATTTTCTTTCTTACTTGAGTATGTTGTATCAGGTGGATTTTTCTGTAGGTGAAATGAACAGAAAGAAAGAAAGTTCGGAGAATGAAAATGTGTCAAGTACATATACTAAAGAAAATGCACAAAAAACGTAGTTTTGAATTACACCAATCATGTCAATCAGTTCTAAAGTGAGGTTGTGCTTTAAAAAATGGCCGGTAACTGTTCCAAGGAATAAAAAGTCCCAGCACTTTATTGTTGCATTACTGATTATCGAGGTAAACTGACTGTTTAATAGAAGCACCCATCAACCCTCCCCCCTCCCACAAAGTTAAAGAATTTGTAAAAAATTGTGAAGGTAAGCTATACTAACTCCCGCACAAGAATCTCTTTCTCTCTCGCAACTTTCACTTAATGCTACCCCCATTTCTTATCAGTACTTTTGTTAAACATTGAGTGGCGGACCCATGATTCCTTGATGGGGGGGGGGGGGGGGGGGGGAGCACTAGTATGTCTATAAATATCTAACAAGCAATCAAGCAAAACAAAAACAAAACAAAAATAAAAGCAAACAAAATGAAATATAAAAGGGTTCTCATATTTAGCAAGATGAGGATGCACACAATACGGCCTCTCCCCCCCCCCCACGCACGTGTAATACGAATAGGAAAGTTTTGGTCGGAAGGGATGGGGGCAAGTGCCCCCCCCCCCCTGTGTACTTTGTATCCGCCACTGATCAAGAGGACTTTGTTAAACTAATGATTAGCTCTTTACATGTATCCAGCATGTCCAACCTTTCCATTGGTATCGATATCTAGAACTAACGAGTTCCAACAAACAACGCCTTCTTCAAGCTATCCAACATCATGACGCACGCACATACCGATCTGCCACTTTTAATAGTAAGCGCATATACATTGTACTTCAACACATTGCCTGTGCGTGTCCCATTCTAAATAAACGTCATAATGGATTTCTTAATACCCAATAGCTTAAAATAACGGTATATAGATTAAATGCTGCATAGAGAAACATAGCGTGATATGTTCTGTGCAAGGAGGCAAGTTGTCATTAGCATTCGCCCATCTTTAAAATAACTGTGACAAAGTTCTTTCAACTATCTAAGATTGAGATAATTTCTAACCTACAAAGTTTTAGCTTCCGAAGGTGTTTACAACCCCAGCTATAAGCGAGCTTATTGTATTAACGACATGAAATATAAATCAATAATAACCCAGAACGTGTGGAGAGTTAAAACATAATCCTGAGTAATACTTGTATGCTTCGCTCAATACAAGACATGCAATTTCTTTATGACTGCTCTTCAGATGAAGACGTCACTACAGCCATGACAACGGTTTTCTCCGAACATTTACTTGACTTTAAAATCCCATGTAGCCGATTCATGTATATACTTACTAATAACATGAATGGTAACTGAGAAAAACAATCTATTGTTCTCGTACATGTAGTTCCCAGATTTCGTTCAACATAATAAAAATTTCTCCCACGGATTTTGAAAGGGCACTACTAGTAAAATGTCTGTCCATCACATTGGGCTACGGTAAAGAAAAATTTTCATTTTGTAAAAGAGAGTTGGAAGACATTGTACATTTCTTTTATGGATGTGAAATCAGTAGAGCAGTTTGGAACGAAACAGCAACATGAATAAAGTCTCTCGAATACAGATTGGATTCAATTCAAAAACATTTTTGTTTTGTTCTGAAGAGAAGTGAGACATGATACCCTAAATTGTCTGGTAAATTTGATTAATGAACATCTGTTTTTAGAAAAGCTTAATATAAAAATTCCGATATTTAGTATCGGGAAGGAAAAAGTTATTCAATATTATGAGGATGAAAAATATGTCTATGCTATATCGGGTTTGTATAACAATTTAAAAAAACACACACAAAAAAAAAAAAAAACAACTAAATGGCAGTCTCTTCAACCTTTGTCTGTGTAAACGAAAATGAGATAAATGTAAAAGTTTTGTGTTCTAATTGAGTGAAAGATGCATATCAGTTCATTGAGTTGTAAAATGTCATTTTCTTAACAAACTCAATACAATAGCCTATGCATGCGGGAGGTTTAAAAAGTTTTAGCAAAAAAAAAACAAACAACAAACAAACAAAAAACAAACAAAACAAAGAAAGAAAAAAGAAAAAAATACGTGCATGATGGGATATTCATTTGATATGAAAAGAAATGTTTGTTATTTGCATCGAAATTCATAACCATATTTTCTTAATCACTTGAAGAAAGTGAAATGGACATCCTCTCTCTCTCTCTCTCTCTCTCTCTCTCCCTCTCTCCTCCAATTCATTCATTTCATCTTCTTCTCTCCAGATTATGTATTATATACGCTTCTTCAATCATTGGCTCTATTTTTTTTTCATTAGTTTTCTTCACTTTTTAAACCGTCGGGTATGATAACTTTTATCAGTCTATCGAAACCCATGTATTGTTCTGGTAAGCACCCCACAAAAGGTGATAAAACAGCAAGGCGTTTAAATTAAAGCTGAAGTTGAGTATCAAAAAACAGAGAGAGAGAGAGAGAGAGAGAGAGGGGGGGGGGGGAGAGAGAGAGAGAGAGAGAGAGAGAGAGAGAGAGAGAGAGAGAGAGAGAGAGAGAGAGAGAGAAGGTCCATTACTCAAAAGTAGAATTCCGGCCGTGATGTTAAAACCATTTGTATTTTCTTTAAGAAGACGGTTTCTCTACACTCTAAAAAAAATTTTAACCAACTCGGCAAAATTTTAACCAACAGTTGGTTTCCAGGTGAACCTATCAACTCTTGGTTAAAACATTAACCAACCCTAGTTGGTTAATGTTTTAACCAACTATTAGTGAAAACTTTAACTAATTATTTGCTAAAATTTTTTAACCAACTTTAGTTGGTTAAAAATTTAACCAACTATTTACTAAAATTTTAACCAATCATTTGTTAATCAACCAAGTTGGTTACAATTATAACCAACTGTTTATTAAAATTTTAACTAATCATTTTTAACCAACCCTAGTTGGTTACAATTATAACCAACTATTTATTAAAACTTTAACCTAGTTGGTTACAATTATAACCAACTATTTATTAAAACTTAATAAATTATTTGTTAATTTTAACCAACCATGGTTGTTGGTTAAAATATCAATCTGCACACAATTTGCACTCAGTCATGAAATAAAAAAATGAGACAGTTCTTAAGCAAAGTTCCCATTTGAATTGTGTATTTATTTTCAACTAACAGTGTAAAACTGTTCAACAGCACAAAAAGTCAAAGCTTAAATAACAAATATGCTTCACATCTGATACAGCAGACAGCATTTAAAAATAACATTTGTCTTGCTCCATGATAACGAGTAAGCACACTCGAGTAAAGTATCCATTTGCTAACAATTATTTCCTTCTTAAAAATGAAAAATGTGGCTTAATTCATATTGTTTCAATATTCTAAATAAACTTCTATCAGTTCGGTTCATTTTTTCCCCCTCCACAACAACAACAAAAACAAATGCATGTACATGTGATCAAAATCATTTAAGGCAAGTACATTAAAAAAAAAAGTACATTACAAAATACAAACATAAGTTATAAGGGAATTACAATGAAATTTACATTAGTAAAGTATATCAAAACAGAATGAAAACGGAATAAATTATTATTGTGGAGGGAGCCAACAGGTAAAAGAAAAAAAAAAAAAAAAAACTTTATACATTGGCACCCAACATATAATTGAAAATAAAAATCATGCTTATAGATGATTAAAGCCTTGGTGTAACAATATTAAATATTAAATTTCATCTTTAATTAAATAATTGAATTAAAGGAAATACAAATATAAAAGTGAGCAAAAGCATACATGTATGATATAAAGACATACATTGTAGTTTAATCTATTTCTAATTTTCTACTATTAGTTAGCCAATTTGGACCTATCTATCAGGTATTTTTTTAGATTATGTTTAAATGAAAGGAGCAACACTGAGTTTTTAAAAATTTCTTTTGGTAAAGAACTCCATAGTTTAGGGCTGGTGAATATAGAGTATTATTACCTATACAAGGCATTTTTGCTGCCAAATAAAAAGCCGTATTTTGCGCGCTACTCCGAATCCGTAACCGGAGCGGGCAATATTTGCCATATTGCCCTCTTCCGGGTTTTCCCCCATAAACGACTGTACTAAAAAAGAGTGCAACATTTTGCCATATTCCGCCCTTTCTGCTTGTCAATGCGCTTTAATTATCAAAGTGCATGTACGCGCAGTATTGTGTAATAATTAAATATATCCATGAATTCATAAATTTTTGATAACTATTGACACAAATAATTTTTTTAAAACTTAACATGAAAGTAAGTATCAAAGAATTAGCATTTCTTACACAATTGCACCTCACTTTCAGGGAGCTTTCTGTTTCAGTAACTACTGAAATCAACTGGCTTGAGCTAGCTAGCTAGCACTTAGCATAAGTAAAAGCGCAATTAATGCATGGTGGGAAACAGAATGAAGGTAGCATCTTTTGCTTGCATGTTACAGATCAGTGCTGAAAATTGGGATCTCAGCAATTCAATATAGCTCCCTTGGGCCTAGAAATTAATTTTTTTTCTTCAGAGAATTCTCGTGGAAAAAAAAAATCACCCTGGTGGGAGATGATGAATAGATTACCCCAAACACAAGAACTGAGCAATTGGACACCCTTACTATTTCTTCACTATTTTAAAGAGTATTACAAAGAAATTTCACAAGTGAATTTAATATGAACATTTGACATCCTTTCACATGTAAAATAGAATTCAAAGTTCTACCACAGATATATGAGATTATTAGATAATGGTAAATAAAGTAATCTTAAATAAAGATAATCTGTTATATCGAAATACCCAATACTTTTCATTTTAAATGCAAAATGAAATCCGTCATTGAGTTCATACGTCACAGAGCTTACTTTTAAGTCGAGGCAACATTTTAGTCACTTTGACATCTTATGGAGCTCATAGCTGTTTGAGAAGATATTTTCAAGACCTAATATTTTCAGCTTTCAAATGATACATGTATTTTCTTAGATTCAATGCATAAAATTATCTAAGAAATTTGAAAGTTGACCTTGAAAAACTCCTTTAATATCTGTACAGGTCAAATATCTTCACTAAAAATTTGTGAAAACTTGTGAAAACTTGTAAAAACTTGTGAAAGATTAAATCACAATCAATCTCATATGAGATCAAATCATAGGTCAATGCCTATTGTGCCTGAGCTACGTATACATAATAGTAGTCTTGACATCTGAACCTAGAAAATTTATATAGCCAACAGTCACAGCCCTTTGTCCTCCTTACTGAAGGAAGCAGATGGAATCCGCTTCAATCTTTTTCAGTGGTCGAGCACAAGGAAGTGTCTTGACATTCCTATATAGCCAACAGTGTAACCTAGAAAAGTTATTTCTGTTGAAGTTTTTTTGTTGATTCGTGATCGTAAGTGTTTAAAGATCAATTTTAGCTTTGTTTCCCAAGAGGCAACCTCGAGCAATTTGCATAATTTGCATAAATATAACAGCGACTATTGGTTTACAGATTATGCAGCCCAAGACATATTACTCAATATGTACAAAGGGATTTACATACCACAACATAATACAAATCTCGACCAGTGTTGTTTATCTTGAGTAATGATCCTGTGCTACGACGAGCGAATTAAATATCAGAAAATGATATTAGATCTGCTGAGGGATTTTGCAGGGAATAGAATCCACTTTCGTCACCTTTTGGAAGTGTGAGATCAGTTTTAGGTACTAAAGGTCAAGTGAAGGTCAGAATCGTTATAGTTAACAAGTTTTGACATTTATTTGTTGGGTTGATCAAACGGGAAAAGAAAAGAATTAAAGCAGGAAAGTATCACAGATTGATCTGAACATCTCTCTAAAATCCCATTCTTTGTGTCCTGATAATGAGTTATGATATTAAAAATTCTACCTTTCTGACCCAGCATAATTATCGAACTATGACTTAAACCCGACTTTCAATTTGTGACTTCCATCCTAAATTGAAAAGAGAACGCTATCAGAGGAACATAAGATCCACAAACCCGTCATAAATGTATTATATATAAGTAGGCCTACGCGGATGTAAAAAATCAACTATAGCAGTAGTTTCACCTTGTAGCACCCCCTTGTGATTGTTATTGACTGAAAATTTATATTAAAGGAGAATGAAACCCTGGGAAAAATCAATTTCAATGAAAAGAGAGGATAGAGAGAAGCAATTTCAAAAAAGTTCCATCAAAATCGGTTACAAAATGCGAAAGTTATGAAAGTTTGAAAAGTCTCAATTTACTTTCTATGGCGATCCTCAAATTGGCAATGTTGCTTCAAAGTGACAGGTTTAGTAGTACAACTCTCCATATGTTTTGTACACAAAATTTCATATTTTCCCCACTATCTCTCAAGGTGCAGCTTGTCTCCTATGTATTTGACACAACATATGTTGAGTTCACAAAAAGACAAGCAGCATCTTTAGAGATAATGGAGAAAAATAAAAATATGAAAAACATATTGAGAGTTGTACTACTAAAGCCTGCCATTTTGAAGCAACATTGCTAATTTGAGGATCGCCATTAAGACTTTTCAAACTTTCATAACTTTCTCATTTCGTAACCGATTTTGATGGAACTTTTTAAAAATTGCTTCTCTCTATCCTCTCTTTTCATTAAAATAGATATTTCCCAGGGTTTCATTCTCCTTTAAACAAAATAAACACTGTTAGAGATTGGTATCATATTGCAGTACATAGGTTCCTTCACAAATTTTGCATAAACTGAAACCAGCGATCACTTTTACATTTATGCAAATTATGCAAATTTGCTCAAGGTTGCCCCTTGGGCAACAAAGCTGAAATTGCTCACGGACCACTTATAATTACAAATTAAAGAAAAAACTTCAACAAAACACTTTTGGCTATATAGGAATGTCAAGCCGACTATAACCTGGTCTTAAAACTTGCTTCGATAACAACAAATAACAACAAATAAATGACTGCATTACTGTTGGCTCAGCCAATTGCGAAACCGGAGGACGGATGCTGCAGTTACAGATCCTCCTAGTTTGTACACGAGACCCTCTAGAAACTGCCACACTGCCATGCAGTGTGGCTGGTAGTCAACATCCAGAACAAATATCATCTTGAAGACAATATCTACAGCCGCTTGTACACTCTTGCATGGCACTACCCTGCGCTCCACCACAGCAAAAGATTGCAGTGGCTTCCATCTGGTTCCTCCAATAAGGAGGACGAAGGGCTGTGACTGTGGATGTTCGGTGTTAACGATGCTGGATGTATAAAACTCCACACTGGTTCCTTCCTGTAAGCAAACAAGTTTAAAAAGTAATGTACACCTTGCAACCAATCTCACCAAAAAATAATTGTTTTGTTACATTATTCAGCTTTTTTACCATATCAATTTTGCAATAACTCTACCAAACTAGGAGCTGGGGTCATGAAGGTCACGTCATAACCCTAATAGAGCGGTTGAGGCATAATGCCCCCCCCCCCCTTGACCTTTCGTGTAATAAATTCGCCAACGAAAAAGCTCTCGCCACGACATTTCAAAATTGCTAATAAACAGGATTTCCTGTATAATTTCAAAACAAACTGTTTTCTGAAAAAAATTCATAAAATGCATGATTATTTTTGCTTTTACAGATTAAAATCAAATTCTAAAAGTCTGATTTCATGCATAAATTAATGACATAAAAGTATTTTAGAAAATTTAACTATACAATTTCGTAAATTCTGCTGCGGGTGACATGCTTGCCGATTTTCGTTGCCTTCGGACAGTCGACGGCTGAGATCTCAGGGGTACCATAATGCCCCCCCCCCATAGCATAGACCAAAATAACCCAGCTCTTTTAGGGTTAAAGCTGAAGGCCTCTTCTAGAAGTCCTTGAAATACAAAGATAAAGATATGGCATTTTATATACCGCATGTCTAGATTCTAGGCCTCTGATTGGTCAAATCTGCGGGCATGAAATTCACTACGGACTGCCGGGCGGTATGGTGAAAACTATTGACCTAGCATAGTTCTGCCCGCGCATACAATACAAATTCATGCATGACCTAAACCACAAAATGACTTGGGGGAGGGGGGATAAGGGCCCAGACAATTTTGTTACGCAATGCGAACATGCCACACCACTTTCTGACATATCAAAAGGGAAAAAATGAAGATTTTCAAGAAAATAACAATAGATTTGTGTTCTTTACTTGAATTTCGACAAAAGCCTTGTCTTTTTAGGGTGAAAGAGTTGTGAACCGCAGGCATCGAGTACAAATTAACTTTTTGAATTATCCACTTTTAGGAATAAACTCTGACTCACCACTTTCCAGTCAATGAAGGACCTTAAAGCCTGCTCAGGTGTGCATCTCCCTCTCATAGTTTTGTTGCGCCCACTAAACAGGAATGGCAGCAAGTTCAAGGCCAAACCCTGCTGTTCATCTAAGGAAAAATGATATTAGAAGACATGTAAAAGACATCACAGAGCTTATGTTTGCCAATTCTGTCATGTTAAAAACTAATTTATTACACACAAATAAGTGAATTGTGACATAACATAAACAATCCTTTACTAAAGATGGTTCCTGAAAGGTCTGAACGTTCCAATAATTTTAAGTCAGCTGACTCAGCTCATTTCTCACTATGATTGTTCACATCCGAATCATCTTCACATGCAAGGACTGGTCATTGCGCATTTCAAATACAGGGTATCTTCTGTCTTTTCCTCAAAGATTATATTTGTATAGTGAAATTATTAATTGTCAGTAAGAGGTCATAACAATTTTCACAATATGGACTGACCTTGCAAAAACCAAAACCTACATCATCTAGATGACTATTTGGGTTATCCATGAAGAACATTTATGATGCATCTGCAAACATATCTCTACAAATAGACATTTTCTATTCTGCTTATTTTTTTCCAAATTACCTACTTTGACATGTAGGGGGTTCTGCCCAATGACCCAGTGTGGACACAGGTCCCCCATTCAAACAAACACTTTCTCTTCCCTTCTTTCCTGATGGATTTATGTATTTTAAACAGCAGTCAAAACATGGAAAATTAAAATTAATGACTTCTTTTTGATGAGTAATGGCTTCTGTAAAATATCAAAAGGAATGAAAGAATGCCACAACATGTATCAGCTTTTTTTTTTTTTCATCACTATTAATTCTGAGGAGAAATTAGAGAGAAACTTACTTAGTTTTTCATGTAAGATTTTATTGTAATCCTTTTGAATTTTTTGGAAACCATAAAACCAGTTATGGACATGCAGAGAGAAGTAAAATGACTGAATAGTTTTTGTAGCCACATGAGCTGGAAATTAAACATCACAAATCCTAAAATAAAATACTTGTTTCCACCATGGCAGAAACTGATTACGAGTACGTATATGGATTATGTAAGGAAAATAGGGTGGATGCACAAACTGTACATGAAAACATGATAAACAGGAAAACAAAATGTTACCTTCTGGAAGGTCAGCAATTTCAACTCCGCACCCAAGCTTCTCCATCCAATTTCGTGGGACTTCCACATTCCTGACATAATCAAGAATTTTCTGTGTCATCTTTGGCCATTCGACGAGAAAGCGTTTTGAAGCGTCTTTGGAAATAGTGAGTTCGAAGTCTTGCTCCACCTGCAGCAAGAAACATGTAAAAGATAACTTGTTTTGATGATATTGGTCGATATCCTTCATAAATGGCACTAAAAATGAGACTGCACCTAGCTATGAAGCTTCAAGAATAACCATTAAAACAGTACTTGATATATCCCATTCAGGAGTTTGAACAATGAGACTACCCCAAAACATTACATCTCCTGCACATCATAAGAAGTAAAACTTACTATCTCGGGCTGCAGCAAATGGGGATATTGGGCAAGAATCTCCAGCACACTTGCTTTAGAAGTTCGTATCCATGCATGCCTGTTTTTTGCTGTTTGTTTCATCAAAGTGACGATGTCCCCGGTGTTTTGAGTGTGTTTCAAAACATTAATGAGCTTCTCTTCTTCTTCATCAGACACTAAAAAATGAAAAATAAAATTGACTCGTAACACAAAACTTTGTCATCTCTTCAGCTTTCCGGACAGACGAACGGACAAGTTTCACAAGCGTCATGGACCTACGGCGTCACAAACAGCTGGGGCATTTTTAGAGCAGAGCTTAGCATGTTTGAGAAAAAGATATCAAAAATATTTTTAAAATTTATGAAACGTATTTAGATGTTTGAATAGCAAAATATAAGTTGTATACATCCCTGCACATCAACAGGAATCAACTTGGATTTGGGTTGCAGGGGACCTTAACGTCCAATTCTGCTCCAATGATTACATCCTGATGTGGCCTAGCTAATCCAGCAATCAATAATAAACTTGGACCCCTATTCTGTGATACTTTATGATTCATTACTGGCGAGGCATAGTGCAAGCCTATCAATTAGAAATTGAAAAAATAAGCATTGCATATTCATAAAATTGCTGGATTATCACTAGTTTTGTTATGCAACATATCACATATTGTTCCATAATTACAAAGATCAACATTTTTCGCTTTATGATGAATACAAATTTGATATGAAGAATATTAAGAGGTGTCATGGCCTAGTGGATATTTCTTCGAACTGCGGATCACACGTTACGGGGTTCGAATCCCATCTCTGCACTAATGTCCTTTGGCAAGAAATTAGTCTACATTTGCCACTCTCCACCCAGGTGGAAATGGGTACCTGATATGCTTGAGCGCTATTTACTTTGGAGGCTCGGCTATGACCGGGGTAATAATGTCTAAACGCCATGAGCCTCACAACGTCACAAACATGAGCGCTAGACAAATGGCCAATATTATGAAGGAGAGAAGTTTTCAGGGTGAAAAAGGAAATTTCAAGAAAAAAAAAATCCCTTCCTCAGTGGGTAGAGCTGCCAGTGGCAGGCAAAGGGTTAATGAAATGTCATTACTGATTTCTATTACTGACCAGCAAATTATTCTAACAGCGTATTCTTTGATCATGTACGAGTGAAGTTTCAGTGACTTAAACTCTGGTGATTCTAAAGATATGATTTTTACCAACCAATAAACTTTGCATTTCAAAAGTTCCTAATCATAAATCTTACACATCGTAGCCAGACAATTCAATAAAATCCTTTAAAAACAAATTTGTTGAAAGCAGAAGTGAAAATAGACATGCATATCTGTTTTAGTATTAATCCATGAACACTTACACACAGCCTCAATAGGTTGGTGACACTTTTGTAGCAGCTTAGGGCATGTGGTGGGAGATGACCTCTTTGGGGGGTGAACCTTCTTCTTTGGATTGGTTGGACTTTGCTCTTTTCGGCGGACATATCGCAGCCTCTCCTCCAGGCACCCACTTGCTGGTTTCCCTTTCCTGCCCTTGATATACCATGCTTCCTGCAGCATAAAATATTTAAATGGGAATACAAAATAAATAAATATATATTTTTTTCATTATTTTGTCCTTATTCCATGGTTAAATTTTTAAGTTAATTGCATCCCATCACCATTCGCCCCCTTTACCAACTTTGTAATATGCCTTGAGTTCAAACACGATATTTGACGGCCTGTATTTTAACAAGTGAATTAGTAAATTATGCGATGCGTAATATATGTCCCCGCCTGAAGTGTAGATCTGTGGAATGGCGTTAATTTTTGTAATTTCTGATAGATCCTTCTAGATAAATACGAGAAATGAATTATTAAATTAATATTTTGTAATCATATTGCATTTTTCGTTGATTTTGAATACATTTGCATAATTAAAGAATTTCACAATTCTGTGTAGAAGTTTGGAAGCCCCCATCAAGCCCTGTCAGATAAAACAAACATAATCAAAATCCGCTGCGAAATAGAGTAGTATTTTTCACTGATTCTGAATAAATTTGCATAAATTTGCATAATCAAATAAATGAATTTCAAAGTTCTGTGTAGAAGTTTTGAAGCCCCCACCAAGCCCTATCAGATAAAACAATCAGAATCAAAATCGGCCAAGAAATGACAGAGAAGAAGCAAATTTTAACATTTCGAGCACACACGGATGGATGGACAGACATACATACACACGCACACACGTACGGAGCCCGTTTCATAGTCCCCTCGCGAACTTGAGAAATTGTTAACTGTTCAGAACTAACGAGTAACGTTAATAGTGAAAAAATAATACTATCGACGTTAGAATGAGAAAAGAATTCCTATTTTGTGAAAGCTGAATATCATTTTGCAAAAATACAAGTGTGCAATCCCACAACAGAAAAATACTGTACACTTACGATTCTAAAGGAAATGAAAGGTCTAAATCAATCTGAAACATTTCTCCATGATTGCCTATTCCCTTGCTGGTACTGCAGTCGACAGTGTAACGATGCAGGGACCGGGTACCTAAACGGGTGAGTACCGGTATGTACGCGCATGTCGTCAGGCGCAGCGCTGCATGCAGCAGCATGAGTACGTACTGCACTCGCAGGGAATTGGCAACCAGGGAGAATAGCGGGCAAGTTTTGGCGACTTTACTACATTATTCAAAATATTTGGGGGATTGTTACTGCTTCAGATGTATTATAAAAAGTTCATCATTAGAATGGTATAGTAAATATTCGTTTGGCTTACCTTCAAACACCTTTATGAGGTCTTCGAACCCCCAGTTTCGTAGCCTCTCTGCCACTGCTTCCATGATGAAAGTAGAAATATGCAAACGTAAACTGCGACGCGTGGTTCTCGTTTTCTATTGGCTCATTTCATGTCACATGATTAAAAGTTTTAACCAACCGTCGAACGGCGGGAATACTATATTTTAATTAACCAAGTACAGCAAACCACGGCACTTTACCCAAATGTTGGTTATTTTTTTAACCAACCAATTGAAACTGGCTTTAACGAACCACATTACCACCAAACCACGGCACTTTACCCAACAGTTGGTTATTTTTTTTAACCAACCAGTTTTAATACGTAAAAATTTTACCAGTGTTTTTAGAGTGTATAAAGTGCGAAAAGATGAAAATTATCACACTCTAATTCCCTTATCACTCACGCTTCATATGACCGCAGCTTTACAATGATCTTCAAACATCTTCTTTATAAAATAAACATCTCCAAGCCAGCGGCGGATCCAGGATTTTACAATGGGGAGCTGGGGGGGGGGGGGGGGGCACAAGTTCAAAAATCTCTGAAACATAAACAAAAATTTTCATTATTCCTTTCAAGTGCCTATTCAGTCAAAAATGTATATCAATCAAAACAAAAAACAACAATACAAAGAGGTTATCAAATTGCTATAGGCCTGTTTAGGAGTGTACTCCCACTAAACTTGCGCCTGCTGCAATACGTAATCAGGCTTCTAAGGAAAACGAAAAGAGTTTAATGAAGACAAAAACAAAACCATCTCAATTTCATGCAGTCCACTGTACTCGCTCTTTCAATTACCACACGCACATACAAATAAACGATGTGTTTCCGAATTGGACAAACATGATTGTTTGTTGCT
The DNA here is from genome assembly GCA_025618425.1 of Heliocidaris tuberculata. Taxonomy (NCBI): domain Eukaryota; kingdom Metazoa; phylum Echinodermata; class Echinoidea; order Camarodonta; family Echinometridae; genus Heliocidaris; species Heliocidaris tuberculata. The sequence goes on along the minus strand of CM046839.1, from coordinate 32,187,777 downwards.
CTTAAAGGTCAAATTTTGATTACGGTACATGGGACATTAAATTGAATTTAGATGAGCATTTATCATATTCTTGATGTTGTATTAAGTTGCCGCATTACTATACTGTATACACATTATACTATTATTAACATCACTTGAATGTGAGCTTCTTTTTGCGATTATAATATGTTCATCTACAACTCGAATTAGATGTAATTTAATAATTTGAATTATCAGATTTGAAAAGCATGTCGATTTAATTCGTGAAAATAATAAACATTATTCTGAAATATGAAAGAAATAGTGCACTACCAGGGTTTAATGCCATTTACAATTGGGTATTCAATGAATGTTGGTCTACTATATACGAAAGTCTTTGAGGACTGACAACTCCCACTTCCCCTCCCCAAAAATCAAAACAAGAAATCAAAACATAAATATATTTCATAACTCATAATAACTACAATTATATTCCGCACAAATTCGTCCCAGTGTATATAACTTGGCTTTTAGTCAAGCTGCCCTAAAGCGCTGAAAGCATTAAAGAAATTACTTCAAACCTGGAACATTTACTATACACCTGAGTTAAGTGTGCAAAATGTAAATTTAATGTAACGCCAAAGGATATTAGTTTAGCGGATAAGTCTCAAACAACGAATCTTTGAAAATACTCAGTCCGGCGCCGTATCTATTAAACCACCACATCGCCGCATTATACAGACCGTCATATTTTCCGTATGTCATGATGCTTTTTATGATGTTCAGTATTTGTATTCTATTCTATGTGATTCCTTAGCGCAAGATGCGTCTTTTCGACTTCGATATTAACTGCGCTATGTGCACAGATCATTTCCCTTTGCCCGATGTCACATTCGCGTGGCCCGTCAATGTACGCACATAGTTACTGACGCAGTGCTCCTTCATCTAGGCGAATAACGCCAGCAACGGACACAAGGCGTCATTTGCTGACGTTAGCACCGAGTCAGTGACGTGTACGGTTTTTTTGCACGTTATTAAAAGGTGATGTCGTTTCAAAGGTGATCGCAAAATGAACAGTGCGCACATTACTTTTAATAACTGGCGAATGGGTTAATTCCATTCAAAAGTAATGACGCAATCGAAATGGCGCCTTAAATTGTGTGATTGTATGAGCCGGGCAAAAGTCAAAATCGTCTTCCAACATGCAGAAAGGCACCTAATCCGGTACACCGCCTTTTAACGTGACGCAGCATCTTCCGTGCTGTGTCTCAAAACAGATGTTAAGTGACCCGTCAACCATTATTGATTATCTCATGTTATCCATACACATCTTTAGCTCCTCATTATTTACCCACCCTGAGCAAATATTTCCCGCTGAATGGAATTCAGTCGAAGGTTTAGGTGTATAAGCTCTCCTCGGGGCAGGGGGTTGGATAAAGGGGGAAAGAGGGAGGGAGGGGGTCGGCGTGAGTAAGAGATGTAGTATGTGAGGACATGTGAAGTACAGTGTATATACCTGGTATAGCCGGTGTAAAGGCTACCAACATGACCAAGACATGGGTTTATATTAAACGAAAATCTGAAATGCACTACTTTACTGAGTATGCTGTACGAATAATTCATTAAATAATAAGTTAAACACGAAATATACGAGTTCCTCTTTCCCGAATATCAACGTTCAAGTTGTCCATTTTTTGTGAACAAGCGAAAGAATAATACTAATGATTTCAAAATGTTGTTAATAAAGATAAGGCATAGAGATTATTTATTCGGGCACCTCGCTGCCCAATGTATAAGCGTATTTTGGAACCTCGCTTCCGAAATATAAGGTTATTCGGGCACCTCCTTTCCCAAAATACCGAATACTAGAATGTAGTCATTCAGGGGAGGGGACTGCAGTCTGAAGTACCGCCTCCTACGCCTACGTGTAAGCATGTGCCAAGACAAGTAACCCCAGGACAGCTATTCCTGTCTATCACGAATATGATAACTACTCCTTAGACATGTTAGACCCTTACCATTCTGAAAACTCCCCCAAAAGATATAATCCTACCTCAAAGATGCACTTGTTCTTTTGTAAATGATACATCTCCCTCTTCCGCGCAGATTTCCCTGCATGAGCTGTTCAAGAGGGTGGTTGTCCTCGAGAATCATGTCCTTTGTAATCTAAAAATACAAATTAATAACTTTAATGCGTTCGACATGCCGGCTCATTACCAAGGACATTTCTTTATTGACAGGAAAGGACAGCAAAGTGTCTTCTTGTATGTAATCTGTATAACGTCTGAATCCTTATAATGAGAAGTGAGTAGCTATTTAGCAAGAACTGAACAGGCGCCACCCGTATAATCCCTTTCAGCTTGGCAGACTGATTCCTTTAAGAAGTGTTTCTGCAGAATTCATAACAATTCTCTTTTGAGGTTATTTTTCGTGACATTGAGTATGCTGAAAGACGCACACTCTGAATGAAATCACAGAAAAGGCAATCATTTGAACTAAATGAAGATCACAGAGTTGTAGCTTGGGGACAAATCTATCAAGATAAGAATATAGAAGATATATATCGCTTTCTTCTTCTTCTTCTTTTTCTTCTTTATGTGCCTTGCCAGAGCCTGACGTTGGCGACCATGCGTCTGAAACTACTGCGATCTTTAGCCCCCCCCCCCCTCCCCCACATTGGTGCCAGTTGCTAATGCCAGGTCCGCCATGATCTTCAGTCTTTGACGTCCTCTACTCTGACTCTCGCTGATTCATTCGTTGATCAACAGCCATGCAGTCATTCCAGTCAATCTTTCCTGATGACATGTCCAAAGGAAGTCAGTTGGCTCCTTCTGACTGCATGGATCAGATTCCGCTTTTCCCGATCATGTCAAGTATTTCTTCAATTCTCAGTTAATGTCTGCTTTCAGACACTCTTTTTGGGGGGTTGTTGTTGATGCAAAATGATAGAAATGTATACACTCTTTATACCTGAGCAAAAAGAGCAAATATCACAGAAAATTTTGAATCCATTTCTAATGCAGTACACTGTATCGTTCATGAATAAAATTATTCTTTGTTGAATTTAATGATTTTGATTCACATAGGTTCATTTAATATACATACTTATTTTGTTCTAACTATGTAAGAATGAATTAAAAAAAAAACAATTTGAGGAGGAAAAGCTGATTTATTCAGACCTTAAGAAAACGCTTAACTGCTAAGGGTGAATTATCAATGATGGAGCCTATCATCATGCCAATTTGATTTAAATGCTACAACAGTGAAATGAAATGACATTCAGCCAATGAGGTATTCTGCATTTTGTCAAGTGATTTTTATTCTCAGGCTGAGTCCTTTCGTCGAATAACTAACAAATACTGCAAAATATTATTTTTATCCAAACTTTGGTTTTTCCTTTGAAGTTATATCTCTTTTGATTTCATTATTTTTGTGCTTGTCACATTCGGTTTATATTTAATGAGATCTGTGCAAAAATGACCTTTAAGCTGTTGGGACATAACGATATATTTAGAAAAGATCTTCAATTAGATTAAGACTTTTGCTTAAAGGCACAATGTCTTGAGAATTATCAGTATGGACAAAGCGCAAATCGAAAAGACAATTGCTATGAGCAACCATCGCATACCATTAAAATCATATCCAATAATGCCTTGATTTTTTAGCTCCATGAGTTACGTGTGAAGTAGGTTGGGAGACAAAGGAAACTGCATTTCAAAAAGTCGTAGTCTGAGGATTTTCTTCTTCTTAACATGAAACCGTGAATAATTAAACGAATTGAGAGAGAGAGAGAGAGAGGGGGGGAATGTAATGGGAAAGAAAAGAGGGAGGAGAGAGAGAGAGAGAGAGAGAGAGAGAGAGAGAGAGAGAGAGAGAGAGGGTGATGTGAGAGAATGCATGGGCATGATGGGAAAATAACAAGGAGCGGTGGGAGAAAACGGTAAAATTGATGGATGTGGAATTCGGGCAGAAAAAAAAAAACGATTGGAAAAAGAGGAAAGAAAAAAAAAAGAAGAAGAAGAAAAAAAAAAGTGCATAGAATGAATAGATAGACACAAAGATTAGACAAACATACGTCTTATGGGTTTTAAAATGAGGGTCTTGGTGGGAAGCGATAAGATTGTCTAATCGCTTCTAATTGCTTATATTTAAACGGGAAAAAATAAATCACATAAAAAAAATAAAATCAACCACGGAAAAGGTCATAAATGAAAAGAAATTCGTTTATATAATGCAAAAAAAAAAACAAAAAACAAAAAAACAAGTTACGTGGAATGCCGAATTGAAGTAGAAGAAACATTCTAAACTGTGACTAACAAAAAGCCTTGTCCCCAGGGATATGTTAATATCATGTCTCTGCGGCAGTATAAATAAGTGCGTCTTCACAATGTTGGTGAGCCCGGCTCCGCCGAGGTGTTTGACTTCACAAGTTAATCTTCACCAACATGACCAAAGCATATTCAAATTTAGTGACAGTGAAGCGATTTTTTTTTTAAAGGGGAGGGGTGAGGGCGTCAATAAAGAAATATCTGCCCCCCCCCCCAAAAAAAAGGGAGGGCACTCGATTTTCGGAAGGTTCGTTTTTCCGAAAGTTCATAATTCCGAAACACAAATCCCCAAACTAGATGGTTCATAATTCCGAACCATATCTGCATTACGTCGAAGATTCATAATTCCAAAAGGTTCGGTATTCCTAAGGTTCATAACTCCCAAAATCAAATAGGGTTCAAAATTCCAAAAATGAAATAGCGTTCATTATTCCGAAAAATGATGTAGGGTTCTATTACATTTTTGGAACTATAATCTTCTTAATAATAGAATCAAATTCATTTTAGGAATTATGAACCTTCGGAGTTATGAACCTTCCGGAAAACGAGATGTACCCCTTAATGCAGAGTGGGGTTTTTGCTTTGAAAGAGTCATTCATCTGTCAACGTTAAGAGCAAAAGAAACCACCGAGCAGATTACGTCAAACATATCAAACATGAACAAATAATTTTGAGTCAACTCTTTATCACAGAAAGGTCATCTCTTTCATTCAAGGTAGGGGCTCTTTTTTTCCATCTCGAGGGGGCTCTTCCATTGATTTGGAAAATCTACTACGTGGCCCATTCGTCATGTTCGTTTTGCCCTTTCATACCCTTTTCCGGCTGCGACGCCTATGTCCTAACTCGCAAAAGTTGCTTGTCAATCTAATGGAACCTTGTTCACTTATATGCACAATAAACAAGAGAGAGAGAGAGAGAGAGAGAGAGAGGGAGAGAGAGAGAGAGAGAGAGAAGAGAGATCCTCGAATATAAGAGCCTCGAATTTAAAAGGCGAAAAATATTCTGAGCTAGACCTTTAGCGTGAATCCTACGACGGAAACATATTTGCCAGACATTTGCAAGCATGCATTAGTGTAATTGATTAGATAATACAAGAAAAGTTTAAAATCCGTTTTGATTACGAAATACATCCTGCTAATTTGAAAATTATTTTTTCCATCATTTTTTCCCCCCATCATTACCATAAGATGTCAATGAAAATAAAACACGGAAGCAGAATAAAAAACAGAATCCCGGGATTATTCCCAAACGCTATCATTCATCAGAATAAATGACAACGCTCGGGGCTTCATGAATGTGAAATCATTCTATCGACATAAATGGCAATATCAATTTACACCTGAGGAAATCTGACTGACTAATATGATGGCAAAATGATATTGTTATCTGATTTTTTTTTCTGAAAAATGTATGACTGCAAAATTGTCTTTGCTTCGTTGAAAGATATTGCATGTACATCCGAAAGAAAGTTTTCCAAATCGTATACCGTGATTTAATAATTATGATTTGTTTAGTTAGGTACATGTATCTACCGGGGGAAGGGTTTGCATGTGCCACGGGCGGCAAATGAAGCGGCGAAAAAAAAAAACGGTAAAAGAGAGAAAGAATAATAGGAGAAATGAAGAAAAAATTATGATCAGCAAGGATAATGCGCCCCCAATCTGCGGGGTAAATGCATTAAAAATATAATTTGTTTGGTTTTAAAATGCGAACAATTTCTATTAAAAGCTCGGTCGCTTTGCTTCGTCGCTTATGTTGCTCTAGGATCTCGTAATTTCGATCCCCAGTATAGGATTAGGATTAAATAGGATAGGTTCAAAATTTGAATAATAAGATGTAATTCTCGTTGCTTTGCTCGCTGTGATGCCAGTTTTATCCGCCTCTTATTGAATATTGCGCCCCCAACACAGGTTAAAGTGTATAAAATAGCAATTGCAGGTTAGCAAATTAGCAAATTAGCAGGTTCAACATTTGAAAAAAAATTCGGTTGCCATGTTAAATTCCTCGACTACTTCTTAAGGGTTTCCATTTATTTTGAGCCCCATTTGAGAAGGACGTGAATAGAAAACCGTTTATCAATGCTCAAGAATCTTTGTACCCCTCGATTGCAGTGCTCAATCGCAAAATTTTCGGGGTAAAATCTCCCGCTCGGTCGGTTTGCTCCCTCGCTTGTAAATTAACATCGATAAGTTTTTTGCGGGGGTAGGGGGGGGGGGTGCAACATCATTGTTTGCCCTGGGCGCCATAATCCCTAGATACGCCACCGGATATGTTTATCCTATACATTATGTGAATATTACCTACTAATACCTGAGGCTAAACGTATTCAAATTCGAATTCCCAATGCTTTCGAAAACTTTTTCATGTCCTTCTGTAAAGCGATGGTTTCCAGCTAAGCCTTGTGCCGTAAGTTCAATCCGCCATGAATATTTGTTGTATTTCCCTCATATGGATTTCACTCTCCCCGCTCTCGATCCACCGATCACCTTTTCGCTATCACGGTCGCCTATCGGCTATCTGATATTCTCCGATCTTAGCTTCCTCGAGTAATTTGAGAAGCGATCGGTCACATACCACAGACAATTAGTTCCTACATCAATAATGCACGCATTCTTAGTTCGTTACCCTTCACACTGTATTCCAAAACGTCTTCACAGCGTTTTTAACTTTGACTTTCCTGATGAGTTTGCCGAATATTTCAATTGAAAGAAGGCAAAAGAAAAAGATAAAAGGAGATTTTCAGAATTTCACATTTGCCTTCAAGAAAAGGAAAAGTCTTTTTTCCCCCATTGGAGTAGCGGTATCACGTCCCCACACCATTCGTCAAAACACAACACAGGGAATTGTCTTTGTGACCTGACGCTTAGGTGAAAGTGCAGACCCGCAATACAACTGAGCGATCCGAACGGACAGAAAATGCCTTTCTTGATTAAATCTGGAATTTGAAAAAAAGAGTATTTTTCAAAGAATTATGGACGATTTCTCTTTGGCTTCAGAGGGCACTTAAATGTTATCTAGATTATTCATTCCATCTATGAATGCCAGTGTGCTCCTTCGCTCTGGTTTAGTTGTATATCAATTTGTCCGAAGCGCAAAGTGCAAAGCGGGAAGAACGCTGGCCCTATGAATTGGGGTCAAGAATAAACAACCTTACTTATCCTATGTCCAATCTCTTCTCGTGGGCCATTGATCATTTAAATGATTCCTACGAAGTGCCCCTGAATGAAAATGTACATACCAGGAAAAGATTTTAGAAAGTAACGTTGAATTAATATCAACCATAATGTCTTACTGTTGCTCAACAATACTTCCTTACTATTTTACATTTAGGAAGAAGAAACTATTTCCGATTATTATATTTTCCAATAACCGTAGTTTTTTGCAACATGAAAATGACATTCTTCATTTTGCTAACTTTTCCGGCAATATATTTCAATTTGATTTTTCTACCTGAATTATATTATTTCCAAAAAGTATACTAGATAACTGATCACATGACTGGAATAGAGTTGAACGAGACTGATATGTATGCGGAAGTTTGATAACATGTTAATACCCAATATGGAAAGTCGACTGTTTTTTTTTGTTTTTAACATACTGAAACTCAGAAGATATATTTTGATGCACCTCTGAAAACGTCGTATAAATGTAAATTCAATTTTAAAAATATGTTGAACAACCAGTCCACAAGGTTTCGAGAAACTACATAATATATTATATGTCATTTATTTGAAATTTCCACTCCTCCAGTTATGATATTTTTTTATAATCACTCGTGTATCGGGACGATTTTTTTTTTTTATTTCAAAAAGATTCTAGGGCCCTGGCAGAACCATCCGAAAGATGAAAAGCGAAAGCTCAAGAATGTTTGAAGAGAGAAATAATCTTGAAATGCAAAATGATAATCTAAAAACACCATGCAGCAATGGAATACTATATCACGGTTCTTAAAAGACACACTATATATATTTTTTGTATTACTAAAAAATGAATTAATTGAATTAAATTAATTTTCATGAGCTGAGATTAAAAAGAAAATAACTAAAGACCACGACCGTGTCAAACGTTCTATAGCACTTGCCCAATGCCAGCCCCTTTACATGTTACTTTATTGGTGGTTGTGCCTGACTTCATTTTACATTTGTATTTCGAACGATACATCGTCATTATCTTCCAATCAGCCGCCTGTCAATCTCATTTATCAAACTTTGCCTTTCCAATGGACAACCGAAGATATAAATCACTGAAAACAAGGGTGTTTTGGAAGGAAAGTACAAATGAATCGTCCTTCAAATTCATATCGATTTTGACAAATGTAAATTTCACTGCGCGGTCGTTGCCATACTGTTTATGATATATCAAGTACTTCTACCGGTAAGGGGGGGGGGGGGGGGAGAAAATAAGCCAATCAAGGACATGTTCCCACGGTCACGTCATTTCAGTATTATTACTAATATATTCATCATATATTTCATGAAATCAATCAGCGCAATTGATTGGTCCATTGCGTAACACGTGACGAGAAATAATTCACACGGCAAAAAGAGCAAATTATCATCAGAGGTTCCATGTGACGTCACAATCCGTGTAGAGTAGAGCTATTTCTTTATCATTATCCATTGCGCATCATGTGAGGAGAAATAATTCACACGGCAAGAATGAGCAAATTGCCATCAGGGGTACCATTATGACGTCACAATCCGTGTAGACTAGAACTATTTCTTCATCATTTATATATGTCATGAAAAGAATCTTTTCGATTGATTGGTCCATTGCGCATCATGTGAGGAGAAATAATTCACACGGCAAGAATGAGCAAATTGCCATCGGGGATACATTATGACGTCACAATCCGTGTACAGTAGAACTATTTATTCATCATTAATTTTTTCATATAAAGAATCTGTTCAACTGATTGGTCCATTGCGCATCATGTGAGGAGAAATAATTCACACTGCAAAAATGAGCGAATTGCCATCAGGGGAACCATACGACGTCAAAATTCGTGTACCGTAGTACTATTCATGAACATTATATCCGTCATTAAAAGAATCTGCACAATTAATTGGTCCATGGCGCATCATGTGACAAGAAATAACTCGCATGGGCCTTATGATTATAAGTGGTCAAATTGCCATCAGGAGTACCATGATTATGACGTCAAAATCACGGATACCGTACACGGCGTATGATATAACAAATGAATACTGCAATGTTATGTCATAAAGTCGGGCGTATCTATTGTTTTGGGGCCCGGCCCCTCTTTTTTGCCAGGTGATTTATTTTTTGTGATATATATATATATATATATATATACACATATATATAATCACATTTTCATATATACAGTATATATATATATATCTGCATTTCTTATTATAAATCTGTTCCTTGTTTTAGAAAGCTTTCACAGATGAGTCAAAAGCAAAGTTAGCAATTTTGCCGACGAAAAATATTAGGAAAAAGAAAAGAGAAAAGAGGTGTGTATGTGTGTGTGTGAGAGAGAGAGAGAGAAAGAGAGAGGGAGAGAGAGGGAGAGAGTGGCGGGTGAGTGCTTTTTTCCACACTCCATTCTAACGACCGAGCTGTTTAAAATATTGAAAATTTTAATATTTGAAAAAAACCGTTGTACCCAAGCATGCCAAGTGTGTATGCTCTGGCGAGAATTGCTCCGGGCTGTATTTCGTCAAATATGGTTTTAGGGTTAGGTTTGCCATTGGGTTTTAGATTTATTTATTTATTTATTTATTTATTTATTTATTACGTTTTATTTAAAAACAGGGTAGTCTTTTCAGAGCCTAAAGGCCTGCATTAAAAAAAGAGCCCTGTGTACATACAAAGAAAATGAAACTGGAGAATGTTAAAATACAGATACAGTATAACATGAAACTGAGTGAATACAATAGTAATAGGTACAAGCAACATAAAACAAATAATAATCAAAACATAGGCAAACAAAAACAAAACAAACAAAACAAAACAAAAAGAAACTCTCATAATAACATGCTATACTATACCAGTGTATGTATTGATTAGGTTTAGAGTAAGGGTTAATTATAATGTTTGTTTCAGGGTTAAAGCCAATAATTCGGTTTATGTAGGATAATGACAGCTGAACAATTGTCCCTGGAACATGTGTCGTACAGCCGAATACTGTACTATCAACATGATCAAGTGAAATTCAACAAGTCGTTCTGACAGGAAGTCACCCAAGCACGTTATAAGGATGGCAAAGTACTTCAAGGTATACGGCTAAAGCCTCCAAGGAATATACCTCTCTACCGTACGCTGACACCAAGGCAAGAGTGCCCAATCAATTGAGACACGTAACCATCTAAACCGTTTGACAATTTTAGATTTCTTAATTACGAGCTAAACGATTCAACGCGTCCACCGTGCATTTGACCCTTTACAAGGACAGCAAAATGTTGTTGGAAACCCGTCTTACTAAACTGCATGACGTAAGATCTAGAAGATTTTTCACGACATTGGAAAGTGCGCCCGAGTCTATAAAGAGCTTGTTTGTGCGGCCCACAGCATTTTTCGCTGTAACCCAAGCTGCTTACCTTGTGCGATGACCCAGTAATTAGATTTAGCGACGTGGGAACAGTGTTGAAGTCAGAGACTCAATTACGGACGTCGCGCTCAAACACCAAATCAATGATGACCGTCCTATGTAATCGTCATTTAAAACATGGGCCCGTCAGAGGATTCGGAAAGTCGTGGGTTAACAGGGGTGGAGGAACTTGGGATCGTCTAGAGAGAGAGAGAGAGAGAGAGAGAGAGAGAGAGAGAGAGAGAGGGAGAGAGAGAGAGAGAGAGAGAGAGAAAGAGGGCATAAAGAGAAAGGAGGCAATGTGTTTACTGAGGATTCGGTTTCCAAGAAAATCAAGTTTACGACACGAAATTAGATTAAACACCCTAGGGTAAGCCTAATTATTTACATGTGATGACCTTACATCAGTTCTATTCTCACTTAAACCAACAACAATGCAGAGTTTTTTTTTCTCATTTGTACAAAAATTTGTAAGTCATTCCGTTTTAAAATTTGATACATGCGTTGAATTCATCCCTCACATGGTATAATTTCCTGTTTTAGAAATTTTAAATATGTAGCTGCCAGTGTATTTTTTTTTTAAAGGCTGCAGCTATTCCTCCCCATGCTCCAATTTCATTTGCCATGGAAATCCTAAAATTATTATGAACTACACCCGTGTCCAATTTTTAATGGCAGATGAATTCTGCCAGAGTAATTGCCCGTGTTGTTCTCTGACATTCAACCATAAACATTGGGCTCGTGACCCCTGTGACACCCCCCCCCCCCCCGATCCACCCCTGTTAATATATCACTCAACCAGATCTCAATGACAATCAAAATAGAATATACGGCCCTGGAAAAAAAAATATTAGACCAGCTCCTTTTGGGAGCATATGTTATGTTTGAGCAGTGTCACTATGTGTTAATATGATTATTAACAGCTAATTCATGATAAATGGACTGCCACTGGACAGCATACCAAGAGGCATGCCTGATAGATCAAATGCAGCACTATATAGGGACAGAGCAAAATGGCTCGACAAGAGTGAACATGGCTTATCCAGACGATCAGACGTACCCTCTGAACAATTACCCCCTGACCACTACTGCCAGCACATTTATTGCACGACCCTGACCCACAGAAAATATTTCTAGCACAATTACCCTCTAATACATTTACGTTATATATATATATATAAATATATTTTTTAGTTGTTCTAAAATATCTATTCTTTGGAGGTGCTCTTTGGTGTAAATATCATTCGGAGGTAATTGTCCGGGGGATATTAATGTCCTTAGGGTTGTAACTGTCCGATGGCTACTTCTTGTACAGGATAATAGTTCCATTACTGATATAGTCAACACATCCGATATAGGCCTTTAAAAGGGCTGGTCTAATAATTTTGTTTCCATTGCTGTATTTCCAAACCAATCGTGTTTAATAACTACCAGCACACTATTTACCCACATGACGATAGAGGGAGGATACAATCATCATGCAAATGCAGAAAACAAAACAACCGAATCCTTTTCTTACTTCACCTGTCATTAAACTAGATCACTATGGCAATCAAGATAGGATAGGTTTCCCATCCAATCCAGATGGGATCAGGAGGGATGGGGTGGGGATTCTGGTGTCATTTTGTTCCGGACCCCCCTCCTATTTTATTCATATTTTGGTTGTTGTTTTTGCTTGTCATAGGGTTTTCTGAATTGGTCCACCCTTTTTTTTTTGTTGCTTGATAACATCTTTATACATCTTTTGGACCCTCCCTTTATAGAAAATCCGGGATGCGCCCCCTGTTAACCGTGTTTATTAACCACCAGCTCACTCTTTACCAACATAAAGACAGAGATCGTGACGCTTGGGCCATTCTCTTCCTCAAATCACGTGATTCTAAGAAACTGCCCGATAGGACGAGATACGATGCCAAGATTAAGACTCCTCTAGAAGATCATGCCAAGCTAAAGTAATACCCGACAGCAGATGCTGAGGTGATTTGTCAAATTGTCGACTGTATATCAGGGTCGCTGATTTTAAAGTTCTGGTACAGAATACGCTCTGAGGAAAAAAAAAATAAATCTGAAAAGCTGCTCAGCGCATGAGCGGCTTCTTTTGAGGTGTTTTTGAATGAAAATTTGCTTGGAAACACCTTTAAAAGAGTAACTGGTTAAAACCAGAGGTGATTAAAGAAATCTTAAAGGAGCCCGTTGTTAATACTAACTCCTCAAAAAAAATCTGGTTGAAAAAAAGATGACTATTAACACCTTCAAATGAGCCTCTGCTTTAAACAGATACTTACTGAAAGCTTGAAAAAAAAAAAAAAAAAGCCTTTGTTTTTTTGAGGGCTTACTAACACATTAAAAGAAACCTCTGGTTAATGTTTACATCTTTAAAGGAATCTCAGTTTAAAAAGATGATTACTGACACCTCTAAACGGATGCCTACTAATACGTTGAAACGAACCTCTGCTTTAAAAAGATGATTTTTTTTTTTAAACACCTTCATAGAAGCCTCTGGATTTAAACAAATACTTACTATAAACACCTTGATTTAAACAACTCTGGTTTAAACAGATGCTCACTGAAAACTTAAAAGTAACCACTTGATTTAGAGGTGCTTACTGACACCTTTAAAGAGCTTCTGAATAATACTAACAATTCATTTAATAAAAGGAATTTCTGGTTGAAAAAGATGCTTACTAACCCCTTAAAACGAATCATTGATAAGAAAAAGATAATTACCAATACCTTCAAAGGAACCCATGATTTAAACAGATGCCTCCTGAAAGCTGAACCTTAACTCTGAGAAAAAAAAAATCTTAAAAGCTGCTCAGCGCATAAGCGGCTTCTTTTTAGGTGTTTTTTTAATGAAAAATGCTTTAACAGAACCTTAAAAGAAACCTTTGGCATAAAAGATTATTACTTTCAGGAACCTCTGATCCAAAAAGTAGACGCTTACTAAAAGGGCTGATGCTACAAGATCGTGAATTTATGATTGGTTTTAAAACCATTTCTTCTCACTGCATGTGATAACGTCAAGGAGCCCAATGTCACCATAATAAACGCATTGTGCTCACGGTCATCTTTTAAAGACATATTTAAGAACAAAAAACGTTATCTTACATTCCAAGGCATTAGGTAAGGAAATTACGGGGAATACAAAAACTGAGGCAGGCAAACGTAGATTAAGAAGTCAATCTCAGATCTAAGAATTAATCATAAATATTTTATTACTTTATACTCCTATTCTTTATGCATCAAAAAACAACAACAATAATCAGAATGTGATGAAATTGCGAGTATACTTAGACCTAATTATCAGTTAGAATCAACTAGTGGTGGTCACGAATTTTACAAGGGGATGCAGCGAATCATTTAAATTTCAAGAGGAAGAAAGTAAATTTTACTTTAAATGAATACGTGAATCGAAAATATTTAGTCCTTCATTTCAAAATATTAGAGACTTTTCTTTTCACCTGTGAACTAAAAACCTTGCCTCAAGAGGTTCCATCTTCCCTCTTCTGAGATTCTGTTTTTCTTCTTTGAAAACACCTGCAGTGGCTTTCATTTGATACGTAACATTCTCTTTCTACTCCCAAGTTTTCAGCATTTGATTCCAAGAAAATGATAAAACCCTTTCTCCGCATCATGCCCATGGTTCGTCGGTTACATGTCGTTTTTTCCGAAGGTTCGTTAAATCCGACGGTTCGTAATTCCGAAAATGAAATAGGGTTCACAATCCCGAAAATGAAAAAGGGTTCATATTTCCGAAGATTCGTAATTCCGAAAAGTTATGTAGGGTTCTATTGCATTTTCGGGATTACGAACTTTCATAATTATGAACCCATTTTCATTTGCGGAATTACGAACCCTTTTACATTTTTCCAAAATACGAACCTTCGGAATAACGAACATTCGGAGTATAATGCATCAAATGTTCGCAATTATGAACTCCCCACTATGGGAAATTTGTGTTTCGGAATTACAAACCTTCGGAATTATAACCTTCGGAAAAAAGAGTAACCCCCGGTTCGTCTGCCTCTTTACCGCAACCATCACTCCCTTGGTGAGACCTTTCAAGCATGTGTGCATGATCCATTTTCTAATTCATTTTCAATTCTGTGAAAACCGAATGAATAATCAATGGCTAGTAGCAGTACTTAGTGATTAATCTTGTTAGAGGCTACGTTCAGGTATCATAGGGCCCGTTGCACAAAACTTGCGTTTGAACGCAACTCAGGAAAATCAAACGCAACTTTATTTCCAGCCAATCAGAAGTGCGCATTAAGAACTTGCGTTTGATTTTTAGGAGTTGCGATTAAACGCAAGTTTTGTGCAACGGGCCCCTGATTGTACAATGCTCAAATCAATCTGTTGTATGTGTTTGAGTTCATTTCAAAGATGTTCAGATAGTTAAAATTATCATAAATATTAATTATTTTTATTAATGATTTGGCGTCACTTGAGAATGGGAGGGGAAAAGCGAACTAAACCATTGTAAACATCGGGTCTATCCTCCCGATATAACTGAGTGGGATGTGCTGGTGTACCTTATACCATGTTAACGCCGGGGTTGCCCCTACTCCTCTTCTTAACGTGCAAAGGTGGTGACTTTCCTCTACACGGGGCCTCCATTTAACGTCTTATCTAAGAGACGGAGTGTTTTCCACTGTAACATAGCCTGCGTCTATGAAACAGGCAGGGGAGGGGCACATTGACACACAAAGCAGGCTTTAGTCATCCGCCCTGGGGTGGATTCGAACTCACGATCTTTGGTGCGACAGGCAGACGCTTTACCGACATTGCGAACGACGATCGAGCCTTTTTGTTTGAAATGAAATGATGCGCCAGTATAGAGGTAATGCCCCAGTCACACCAACACACCTGACACCAGACCGATAACAGACCGAACCAAAATTTCCATTACTACGAATGGAAAAAGAATCGATCGGTTTGGGATCGGTCGAAAGTCGGTTCGGCGGTGTGACTCGGGTATTAGCAACTTTACACAGGGGCGTATCCGGTACAGGATGAAACCGGCATTTACCTCGCTCCCTTGCCTCTCGGAGATCTGGCATTACTGTTTAGGGCCTATCTCTTTTAAGTTAGCCTTGAGTTCTAGCAGTGAGGTAAAATATGATTCTATCAATCAGATGGTAGTTTTCCATGGACTTCTTAAGAATTCAGTTTGAAAATAATAATGTAATTGCGTAATAAGTATGGAAATACAAGGTAAGCCTAAAGAAAAGACGACTTTACTGAGTCAATTAGATTTTTTCATTCCTGTTTTGAATTTTCAATTTTGACAATAACCTTTTTCTTCACTTTGATGACTGTAGTCTTTTTTCCTCCTTTGTCATGTTTGTATACTTTCATTTTTGTCCGCAAATTATTATCATTTAAAAAAATTTGTTTTATTGAATCAAAACAATCATATTATTTACATTTGATTATAAGGCTGTGATCTCGGTGTTTTGTTGTTGAAGTTTACTGATAACTGAAGAATAGGGTGTCATTGTCAGAGTGGCATTACGACAATCCTCAGGACTTATGTAGTGAAAGATGAGGAGTCGGGAACTGAGGATTCTTTACTAGCTCAGACGTGAAGTCAGCTCCCTAAGCATGCTAAGCATCCAGACGGAAGATCAGAAGCGGAGCAGGTGGGGGCTGGGTGTGCTTGGAGCTGAATCCGACTAAATGCTGATTGTCCATAAATCCACAGGTACTTCATGACGGAGAGATTTCGAAAGGAAGCGTCCTGGCGATGTGATGGTCTTCGATGCGGAGAAAGGGTGAGGGAGGCAGAGAGAGAGAGAGAGAGAGAGAGAGAGAGAGAGAAGGGGAGACGGGTGGGATAGAGAGGGCTAGGGAATGAGAGAAATAGAAAGGGGGAAAAAAGAGAGAGAAAGAAGTGGTAAGGGCAATAGAGAAATATGAAGAGAAAGATAGAGGGCGAGAGAAATAGGAAGAGAAAGAAAGAGGAAGAGAGAAATAGAAAAATGAAGAAAGATGGGGAGAGAAATTATGTAAAGATGGGAGACTAAGAATGAAATGGAGAGAGATGGAGATGTGAATGAGACAGAGCAAGAAATAGACTGGACTAGGGGGAGCGAGAAAGAGAAATAAACAAAAGACCAAGACGGGGAAAGGGGAGGCGTAGTAGAATTTATAGAAAGAAGAAAATGTACTTGAAGATTTTTAGCTACACAAGTACAGCAAGGGGTTAGAGAGAGAGGGAGATTTTTTAAAAAGATATAGACAGTGGGTATTCTTCCTCTTCTATGCCCCTCAGGCCCTCACACACCTAAGCAAGATAATAATCGTTTGCAGAGACGCCAAATTATATATATTACACATTGTTTCATGAATAATTGTACAACCGAGCTATAAAACAGTATACAATAGAATCTTACTATGTACTCTTCCCCCGAAGTCATAACACGGGACCCTTTGTAACGGACAGATCTAGGCCAGTACAATTTCTCTACGTACGTTCTCCAATCTTCATCTATCAGCATTTAATAGTGTGATTTATCTAAATTGCATTTATAAATTATGCCTTGAATGAAATTACGATAAACTAGAAGCATCAATCATAATGGGAAATATGAATCAAGGACAAGTATTTATCATCTGGACATCAAATTCATGAGTCGAGAGAGTGATAAATTGCTGATCCATTGATATTCATATTTTTGCAATTCATTGAATCCCTGGCTCTTTCATATAAAAATCATACATAAATGGAAAGAGATGAAGAATGAAATGCGTACTTTCTGTTTGTGCTAAATACCGAAAGTTTATGAAATGACATACATTCGTAAGCACTTGACTAATGCTGTTGACTGACTTTATACAGACCTTGGATACACGGGCGGGGGGGGGGGGGGGACTTTATCTGTACCATTAGTTGTATTTCTGAAGAAAAAAAATGTGAACATAATTTGAGGGGGTTGGGATATAGTTGCCTGATGATCGCACCTCCTGTAGGTAGCGTGAAACTCGGAGTAGCACAACAGAGATCAGATGAACCTTATGTCACCTGTGTGAATTGAAATTATTTAGACCTCTGCCTTCTTACGGACATCGAGCACTCTGAACAAGGATAGCATTCACCAAGTGTATATGTAATATATATATTTAAAATGTCAGCTACAGCAGTGCATTGATTGTATAACTATAATGCGAGCGAAACGGTTCAAGCAATAGGCCGGTTTACTAACATATTCAAATTTTATGCATGCTTTTTAAACAAAGATTGTTCTTGACAACCTGAAAGCTTGCCCGATGCTTGCCCAACATGGCAACAAGTAATGTATGCAAACTGGATTCCTAGTACTGTAGTCCATTTATTAATAACAGGTTGGTGGAATACCTGGTCACTAGGTCCTCCGGAAAGAAACATCCATAAATTTGAATAACTTAGTAAACCGGAGTATTCGAAGATTATCTACAGTGTCGTAACTTCCTTAGTTAAATGTGTTACCATTTTTTCTTGTTTGGGAATTTTTAGGGTGGGGGACGGTGCGGAAATTGCCCCTCTTGTCCTTGCCCAATCAAGTATGCTAGTGCTATGATGACATCTTAATTTTCCTATAGAAAAAACCCAATTGCCAGTGAAATCTCAAATCTGTCAAACAACGACTCATCAAGCCCTTTTTTGTAGCGGAAAAAAAAAAGCATTTGAAAATCAGTTTATGGTTGAATATACGCTTTAAATGACAGGCTGTCTTGAAATAATGTGATCGATATCGTTCAAGTCGATATCGTCAACAAGATGTCGTGTTTGTGAATGGCGTCTGTCAGAACAATCTCCTTCTTGCTATCGATCGTGATGATGAACATCTTACAGCGTTTTGATTTGAAAATATCGACAGGCAAGCTAGGATTCTCCATATCAAGTTATGCCTGATTGGAGATATCGACTGACTGAACCTCGATCGAATCTGTCATCACGGTCATTCAGCTCCTTCGACAGATTTGTCACGATAGATTGCGGATGTTTTGGGATCTTTTTCTTTGCATGCATTTTACCGATTTTAAAATCCTGTTGACCTTCTCATTCCTCCTTTGCGATTGTTTCAATCTATAATTCTTTACGTCTTCATTTGTTCTTTTGTATTTTTTTTCTTAGCCCCTCCCCCTCTTTAAAAAAAAAAAAAATCGAAGTTTCCTTGGTCTTCATAACGGCTATATTGTCAGTTTATAACACCCATACTATTCCAGGGGAGCGTTTCATGAAGTGTCTTGTCAGTGATTTTTACTGACAAATTTACTCTCAGCCAATCAGATGCAAGGATTTCAATAGCTTATAACAGTTGTCGGTAAAAATCACTGACAAAACGCTTGATGAAACGCCTTAATCCTATTGAAAAAGAAAATATACAAAGTTATTTTAGAGTTCCGGGGGAAAATTCCCATGCCCACAATTTGTGCCCCTCCCCCCCCCCCCCCTGTTAAAGGGCCGGGGGAGAACTTGATAACCCCTGTATATATGACAAATTATAAATCCCGCACATCGTATAAAATACACATAAGTCACAAAGAACTTATAAATGTATTATCTATTTTAACTCTAAAATCTGACAATAATTATTTTACCCTTTGTCTGAGACCATTCTAATTATGGCCAATAGGCGATCCAGTATAAATTTGCCTGAGGGGAGGGGGGGGGGGGGGGTAGAAAGTGCACGAGATCGAAATAATGATATCGAGCGAAAAACGTGTAGGAGGACAGTTTTTGTGATTGTTCGCTCACCCTTTTTCAATAGCCTATTGTGCCCTTTGATGCATTATTCTGTTAATATAATCTCGTCTGTGCCGAAAAATTACCAATCCCATCAAGTGAATAGATACTCCAAGACAGGTTTATCAGTCGAAGATGCAGCTCTGATTTCAGAAAAAGGGATCGGTTTTGTAGGAAAGTGTGATTCATTAAGTCAACTGTCATATCCAGGTGCAAAGCGATAATGGTGTGACAGCTAAGAAGGATAGCATTCCTCATTTGACCGTTTTTAATCAGCTAAGTATATACATGCATAACACTCATTTTGTTAAAGTAAAGTTTAGCCAGGAACCGTGAATCATCAATCGGAATAATCTTTCCAGCGGGTGCAACGCGATTAAGAGGGGTTGAGATATATAAAAAGATGGTATTTTTCAAACTGACCGTATTTTACCAACCAATTATACATGTATGACTCTGATTCGCAGAGTAAAAGTTTTGCAAGTTATTGTGATTCATTAAGCTTACTATCATTTTTTATAATAATTTTTCCACGTAGAGCATACTGATTTATTTTTGTACCTCTGATCATACTATAATGCAATTATACGGAACTTTGGGGAAAAATTGTTAATAAATTTGAAATACGCTTTCCGTCGTTTCTAAATCTTTGAATTATATTATGGTTATTATGTTTTAACTCGGAAAAAAAGCATTTAAAAATGTTTTAACATCTACGGTAGATACCATTTCTTACTTTTACCAAATTTTATCAGTCAAAGATGTATGTATACAACTTTGATTTACAAAGAGTAGATTTTGTTAGAAACTAAGTAAACTAATTTTTTCCAGCTGGTAAAACGCAATAAAGTTGGTTAGAAATGTAAGGAAAATAGCACTTCTAATATACTGACCGTATTTCATCAGCTATGCATGCATAACTCGAATTTACAATGTCTAACTTTGGTTAGAAATTGTAAATCATCAAGTCGATTATCATTCCCGTTATGATATTTTCACTTAGGGCATACCAACTTGTTTTTGTACATCTCATGCAACTGAGGACATTTTGGACAAAATCGGGTATATCTGTGAATTAGATCATGGGTAATTTCTTGTGTTTGTTGTTGTCTCCTGAAAAACAAACAAACAAATGTTTTTATCATCTATGGGAGATTTGTGTGTGTGTTGACCATATTTCATCAGTCAAAGATAGATGTGAAAATCTGACTTACAAGTTATCAATTTGGAAAAAAATGTGAATCATTAGTGGTCTTATCATTCCAAAGGGTGCAATACGAAAATGTTTGGCAATCAAGGATGATAGCATTTCTTAAACTGACTTATGTCATCTGCTAAGTATATAAATCACCGAAGTAGATACATGCACAACTCTAATTTACAAAGTATGAATTTTGCAAGAAATTGTGAATTATCAAGTCGAATATCATCTTATGTAATTAAGGAGCTTATGAGCGAATTATTGTTTTAAAAAAACCCCAAAACAAACAACCCCCTTCAGAAATACGCTATCCACTGTGTCTAAATCTTTGATTCACATCATGGGGATTTTTCATCTTATGTTGTTGAATCTGGGAAATGACAACAACGAAAATGAACAAACAGACAAAATTAATGTTTTAACATCTAAGGTAGATAGCATTTCTTTTACTGACCATATTTAATCAGTCAAATATACAGCTGACTTACAAATTAACAATTTTGCCCCAAATTGTGAATAATCAATTAGACTTATAACTCTTCACCGGGTGAATCTACTATATTTCTATACATCTTATCCAACAAAAGAACTTACAGACGAACAATGATTAATACAACTGGAAGATAAATGAAATAAAACTGACAAACAGAAAAAGAAATGTTTTAAAATCTAGTAGATATCATTTCTTACTTTGACCGTATTTTATCATTTAACAAAACATTAAGAACTCTGACTTTTTGAGTTTTATAAAATCTAGGTAGTAGGTTTAAGTAGGTTTCATTTCCAGATGTATCGCGATAACATTTTCATGTCTAAAGTTTATCAGTATTGACCAATTTTCCTTGTTATTTTGAAATATAGCAGCATAGTCTGCTCTTGTACTATTCCCAGTAATTAATCCTACGGTGCCGCATGCTTACAGAAATCATATCGCGGTTAAGATTATTTACACGAGACAAGTTTTAGTCATGGTTGAATATTCCTTTTTTCTGCTATAGGCAGCGACAATGCAAAAAGAAAAAAAAAAAAGAAGAAAAAAAAAAGTTATTTTTTAAAAAATGTATCTTTATTGAAATTACGCTAGGTTTCATTGAGCATTGTCTTGCGTGTTCGCCGAATAGACCTGGAATAAACATCAAAGAGAAAAGTTAATTCATTCTTTAACTCCCCTAAATCACTTAGCTTCACACTTTAAATAGTCTGTAACAGATGTATGCACGATCATTGCGAGTAGTTTCAAACCTGTTTAAGCGTTAGCTATAGGTCCTCTTTCAGTTAAGGCATTGCGAATCTTAGATTTATCTCTACTTCCAAATAATCAAACCAGCTACGGCTGATAATAATTGACTGGCCCGCTTCTTGATATAAAGGTCATTTTCCACTACTTGATCAACCCCCCCCCCCCCAAAAAAAAAAAAAAAAAAAAAAAATCAGACGAGACACTATCACATTACAGCAGACAAAATGTCAACCTAAAGTATCGATTTATTCCGAGTATATCCGCCTAAGTTGTTGACATTCATGTTCATGTACATGCTACATCAATAAATGCGTGAAGTAGGACACGATCATAATTAAATCACCTACTTATATGAAGTACCTAACTCAAATTACATTAAATATGATGCTCCTCTTTTAGTCGCCAAAGTGAAACTATACATAGAGGCACCTGGGCTTAAAGGTTAGAGCAGTAGTCTTGGAAGTGATCTGTCCAGGGTTCGAATTCAAGTAAGACCGCCCAGTTCCCTAATAGGGGATTCCAAGAGGCTGAATAAAAACAAACTAATAAACAAACAAATGTATGGGATGTTACCTGACTACTATAGTCATCATGCCTGCTTGTATAACATCTTTAAAACGAAATACCAGGCAGTCAGTCAATAAATAGATACACAATTTTGGGATACCTTCATTCTACATACAATGGTAGATGAATGGAAACCCTTAAAAGAAATTTAATGCATGAAAATCAGTAGCGGGATGGAAAGACATTTACAGAGCGATATTTATGGCCATTGATATATTTTTCTTTTATTCAGTCGAGCGTTATAATCTCAACACGGTAGTTTCATGTTCATCGATTTTTGTTCCAAAGTTTTCTGTTCTCGTTTTACAAGTTTGATATACGCTTATTATTCTCTGATTTATAAATAATGATAATAATAAATGTAACTTATATAGCACCAAATCCACTCTGTGGAGTGCTCAAGCTTTGCCTAGGGAAATGTTATGTGACTGTCTCTTCTGTTTTTTTCATCACGTCTTATTAACAATGGATGAAAAACTGTATAACAAGCCTCACTTTTCCTGTCTTTGGTCTACTGACACTTTCTTTGTATGGTCCTTGTATATGAAAAAGTTAAAATTCGTCTTGAATTTTTTTTGGGGGGGTTGTGATTCTTTATCTCCTTTTTACTTTCTCTCTCTCTCTCTCTCTCTCTCTCTCTCTCTCTGTCTCTCTCTCTCTTTCTCTCTCTCTCTCTCTCTCTCTATATATATATACTATAAAAACTAAACTTTTTCAAAATTGTAGATTAACACTTGTAACATGCTGGATACAACACTTTAAAGGCTGAATCCAGCAGTTTAAAGGAGTTAATCTACTATTTTGAAAAAGTTGTCACTCATCGGCCCTTTTAAATGGTGATTTAACACTTTAGTTTTTAGAGTGTATACACACACACACACACACACACACACACACACACACGCACACACGCACACACACAACGCACACACATATATCTCCCCCCCTCTCTCTCTCTCTCTCTATATATATATATATACAAGAATATATATATATAGATATATATATAATACACACACACATATATCTCCCTCTCTCTCTTTCTCTCTCTCTCTCTCTCTCTCTCTCTCTCTCTCTCTCTCTATATATATATATAAATTCCTCGTTCTCTCTCTAGTTCTCTCACTCTCTTTCACTCTCATCTGGTTAACACGCGTGCATGGAGGAGTAATATCTACGTACATGTAAAGGTTCCAATATGCACACTAACCGGCACAATAGCAGCATCCCTTAGGAGTGCAAATTGAATTGTTTAGAATCCGGTACTGCAGAACCGGAAAATGGCGTTTAAAAGAAGCACACTGAATATTTCTTGTCGTGCACTCATCAGAGCAAACTGCAAGAATGAACGAAAAGCCGACTATACTGCCGGGGGGGGGGGGGGGGGGAGGAGCCGACTATAAACACGCACAACTGCAACTCCCTGAGGTCATTTTTTTTTTTCATTTCTGTATTTATTCAGGCTTCGTCCAGGATGCAAAATTTTATTCTAAATGATGTAATACGGGTAAGACTTTAAAGGGTGACTAAATTAAAAAATTGATTGCCCATTTTTCGTAGGAAGGAGTCATCAGGAGCCAAAAAATATCTATCACACACTTTTTTATACATTCAGTCGTATTTCATAATCATTTGAAAAGTACATTTTTGCTGATTTACACAGTCATAAGCCCCGCCCCTTAAAAAACCCATCGAGCGACATCATGATCACGTGATCTGTGACGTACGAGAAGTAAGGGAAAATATTCCACCAACCTATATACCGTGCGCGCCCGCAGGCCCCGGCAGGCCCAGCCCGGTGCCGAGCATGACATTCACCGCATCGACCATTTGCATCGCATATTTTCGTGTGTTTAATTCCTCACAATAACTTTGATTTTGGGACACAATTTCATCAGTAATGCCAAATCGGTGTATAGTTGCGGGCTGTAGCAAGACCCCTAAAGATGATGTAAGCCTACGTACATCATTTTCCTAAAGATGAAAATCTACGGAAATTGTGGGTCGCAACGGTATTCTCACGCGGGCAGAGTGGCAAGGGCCAAGCGAGTGGAGTACAATTTGCAGTGATCACTTTTCTTCTCCAGCAACTGCAGCAGCTTCACCCGCGGCCCCTTCCCCCGCGACTCCTTCACCATGCCCTGGCGCGTCTTCTGCGAGGGTTCAAACATAATGGTCGAATTCCCTTGCCACTGCACTTGAGCTTCTTCTCTTTCGGTATCGATAAATCATCTGATAAATCAGAGTTCGTATCT
Source organism: Heliocidaris tuberculata (assembly GCA_025618425.1). Lineage (NCBI taxonomy): Eukaryota > Metazoa > Echinodermata > Echinoidea > Camarodonta > Echinometridae > Heliocidaris > Heliocidaris tuberculata. The sequence goes on along the minus strand of CM046839.1, from coordinate 32,162,941 downwards.
GGCTCAAAAAAGTCCTCCAAATCGGACTCGCGATCACTATATATCCATCTCTCTAAGTTACTCGAAGAATTCAGCCAAAAATCTAAGTCAGTACCGTAGTACATGTAAAGCGAAGTAAAAAAAGGCGAGAGTGAAAACAAACCAAACAAAAGCGTTCACCAGTCGCTTAGTACGAGGGGGAACAAGTTGCCGTACTAAAGATGTGTAGTACATTGCACAGACGCATAAAACGGCTGTGTACGCGTTTAAGACCAATGCAAAACTATCGTTCGGCAAGCTCAGATGGATGAGAACATTGTTCAAAGAAAAGTTAAAAAAACAAAACAAGAGCTGTATATTTGGTAAAAGTGTTCACTGATCTTAAAGAAAATATATTGATAATGATTATTCACTCCTTAGACTGTATTGATTAATTTCCCTTTTTCATAAATTGTCTGTTGAACAGAGGGGTCAAATACCGCCTTGTGTGTACAATGTTACATTGCCGCAGCCTGTAGATCTTGTGCCTCTTACTCTTCATACGTCACTTGGGGGTGTGACGTCAATTAGCCAATCAGCTCACGAGTTTTAAGGAACGGTCCCCAAACCTCTACTTTTCCCCCTTTTTCGCCAAAACGAGACATAATTTTGACAATCAATTGCCAGATTCGTGATTTGAATGCAAAAATACATGGAAACAGCACCTTTTTTCTCTCTAATTTAGTCACCCTTTAAAAATAATCTTCAAACGCAAATTTCAAAATGTATTTCTTAGCGAGGAGCGGTTGCGGATTTATTGTGGGGGGGGGGGCGGGCTCTTCAAAACCATACAAAAAGTATCCCCAATTTGTGTTCTTGTGCCCCCTTCCCCGCCTCCATTTTTCCTTATAATCCTAAATCTGCTCCTGGTAAGTACATCATAAATAGTTTATTTTAGATTTTATCTAGCATTCTCTTAACTTTAAGACCTCTTATTTAGGTTTTAAATATAAGCATATAAAAAAAAAATCCAAAAAAATCAAAACAACAAGAAAAATTAAACACTTTCAGGCACATCAGTGACGATTATTAATCGTTATATGATTTAGGATTATATACATGTAGTATTGTTTTAGTTTCTTCTCAAGTTTTCAGTCTTGTTTGATTGCTTTAAATATCTTTTATTTGTTTTATTTTTGTGACCATATTGAAGAAACATCATCTAAAAAGCTTAATACTAATAAGTCAAGAAAGCTGGTGAGAATTATGGTTATGGAATGTTTCGGCATGTTCTTATATGTGTAGTTAGTTTGATGCTTCTCTGCTGGAATGCATTGTTCCCGTATCTTCAATAATTCTAATCCACTATAATCTTCCCTGTCATCTTACTCCGTCAAGGCCTTGCACGGTTTGGATTTCTTTCAAACTTGTCAAACATTTCGATTGTCTTCCCATGTTTTGATTAAAGAACCTTTCGCAGTTGACCACCTTGAAAAGTAGTAACCTATATGGAGTACTGCAAGTTTCATGTATAATACGTAACTGGCAATAGCTGAAAATATACATGATTCAGCAGCGATGAAGTTCAGTCAAGATTTGTGAAGACTTTACGCGACCTGAGCAGGTCTCCGCGCGTCGCAGACGTCATCACGCCCATCATTCATGGCATTAACAATGAGGTCTGGCTGGCTTCGCTCGAAAACTAAATGCTATCATATTAAGAAGAAAGCATGTTAGGTAAAGATTTGCACAAGTTTCGGATTCAATGTAAAGTCAAAGTAGCGGGGGCGAATCCTCAATCTCTCACAAAACACAACAAGGAAAAGTAAGGTGTCAGAGTAAATGGTGCGAACGTGCTGTAATTTGGTACGCGTTTACATTGAGTTGGAGTTAGATGGGGAGGAGGGGGGGGGGGGGGGGGGTCAAAGTCTTCATCTAGTCTTTCCAAACACTTTTCAAAAGAAAATGCAAAAGCAGGCCAAACACAAGTACAATGGTTTCGAGATTTCTGCCAACAGCCACGGGAATCTGTTAACAAGGTACACAATAAAGGAACATTTTGTTCCTTTTGTGCACTCATCAAGACGGAAATTGGAAAATTGTCATGAATTTGAACATTAAATACACATGTAGAATTAATAGAACACCTGTGCGAATACGTACCTTTGAAATATCTGCAGCCTTCTGTCAATAGCTATTTTTGTTCTCCATACGAAGTGGGGAAGGTGAGGGGGCTGCGGGGGTGCAGCTCCCCAACCGAGAATTTGGAAAATACCAATATTCCTGCAAATGTCAAATCATAATCGGGCAGAGAATAATATATTTTTTCATCAAGATTTTATCATACAAAGTGTCATTTTGGGGGAAAGTTGATATTTGGCAAGAGACGTCAGCTCCCCTGGAGAAAATGTGCCCGTACGACTATGTTGTTCTTTTAATTCGATGACGTGCTTTTGAATGCTTTTCAAGTACTACCCTGTAACCTACTTCGACATAAATATTGAACACCTTCAAGCGGCAGAGCATCCGAAAATTGATCTGTTTAATTTCGATATACATCTATAACCTAGTTAAGTGCTCATAACTTTAACTTGGGAGGGGGGGGGGGGGGGTATTTGTATCCATTAGCAGGTATATAATCTAGAAATACAGGTAGGAAATCAGTTTTCAATCGATATCATCATGGTCATGAAGACAAATATCTATTGCCATAAGTTTTGTACTAGGCAATAAGGCGATCTATTTCTTTAAGGCTAATATGAGATCAAAATTCCTGATATTTCACGTAATATCATGGAATTTCAGAGCCTTTTTGTGTGAAAGAATACATGATGTCAATCGTAGATCAAAATGGAGACTGGTTGACAAGATTGGTATTATTATGCGGAGCACACGTCACTCCTCCGAGAGTTCAATTTCCGCACTGCAGGCATGCACAATTTCTTGCACGGTTTCGACCGTTTATCCCGTTATTAAACTCGTTTAAAGATATTTTACCAAAGTCTAGTTTGTTGAGAAGCAGAGGCGTCTCCAAAAATAATTTCTCAAAAAGAAGGGGACCGGGAAGAGTGAGGTGCAATGAATGCAAATACCCCCCCCCCCCCGAATATGGAGATGATTTTTCAGCTAGCCATCTCATAATGGATGGGGGGGGGGGGGATTTCTCTCATCATGATTTTTTTTTTCTCAAGAGGACTATCTTCAGCTCTCCGAATCCACCTATGATTATAGGTGAATACCCCAAAGTATGAATACAACGTTAACTTTGATATTCATTTATACATTTTTAACATTCTTTTAAACAAATGAGTTATTTGGGCATGTATGTTTCTTTGTCTTTATTTCAATTTTTTTTGGATTGATTATTCATTGATTGATATGTTTGGACAATGTATTGTTTTCTGTCCAAAAATATGTCATGTCTTGATGCATCACAACCAGGTTATCACTGAACACTTGCATATTGTTTTCATCAGCAGATGCCGTTCTTTCAGCGCTTTTGCCACTTTCCTGTTAACTTTTATTTCAAATGTTGTAAAAATCTATCTCCCCGTTTGCTCATAAAACTCACTGAATCCCCCTCCCCCCCCCCCCCCCTCTCTCTCTCTCTTCCAATATATCGGATGGCTTCCATTCATCAGCTTAAGACTACGCCTAAACCTCTTTTTTTTAACAACTTAAAAAAAAAAATCTTTAACAACCTTCCATTTCCAAAATTTGGGCCAGTAGGGATATACTCGAAACCCCAAATCGCAAGGGTTACGCCTCCAATCACACCATTTACAGATGGCGGGCTACGAGTCGCCATAATTCTTTATGCATTTCAGACAGACAAGGATGGTGTGCCAGCGAAAGTTGATTGCCATATTTGTTCTCCATGTCTCCATCGGCATTATGATGGCGAAATGTGGCAAAAATCTAAATTGGTTGTTTTGATGGCATGTAACGCAATCCTACTGGGAATTACCTACTACCGCGGATTTTTTGCCTTGTTGAATGCATTTTGAAGGTCATGTGGCTAAATTTAGGGCTAAATGTATTTAAAAATTATAGATCTTTTAACGATTGTCATAGAGTTTGATCTGGGATTGTCAGAGAGGGGAGGGGCCTCTACAGAGTGTTTGAAATCTTACAATTTCCACAATCGTTGGACAGCTAGGAAGATAATGGATTGCTTCATATTTCAGAGGAAAGAGGTGGGCGATTTTTCTTTTTCATTCGACATTTTGCCTTTTTAAAAACATTAGTCCGTGTTCGCTTCTGCAAATTCTATAATGCAGAGCTCATATCCTTAAAAGGTGTCTTGTTATATTCTTGAAATTACCCCACTATTTCAGTTTTTACTCTCATGTATGTGACGATACAGATTATAATTATGTGTGACTGTGTTCTCATACTAAAACGCGTTAACGTATATCTTTTCCAAATTTTATACCACAAACGCTGATAAATGTGATCTTTAATATGAAAGAAGTGGTCGAATAAAAAATAAACGCCCTATGAAATGAGGCCAGAAAAATGGCTAAAGGCACAGTAATCCCATTGTAAGTGCACTTTATTCATCGTTGAGGGAGCATTATGTACTAAATGTTTGAATTGTCAATATAAATTTCGATGCCTGGAGGTGATCGCATATCTCACGGTATATCCGCATGAGTCATTTTATTGGATTGTCTCAACATGGTTTCTACTGCGGAAAAATCTCAATTTGCATGTATACAGGAATTTCTTCAATTCTTGTGACATTACCGATATAAAATGGCGTGATACGAGGAATATCTGGCTCAAATGCCTATTGAATTCCAACAAGGCAAGTCACAACAAGTGTTTTATTAAAGTTGAATGAAAGATAAAACACAGAAGGGCAATTCCACAGGTTGGTGAACATGGACCTTAAACTTTAAATTTGGTATTTCACTTAGCTATGAATCATTTTTGTATTGCTACATAATTGCAGAAACTTGCGCAAACATTAGTAAACCTTTCATTAGTGGTTCACTTTAAGAAAACATTATTAAAAGTTAGAAAACCTTAAAAATCACTTTTTTTCTGATATTTTGTCTATAAATTGTGCATTTTTAGATAGCTTTTCTGGAAGTAAAATATCCAAAGTTTTTCAAGGATTTATATAAAAATGTAATGTGAGTAAACGTGGAATTGTCTAGCAGTCAAATTAAACCCTCGTATAACAGACGTCTAGTGATGGGGGTTGGTAATTGTAATTAGCTGTCTTCTAGGATAATAACTAGACATATATTTGTTGCTGACAAAAAAGAGCACTATTCATTTTGCTAAGACCTAGCACACCCAGACAAACGTCCAACCCATGGTCAAACCACACACACACGCACACGCGCGCACACATTAGTCATTATATATTTAACATCAATATTAATTACCAGTAAAGTGGTAATTTAAAATAAAGTTGAGTACTGGTCACGCGATTACATTGTGAAAAATAACTGTGTGAAAGCTAATTGGAAAGGTTGCTTATGTAGTAAATTTGGTGTATTCCGTGAGGTTTTTTGGTTTTGAAATCATCGAAATGATATAAAATTGGCTCAGTCTTGCCGGAAGTCACAGGCACCACACAGAAATTAGTTTACGGGACTACACACACACACATGGTCCAAACTTTTCAGCTATTTCTCTTCATATTTCAAATGTAAGGGCACTTGAAGAGCAATCATTTTCAGGGCCTCAGGGGACATTTCTTTTATAATATAATTCCAAACTGACGTAAAGAGAAAGGGAAATCTCACAAATTACTTTTCCTCAGTACCAGAACTCAACCATTTTCTTTAAATGGCCGTTAAAACTTCCCTCCTGCAGACCAATCTCAGATTTTCCATTACAATGTATTTAATTCCAAAAAGGGGAGAGCGCAGTTAAATAGATATCACGTAATACAGAATGCCCTTTTTGGCGCTTTTTTTTTTAAGGATGCGGAGAGTCGTCACTGGATTGAGGCTAGAGGAAGGTGACTGCCAGCCGTCTGCCTGCCCTTCCCTCAGCCTCTCTCCGATCCTATGGAGACATAACCCCCAAATTAATCGAAAAGGGTTACGAAAATCGATCTGGAGAAGGGTGCCTCCGTCGCTGATCCAAGGGAGGGGTGGAAGCGCAGGAAGTGTGCAATCCCAATAATGAACTTCCAAAAGTTCAACGACTCATACTCCTGCGACAATTGCTTCAACCCTGAACCAAATCCTGCACCAAACAGTACACCTTACCCTAACCCTAACCTTGACCTAAAACCCAAATTTCAACCCTGACAGTATCCCCATATCTTTTTAGGAAATAAGGTTCGTAGAATACTACCACAGGACCAAACGTCGCCTCACCCTTCTACCAGGAAAGCATGCATGTATACAGTTTTGTGTACACGCCCTTATTGCGTTAGGGCCAACTTCCATTGTGACGCAAGTCAATGGATGGGAGTGGCAAAGAGGCTTACAGTAAACCCCTCCTCTTTTTCAAAATCCTGGATTCGCAACTGTGACCTGTCCATGTCACGCTCTAAAATGAAAACTCATTTTCTGGGACTGTATTTTTGAAAAGATTTTTCGCAAATCAGCCCAAGGCTGCAAAGGTAATTTGATATTTCGGGAATTGCATTTGAATTCTGCAATATAAGTTTTTCATTATCGGTATGAGGTTTCGATCTTGGCGAGATGTTGATAAAATGTTGACAAGAGGTGAAAATATGCTGCACATGAGCTAGTTGTTTGATTAAGATATAAGCAAGAGATATTTTAAGAAGCGAAGGGAGAAAGCTTTAATATGTTGATGAAATTTGATCAAAGAAAAAAAATGGTAGCTTAGCCTCTTTTTTTTAAAATTCAAAATGATATATTCTTCCCATATGACTGATCTTTCGTTAATGTTTTCAGAACTTAATGTTGATTAATATAACTTTTTAATTTAAAGCTTTTAATCAATAATGTTCCTGGGAATGTATAACGTGAAATCGCGCTTCTGCCTGGCAGTCCCTTACTGGCTATAACTGATACCGCTTCGATGGCAATATATATATTTCTTCTTTTATCATGGAATAATACGTCATTCTTATCTCATTCAATCAATCTTCCATCGGCTATTGGGAGAATTGATGTATGGTCCCAATGGAGGTACCAATCACATGAGCTAATTTAGGCCCAGTGGCTTTTATAGAATAAAGCACCTCTAAGACTGACCTTAATTCCTCACTAAGGATTTCGATCCCGTCATTTTCTTCCAAAGGTTTCAGTTAAGTTGGTATCTCAAGGGTTTTGAAAGTACTTGGAACGGGTGGGGGGGGGGGGGGGGGGATAATAATCTAGGTTAATAAAATCTTTTTGGAGACCCGATGCAGACGTGGACACACGAAGGCGTAGATTCAATTGGACTATTTTTTAGTGTAGTGTTGATGGAAGGGGTGACGCATAATATCTTTGGTCAAAGAGCCGATTGCGTTAAACTCAGTGATTCAAAAGATAAAGTAGATTAAGTGCTAATTAACTGGTAAAGGAAAATGGTCTTAAAGACTTATGACCTAAACTTCTATATAAACAAGAACTTTACTTATTGATATTTAATTATGTGCCAATATCTATGGAAAAACATCAATGTTATATTAAAGGAGAATGAAACCATGGGGAAATATCCATTTTAATGAAAAGAGAGGATAGAGAGAAGCAATTTAAAAAAGTTCCATCAAAATCGGTTACGAAATGAACGAGTTATGAAAGTATGAAAAGTCTCAATTTACTTCTATGGCGATCCGCAAATTGGCAATGTTGCTTCAAAATGGCAGGTTTAGAAGTAGAACTCTTGATATGTTTTTTACACAAAATTTCATATTTTTTCCATTATCTCTAAAGATGCTCCTTGTCTTTTTGTGAACTCAATGTGTTGTGTTAAATGATATATCTTGAGCTAAGAAGGAGACAAGCTGCACCTTGAGAGATAATGGGGAAAATATGAAATTTTGTGTACAAACATATTATTATGGAGAGTTGTACTACTAAACCTGTCACTTTGAAGCAACATTGCCAATTTGAGGATCGCCATAGAAAGTATATTGAAATTTTTCCAACTTTCATAACTTTCTCATTTCGTAACCGATTTGATGGAACTTTTTTAAATTGCTTCTCTCTATTCTCTCTTTTCATTAAAATAGTTTCCCCCCAGGGTTTCATTCTCCTTTAATGTTGTTATTGTATCTATTTTATGTTATGCACTACAATATCATGTTAATATGCGTGAAAACAGTCAATAAATCTGAATCTGAATCTGAATCTGAAAACTTCTACAAACACTTAAAACTAAAGCAAAATAGCAAACAAACAAAAACAACAAGAATAACAAAAGTACATGCTAACCTTTTCCCCTGACTTCGATCTTTGAAAAGAATAGCTTTTAGAGCTTTGAAATCTGTCTTCATCAAACGTAATAAGGAGAAAATTGTAAAGACAGACTTATTTTAAGCGCCATTGATTCCCTCGAGGTCAAATCTGGCAAGTGTTTGTCACAAAAAAGCAACATCTGTCAAAATCCAGCCCGTGGGAGGGCGGACAGTCATGTCAGGTGCCCAGGGGGTAAAAATCTTAACTTCTCGTTTGTCAATTACCTAGATGAATAGATCCTACTTGACCTTCGTGAAAGGTAGGTACCCACTGCCGAGCAAATTAAAGAGCCGTTTGCAAGTTTGTAATCTCTCCATCTCTCTCCCTTCTCTCTCTGTCTGTCCCTGTCCCTCCTTCCCTCTCTCTTTCATTATGTGACTTTTCTCTCCTTTTCTCCCCTCTCTCCCTTTAAAACCGTTCACTCTCATCTTCCCCCTCTATCCCTCTATCAACACAGTCACACCCCCTGCCACACCAAGGAGGTCCTTGGTCACACCCTCTGTCTATCCCTATATCACCTTCTCTCTCTCTCTCTCTCTCTCTCTCTCTCTCTCTCTCTCTCTCTCTCTCTTATATTTATCTCAATCTCTCTGTGTCTCTGTCTCTTTTCCTCACCCTCTCTTCCTGGAAATTTCCAATGATCATAAAGCATAAAACTAACATATTAAACGATGATGATTGACAATAAAAAAGTATTGGTATACTATATGGGACGGGTACAAAATAATTGTGAATTAAAAAAAAAATCAGATTGTTAATTTGAAAATAAGTAGTTTGGACTTGATGGGCTCCTTCCAGACCTTCCAAATCTAGAGGCAGAAACAGAGAAACAATTTGTTTTTACCGTTACACTATTGAAATAACATTTGCTTTATAAGCTTTTGATACCGATTGTCATTTATACTGTATATAGGTAGTCTGTCATTACTTAATAATAAAGCTACCTCCACAGTCTTCTAAAGGCGTTGTTGACATCGGTGCCACGAAATACTGAAATGTAACATTTTTTTAAAAATCCTAAGTGTCGTTTATTTATAATTATGAGCAGATTGACATTACCTAATAGGCTATCTCAATAATTTTCAAATGCCTTTCTTTACGTAAAAACTTTTTTAACAGTGACTTGAACTATTGTAACTAGGTTTTAAATACGGGGCAATCGTACTTATGTTTCAACGTTATCGACAAAATGTATTTTTCGGGGGAGGGGGGGGGGGGGGTGTTGCTTTTAAACAGAATGAACTTAAATGACTGCGATTGCTAACTTAGCCATTAAACCAACTGAAAGAAAATATGGTTTCGTCATTTTCATGTCTAATGATCTTTGCATTACACAATCGGGAAGGAATAGCCATCTTGACCGCTTTTCTAATAAGGAAAGAGGTGTGATGTACACAGCAATTATCATGATTATCTCTGATATAACAATTTTCCAAGCTAATTTAATTTCACGCGGCTCCATTACACAAGACCTTAAACCCGATACCCAATTATACATGAGAAAGTAGTACAGAAATCGACCTCTAGATTGGTTTACATGTTTCGGAATACCTTGCCAAAGTAAGCGATATCATTCGTGTTAGTATACACTTTGTTGATCTATGTCATGTCCCGTTTTTCCAAGTGCGTGCTTAATTTGAAACCTAGAAAGAAAGTAGAGTGGTATCGTTATCATAATAGAATACCCAGAAGCTTTTCGTGAGACTGCATTACAAATACAGCCGAAAAATATTTTTTTCTACACATTTTCAACACATTTTTGACATGTTTGGTACTGACATTGTTTTTGTTTTGAAACTCTTCAATGAAATAAATAATGCAATTTTTGAGAGATATTCACAATTTACATAATTTAATTTTTACATTAAAAACGTTAATAGCATAACTAGAAAGGCGCTTCATGCCCTCATGAGATTGTCGAGTCTCAAATATGTACATGTTTAAAGTCCGGCTCACGCGAGGAGTCATTTGTTGACGTTAGGACCGCGTCAGTGACTTGTACTTTCTTTTGCGCGTCCAGAAAGAGTGATATCGTTTAAATATTGATTGCAAAATGAGCAGTGCAAACAATACTTCAATTCCTATCCACCTTTCTACCTTTCTCCTTGCTGTTCTGTATCACCAATATGCTATTTATGTATTTTCAATGACGCTATTTAATTCGTGAATCTATTTTCAATGACGCTAGATGTATTTTCAATGACGTACATTATTTTGTGCTTCCAGCATATCAATGCATATACATTATATACGTATGTACTTAGTAATGGCATGTGCAGTCATCTGTAACTCTCTTATATCCTCATTCCTTCTTCTTCTTCTTCTTCTTCTTCTTCTCTCTCTCTCTCTCTCTCTCTCTCGCTCTCTCTCTCTCCCCCTCTCTCTTTCTCTCCTTCTCTCCCTCTCTCTTCAGTTCCTATCCACCTTTCTCCCTTTCTCCTTGCTCTTCTGCATCACCAGGACCCGCTCTACTCCCCCGTAGTAAGATTTTATTTAAATTGTAAGGGCTCACAAGGCGTCAAGCTTCTGCTTATCTTGGAGCTCTTAGTTCTGTTAGAAATACGTTTCTGTGATCATATTATATACTAGGTACTTGTATTTCTATGCAGAACTGAATAAATGAAATGAAATGAAAATGAAATGAAATAACTGGCGTATGGCATAATTGCATCTGCAGGCTCTAAAAGCGCAGGTACTGACGCAAATAAAATGACGCCTCTTGTGAGGCGGGTTTAATGCGCATGTATTTTGACGATGCAAATCTGAAAGACTCGCTTGTGGAGACGCTTCTAAAAAGTCGATTCTGCTAATAAATCAGACGGAAAAACATAAACCAATTATCGATCACTAGAGAGTGACATGGTTATCGTCGTCTGCTTGAAAGCTAATCCGGTCTATTTTAACTTTCAACAAAAGTTACCCGCCGTTTTTTTTGTTGTTTGTTGTTTTTTTTTTTGTTCGTCTTGGTGCATCTTCAGGTCTACTTGTTTGATGTTGAGTGTCATCTTGCAATGGCAAGATCGATATAAACAGAGAATAAAGTAATGGTAAAGGAACGTCACTGACTCACTTCCTTCGGTCAACAGCTAAAATTTAGTTTTTCTTTTCTGAAACACGCTTAGTGACTAAAACAGTTTTGTTCTTCAATGACCATTCAAAAACAGATTTTAGGGCTCGTTGTGAATACTAATAATGTCAAATGATTGTAAAGGTTGTAACTTTTACAGAAGTTTTCAACTATAGTGCGTATTAAAAAAGTTTAATACGATAGACAACCTTATTATGCAAACTTGTTTCATGAATATTATTCTTTTTGCATTTTAACACGATAAAAACTACTTTCGAAAAATAAACTCAAGGGCAATTTCAAAGGCCTATTGTACTGCCCATAGAAATCTTGTTCGGATTACGTAATACGCCATTGTAATGTTCGCACATTTCTAAAGGTGATAGACAGGGCTATTGAAATTGTCTTGAGTTTATTTTTCGAAAGTAGCTTTTATCGTGTTTTTTGTTTGTTTGAGGGTGGGGGGAGTTAAAGTATTGTTTGTTTGTTTGTTTGTTTGTTTGTTGTTTTTTTTTGCACGGTCTTACTTTTCTTATTCTACGGGTTTGATTTAAACACATAATGTCTCATGATTCTCTTTAAATCCCTCCCCATTTTTGAATCAATGGATTTGATACATTCAACACAGCCTTTAAAAAGTAATTTCCTAAAATTAAGCAGACTTCTCATCTTTCGATAATCCACTTAATTGTACATTAGTTGGTGGAGATCATCTTGAATATTTGTACTCTCTAAATGTAAAGGAGTGAATTTGTCACTCTACATTGAGAGTGAAGGAACTTTCACTCCTCATTGAGTGGTGAAGCACTCTCGTTTGAGGGAACATGCCGATATTCCTTCAGCAACCGTCTCACTCACTGGCAGCGTGAGCCCGTGTTCCACTCAATATCATATATGCTGACTGAATTTTTTTCACTCGTGAGCAACGAGTGACGCAAGGCAACCAATGACAAGCCGGTACGTCCCACAAAGAAAGTGAAGAAGCCGATGGTGTATCGAGGCTCGAAATCGAATTCCACCAAGGAGAATCAGGCACATACGTACTACACATTGGGGCATGATAATTTCTCAACATGGTGACCATGCGTGACCATGGATTTGGTGACGAAATCATCCGGATGTTGGAAGGTAATGCATGCACTGCAGGGTCCAGTGTTCAGAGACCAGCATATTGCTGAGTGAGCCACCCTGGGGTTTTTTTTTTAAATCGAAAAATTTAATATGTCAAATATGTTAATGCTGTTAACAGTTTTTTGAATACGAACTGACTGCCCTTGAAATCCATTGTCAGTGTCATTTCTTTGTTGTGAACAAAACCACAGGCACCACTCTTGAAAAAGTGTGGTTAATACTCTTGAGACTGAGTTGATGATTTCACTCAGAAAGGAGTGAATTATCTCCATTCTGTCCCCATGATTGATATCATTTTCAATCTTTAAAGGATTGGTGTTTCATTCTTTCCTGAGTGAAATAGTCAAGGTTGTCCATCATTTAACTCCTTGTGAGAGTGGATTTTCACTCTCTTTTGAGTGCTTTTTCACTCTTTTATATTAAGAGAGTATGGATACTGTCTAGGTGTGTGTGCGCGGGTGTGTTTGTGTATGTGTGAGTATATGGGTGTGTGGGTGTGCAAGTGTGTGTGTGTTGAGGAGGAGAAGTAAGGATGTTAATATGTTGTGCGCATAGGGGATACACAGCGCAAAGATTTTCATTCTGAGTGTCTAACTAAGGAGCTAAATACGAATCAAGAGAAACATGAACTTATTTAGGGTTATACCGTATGTTTATCATGTTAATATAATGCTATTTCTTAACGTGTCTGCGTTAATTCCGTAAGTTATATTATAATAGTAATTTGTCTCACTATAAAAAGTGATTGAAAGAGATGGGTTTTAAAATGGAACCATATGTACTGACCCTAAAAGGAAAGTCGCCGTATACGGCTTAATAATAATCAAGCGGCCCCTTCAGAGAAACCAAATACTGCTACAGCAACTTGAATCAAGAACTATGCTATAAATCAAGTTCCCAAAACACACAGTTGGCTAGTTAAGTTGAACTTTTGTAGTATGTGCATGGTAATTTGATTTTTAGTGTTTTTTTGTTTTTTTGTCAGTTTGAAGGCATTGATTTGTCGCTGCTCCTTTTTTTTTATATAAAGAAGAGAAGATAAAATGTGCTGGTAGAGTAAATTCGTTCATAACTATGATGTTATAACTATATACATCTATATTTCATGAAATGCATCACAGTACAGTAGGGGACTCTCGTGCATCAGCATCAGTTAAATTGGTAAAGCTGTGGAAAAATATCGCTTTAGTTATCAATCAACATAATCAAGATGGATATGATTCGAGCAGGGGAGCCCACAGCATTACTAGTTCTTATTTGCCTGCTTTCATTTCCACAAATGATATCGAGTGGTGAGAATAAATTTTGGCCCTATGTTTTGTTGTTGTTGTTGTTGTTGTTGTTGTTGTTGTTGTTGTTGTTTTTTTAAAATCTTTTTGATGGAAATAGTCATTCAAGTATATCAACATATAAATATTTATACGTTGGTATGATGCGATATGCCCAACCAGGATGTAACAAAGGGCTTACGAGGCAAGGGGGTGGTGGTTTCGACAAAAGCTTTAAAATATTATATGATTTGTCGCTGCTCCCTTTTTATATAAACAAGAGAAGATAAAACATGCTGCTCCGGATAATTTTCTCATAACATAACTATGATGTTATAACTATAATATATTTCACGCCATGCATCACAGTACAAAAGGGGACTTTCGTGCATCAGCATCAGTTAAATTGGTAAAGCTGTTAAAAAAAACCCATTGCATTAGTTATCAATCAATACAATTCGATCAATCATTCAATTCGAGCAGGGGAGCCCAAAGTATTACTAGGTCTTATTTGCCTGCTTCCATTTCCTCAAATAATATCGAGTGGTGAGTATAATTGTTGGCCCTATATTTGTTTTATTTTTTCCATTTTGAAGGCAATAGTCATCAAAGTATATCAACATATCAACAAACGCTGATATGTTGCGGCATGCCTTACCAGTATATTACAAAAAGGCTTAATAAAGGCTTAATAAAGCGTAATTAATTGTCATTATTTTGTTTTGGCTTTTTTGCGTATCTTGCAAGCAAGCAGAATTTGAAGGAAAAAAGGGAAAGTTAATATCTAGGCAATCCCCCCCCCCAAAAAAAAAAAAAATTAAAAAATTTAAAAAAATCCAGCCCTCAATAGGCTTTTTTATTAGGTCAAATAAACAAAAACTCAAATAAACCACAATATTTTTATATTTCTCTCATTTTCGTTCATACAAACAAAGATTGAAGTGACTGTCATTTAGTAAAAATTTGTTATGCCGCAGACCCGATGGAAAATAAATATATTTCTCAACCTCATATTTGATTTTTTTTTTCTTCATAGCGATGATAATTGGAATTTTGTTATTGAGCTTTTGTACAAACAGTTGTTGCTTAATCAAAGTTACCATGCAATTTCAAGCATCATTTCTCTTATCCTCAAAACAAAATATATATATATATTTTCTAAAATAACTTATCTGTATTCAAGAGCCTTCATTTATCCATGTTGCTTCATTTATCCAGATTGATTTACTGAAGTCAAATTTATAAAAGAAATGTATAATGTCTTCCAGCTCCCTTTTTTACAAAACGAGCATTTTTCGTTACTGATTGTTTTTGTCTTATTTAGTTGCTTGTTCAAGAACAGAATCCTGTTTAATACTGTCTTATACTGAAAATATGAGGAGTAAAACGAAATATTAAGATATGATATTTCTGCATTTTTGAACTTTCAAGGGTGTAATCTGAATGACGTTCCCATTTCGAGCGTATTGAGGGTATACATTTCGTTTTTCAAAGAAGAGTTTTGTAGATGTATCTACATCCTTGTAGGTCATGTACTAGTATTTTGATAAGTGAAGACATTAATGGATCAACTATATTTCTTTCACTTTTTTCAATGTACATTCAGTTTCCTTGATTGATTTATTTATTGCTTGACTTAAAGAATAATAAGACAAATAATTCAGTTTGAAGCAGAATTTTTGTTCACGATTCAACGAATTCCCCTCATCATTAATCAAGTCATCAATACATCTAATGCCTTTTTCATAGCAAGATCTAAAAATAAAGATTTTTGCCCAATTTGGATACAACTATTTCTCCACAACGGATAAGTTAAGCAATCATTTCCCTCTGCTCGACTCAATGAAGACAAAGCTTGAAATACATCTTTCCAAAATGGATTAACAACTTCGTGAGATAATATAAAAATATTCATCACCAAACCCTACTACGAATGTTTTTGATAAAAATGACTGCATTAAATGATTAACATCATTAAGTATACCTAAAACCATTCTACGAATCCATGTAAGCTTTAGACTTGCTAAAAAACTTCTTGCATTTTAGGACCCCTTCTGCATATGTGCCAAAAACATGTTTCATATTAATTTTATCTTGCTTATTCTTCCATATAAAATTAAAGAACTTAACGTTTATGGTTTTCATTGACGGAGTAGGAATTGACATAAACGGATGATTAATCTGTGGTAATAGTAATGATTTAGCAACTGTGACTCTTCCAAGAACCGTTATGTTACGTTTGATTCAAGAAATCATCTGGCGTTTTACTTTGTCAAAAATTCTGTCATGATTATAACCACTTATTTGTCAGTAACAACATGAAAGTCTGTAGCAAGGTAACGAACAACAAAAAAAAAATCATTGTGCACAAAATTCACTCGTCTTCCTTCTAGTTCCATATCTTCATTACATTTTTAGGTACCAATCCAGAGGTTGTTGTTGTTTTTTTTTTTGCATATCAATCTTCAGCCAACTCCAATTTCCGAATGAATCCAAAACATGTAGTACAATACGGAAAATAGCAGCTGTGCCATCTAGAAACAATATTGTGTCATCTGCATACTGAAAAATCTTATATTCTTTTGAACTGAAAGAAATTCCTTTCACCGAGTGTGAATCTCGAATTAACATCAAAGGAATTTCTGTATATAACAAAAACAAGGAACGCTAAAAATATGCTGCAAAAATATGTAGAAAAATATGCCCTTAGGCCTTCGAATTACCTCTTATATATCATTATTTCGTATCACACAAAAGTAGGCAAATTTTAGCGCCACATTTTTAGAGAAAAAAATTACAGCATCTTAAGGAAAAAGGCGCACGTTAAAAAAAAAAAAAGAATCAGAATTTCGAGATATAAACATGTTTTCTCGTCATTTCCAGCGTCCAGGATACTTTAAGACCTTACCCCCTTCTCGATTAACGAAAGTTTTCTTGACTTTTGTAATGTTGCTTTGCAGATGTACCTGGAAGTCTTGTCCTTCTAGGGAAGGGGCGCGCCAATGAGGGTGCCGTTCTTGTTAGGGATTCCATGAGAGAAGATTTTAATTTCCTAGCGGCAGATGGATGGACCTTAATGAACGCATAGGTTGTATGTCGCCAGGTCGGATACCAGGCTGCTTTTGAAAGGGTTTACCAGTATGTTCCACATAAACTGGTTGGAGAAGACTCATTTGAATGCAGAGGCGATGAAACAACCCTTGGCCAATGTGCAAGGAAAAATGCTACGTTTAAAAGCGGGGGAGTGGCTGGCGTGTTGTGTTATGGTAGGGTGAATTCTGAACGTTTTTTGTTTGTTTTCAGAAACTCGTACCTTCAACAGCCATATTTCAGGGGAAAAGCAAAACTGTCCATTTTCTCTTCACATCCCCCCTCTCTCTCTCTCTATCTCCATTCTCTCCCAATCTTCTCTTTCTTTTCTTCTTCTGTCCCTCTTCTCTTTATGTTCTCTGTCTCCACATGTTACTACATATATATATATATATATATATATATATATATATATATATATCTATAACTTGGTTCACGATATGTGGAAGTCATATTCTGGGACAAAATTGAGAATTTGTATTATCAGTATAAACAAAATAATTGGTTAGTTGTGAGGGAAACAAACTCATGACGGAGTTGCTTATTTGTCTAGTTTTCCCTAGTAATTCATGTGTGAAAAGATTCAACATTTCTCATTATTTGTCCGATTTTTAACCTTTTTGGATAGATTTCTCTGATTTTGCTGCTTAAAACCAGGTAATTCTTGGACCGGACTTCACATGTTCCCCTTTAATTATATTGGGAGTTCTGAGACATACATTATACTACTTATTTTTGGTATATTAGATTATAATGTGATTTAAAACATTTCCCCTAAATTGAGAATGGATTTATGATAAATTGAAAAACAGAAACTAAAAATGTTATCATGGTAATCATGGTTATAATCGTTTTGATGATGTTATACACTGAATCATGGAGACAGCCGATTTCTATGTCTGACCTCCCTCCCATTTCCTCTTTTTTGAATAAATTTTCCATAGATAATGCAACCAGTTTATCCAAGTACCCATTCTTGGACGGTGGAATGGAAGCTTTAAGGATCGCACAGGATCCTGACAATCCTAAATGGCGAATTCTTTGCACCAAACCAGATTCATTATTCCGTCAATTAGCTTGCCAGCAAACGGGGCGACTAGTCGCACTGCCTGCAAGGGACGGAGGGCCATGGGGAGATCTGTTGTTGACGACCGAGAGAGAACTGTGCATGGCCCTGGAGATACACAACTGTAATACCACGGTACATGAAGTTAAGAATGAACAGTGTTCCAGTTATAGACTGGAACCAATATTCTGTGATTCTCAACTGGGTAAGAAGTATCCTGATGTTCATCCTCTGCCTGCAGTCATCCCTTGCTGACATTGGCGTATCTAGAGGATTATGCCACCCGGGGAAAAAATTAAATTGCCACCCCCCCCCCCCCCTCCCTGCACAAGCTTATCTATGTTATTGTAAAAGAGAGGGAGCAAAGCGATCGAGCAGTAGATTATGTTTGCAATTTTAACCCTCAAAGCAATTTCTTACGCATTTTACCCAAGAAAATTCGCAATTGAGCACTGCAATCTAGGGATAGAAATTCGAATTTTGAACGCTGATAAACGGTTTTCTATTCGCGTCCTTCTTAAATGGGGCACAAAATTAACTAAAACCCGTGAGAACTAGTCGAATAATTTAGCGAGGCAACATAAAGTTGAGATTTCTGTCAAATGTTGAACCTTCGCAAAAGCTATTTCATACACTTTATCCTGTGTTGAGGGCGCAGTGTTAAACAAGAGGCTAATAAACCTGGCATGACAGCGAGCAAAGCAACGAAAATTGCATTTTATCAACTATGAACCCTTTATAAATGCTATTTATAGAGTATATCCTTTACTAGCGCGCGAAATTACGAGATCCTGGAACGACATAAGCGAAGAAGCAAAGCAACTGAGCTTTAGAAAATTTCAGCATTTCAAATCCTCAAAAACATGTATTTCTAATGCATTTAAACTTTTGCTTTTTTTGCGCCCCCTTCAAGTGCACGTGCCCATCCTCCCCCCCCCCCCCCCCTCGTAGATACGCCACTGGTTGTTCATGTTGTTGTTAAAATGAATCTTTTTTTAGCACCTTTTTTCAAGCCATGATAACATAATGTTTGCATATAGGCGATCGACCATGAAGTCCACTTACCTGTACCAAACTCTCAAAGGTGTTTTCTAGTATATAAGTAGAATTTATTTTATTCTGAAGCTGTATGTTAAGCCCATTTGTCTATTTGTCATTTTTCTTTATTTCTTGTAAAATGGGGCGGGGTATATATAAAAATATGCCATTTCTAACAAAATCACTTCAAAGTACAAAATAGTTGTTGCACGCTGAATTGTCGTGTGACACCGCACAGCGGTATTGATTTTTTACCATATCGTTGCCTAGTCGAACGTATTTTTTTTCTTCAAATTTTCAAAATCGTATTTATTTCATTTCCAACAGAAAGAAAAGACAATGGCATTACAGATATTATTACAGAAAATATGAAAAATATATGTACAAATTCATTTTTTTTATAAGTGTACAAGACAAAGTACACTGAACATATAAATAAATTATTATAATGAATTAATAAAAGAAATTCTTAATTTCTGAAGAAATGTGGGGGATCCACTAAAAAGCAATGCTTGTAATTTGTGGATCCCAAATGACAATATTCATTTGAAGTCATGAAGTAATATGTAGCCTCTGAGCGACATGAGAGATGAAACTATATAAATAATTGTTTAGTCAAAATCAACATTTCTCCATTAACTTCCTATTGACAAATATCTGCAGGTTATCGTCTCCTAGGACATCTTGCTAATATCTGCGAAGAAGACCTCTGTCAATACCCTAAAATTACTAACATGACACATCCGGACAGAAGAAGTTCTTGTTATTGCGACCCGAGCTGTGAATTTTATAAGGATTGCTGTTTCGACTATGTGACAGAATGTCTCTTTGGTTTCAATTCTTCAATAGTTCTGAATAATTTTGGTTATAAGTGGCCTATTCAATGTGCTTTAAACGGCAGCAAACAAATACTCCCAAACAAAATTGACAAAAATCAACTTGCGTGTTTAAATGTCAAGGTCAACAATGAAACAAGGCAATTTTTCTTGGTCGCCAAATGCCATAAGGAGTGGTTAGATAGGGAGAATATAAAACAAAATTGTGAAAACAACTGGAACGACACAGGTCCACCGGAATTATTGATACCTTTTGTTGACTTAGAATACCATATTCATTACAAGAACCGATTCTGTGCCCAATGTAATGGACGTTTTCAAAATGACAATGCAAATACAACTGTATCACACTTTCAACCAGTGATGTCATGGCAAACTGATTCTGGATTATCAGTAGATGGATGTCTAAATCTTATACCACCCAACGGCAGGAATATTCCACGCCGTTGCACAAACACCGTTTCAAGTTGCCCATCCGGTTTTCCGGATCAAGACCTGGTAAGGGTATGTTCATCGTACGTGTCAGCAGTACGGTACGATGATGTGATGTACCGAAATGAGCATTGTGCAAAATGTAATGGTCATCAATACCCTGTCATGGATAATAGATGCACTTTCCTGCCAGTGCCCTTATCCATACATTATACAGCCAATTTCGAATTGGAGGCTTTGCCTAGTTCAAACTTTGTTCAGCTGATTTGGGCACCCGTACCTATGTGTCCACCTGGTTTTCATGGTTATTCAGAAGGATCGTGTGTACCTGACTATCAGTTCATCATGAGCGAACACCAAATGAGCTGTTCATCATTCCAAAGAGTTCTGTTTGCTGAGTGGTCTTCGGACGTTCTCTGGAGAAGCTACCCGACTGAATGCCTTCTTGAACATTATGGTAAATCATCACCTGCATATAGTGTGATTAAAGATGCTCTTTCCCCCGACTGGTCTTTAACCTACTACACTGAATCATCGTTTATGATATCAATTACTGGTTGGACGACATGGGACATATCTTCAAATTTAACTTTTGACAGTTTTAAAACAACGCTTGAAAGGGACTTCCCGTCGTTGGATCGTCATTGCAACGTCATTTCTGCTTCCATAGAACGAATTTGCAAAGTGGGACACACAGGACTCAATATTTCTTCTTATGAATGCCATGGAACAATCATAGATGACGTAAGCAATGCAGGCGTTACTGTGATTAGTAACGAAACGTATATCATCTTAAACGAATCTGTTTACTCATTGATTTTTGTCAAGGATGTCTCCCGTTTATCAAGCTCAAAAGATCCTGTCCTATCTTGGTCTAACTTCAAATCAGCTTGTGTGCAGCCGATGAATACGACTTTTAATCCACTTTGCCACACGATATCTATTCCGCAATTATCCTATGAACTGGTAAAAAGAAATGGACTTGTATTAGCACGGTATAGAGGTCTCACCTTACAACCAAACGAATATATGTTGTCAGGGAATGACAGTCTAATAGTTTGTGAACTGTCTGGATTCTTTACATTTACAGAACAACAGAAAATCGTTGGTCGAGTGTTTTTCACCTTCAATTTTATTGCCATGTTCTTGACATTCATCACATATTTGGCTTTTCCTCCCATTCGAAATCTCCCCGGTCTTTGTATCATGACTCTTGTCATGAACCTTATGGTTGTTTTCGTTCTCATGGAATATGTGAATGACTTCGTCATGGACATCCCTTGGTTATGCACAACTGCTGCAGTCCTGTCGCATTATGCCTGGCTCGCGGCTTTTACATGGATGACGCTCCTTGCTTGGAATCTTGCCCGCACTTTCGCACTTCCAACGGGTTTCCACAGACACCGCAGTGATGGACACCGATACTTGCGTCTTGCAGTGTTCGGGTTTGGTTTACCAGCACTGATAGTTCTGCCCTGCCTTGCAATCGATCTCTGTGAATGCACTAGTCTGCCGATATGGTACGGAGCAGGTCTATCATCCTGCTGGATTAACGATGCTTGGGCAAGCTTGGTTGTCCTGCATGTTCCGATGCTCATCAGCCTGGCACTCAATGGTATCTTCTTTACGATGACTGGCATTGGAATCACCAGAAGCAGAAGAGACGCTAGATTAGCCACATCGGAAAGGACCAAGGCAGCACTGGAGCAGAAGTTCACAGCAATGCTTACTTATCTTAAGGTAGGTCCTGAATAATTGTTTGATTTCGAAAATTGTTATTAAGAAAAGAAAGTTTTGTTCTTTGCAATATTGTGTAGTTTACATTGATTTCAAATTTATATCAATAACCCCCTCCCCCAACAAAATTTTATTGGTACGAGTAAGTTGAGAAAGATTCGATAAAAAATAAGGTCTAATTATTATAAAATTTAATCGTCATTACTCAAGGCGGGGACTCTACATAGGCACCTGATGGAGGGGGGGGGGGGCAGTGCCCCCAATATAATCGGGTAGGGGGAATCCAATTTTTGGCTCCCCCATGGGCCCCTTGGAATTTTTTTTAAAATTTTGTTTACGTGTAATAATTTTGTATAATAAGCTTTGGTGGCGCTCTAAAATAAAAACTTTCAGCATTTAAATTGTTTTTGTTTTGTTTTTTTCGCCCGGTGCTACGCTTCTTTGAATGTCAATAGACGCAGTGTTTCTTAACATTATAAAAGGATTTCTACTATAGCCACCAGGGGCGGTATTCAAATCAAAACGCGCATTAAGTTAGCATTTTACTTAGCATTTGAATTAGCTACGTAGACTGGCTTAACTCGTATTCAGATCAGATTTAAGCACTTTACTTTAGCAAGCCGACTATATCCATTGTGACGTCAGATATCCAGTCCAAAAACATGCGCAGTAGATGCGTCACAGTAGATGTGCGCTTATATGATCTGCTTGTGCGCAGCTTGTACTGCATGAAAGCCACATACCTGCCGATCAAGTTATTAGGGTAAAATACTTCACCAAATTATTCAGTTGAATACCAAAATTGTTTAAGTATTTTATCTCGGCCGAAAACTAAGTAAACTACTCATATTTTCATTCTTAAGTATTGAACTAAATACAGGCCAAGGAGCAGATGCTTTCACCGGAAAGAATTACTCAACTTTGAAGATATGATTTTTCTCTTTTATATGACATCACAGAAGCCATAAAGCGATAACGATAAAAAAGAACTATAACTAAAAAGGTTCCCAAATTGTCTCCTGAAGTTTTTGAGGATATTTGATATACATGTATTATTGTTTTTCCTTTTCCCAACTCACCGAATTTCCGCAAGCCTCCGAAAACTAGTTTATAGGATTGGTAGTACAGACTGATCCGATGGAAAATGGGAGCTAATCATTTCATTAATTTGATGTGACGTCATGCAGCTCAGCATAGGCACTGCCTCTCCAGGTCCAAAAGAACATTCGCTTTTACAGTCAGACCCAACTTTGGAAAACCGAGTACACGTATATACTCCGAAAACGGCGTATGAATATAAAGCCCTCATTGTTCATTGCGAGGCAGTGTGTACAAAAGGCATGAGGAAAATTTTGCAAAGTCAACCTGCCAACGATAAATATATATATTTAAAAAATAATGCTGCTTGTCAATTATCTTCAAAATCCTTGAATGATTCGTCACATGAAATGACTTTCAAATGACAAACATTTGAAATAGATATATCCGCAGCATTATTTTGGGAAAGTATGTTATCAACAGCAGGTCGACATTGCACGATTTCCCCCATGCCTTTTGTACACTCTGTCTCGCACTGAACGATGAGGGCTCTATATTCATCTTGCTCCATACGCCGTTTTCGGAGTATATACCTGTGCTCGGTTTTCCGGAGTTGGATCTGACTGTATTAGTGTACGCGTTGTTTTTAAATCTGTAATTGTTCACATTTAAACAGATATCCTCCGTCATGGGCTTTACATGGATTGTGGGGTACATCGCACACTTTTCAGGAGTCGGTGCTCTGTGGTACGTATACATCATCCTGAACTGTGTCCAAGGGATTCTCATCTTCATTTTCTTCGGTTGCAGCGCCCAAAGCAGGAAGTTATGGCGCAATAAGCTATCCCGTGTGAAATCCGGACGGAAGGGGAGAAGTATGCAGTTGTCCTCTATGGAGAAAACAAGAAGCACACGCATATAACACTGGACACTAGTATTACGACTATCATGACTATGATCATGATGATGAATCATAAAGCTTGCGAATATAAAACCGCATTAAAAAAAAAAAAAATGCGGCGACAGAGTAAAGCCACGAAGCCCAAGTCACACTACAGGTACGACTGGTCGCCAACTTCCGACAACCAGTGGTAGGTAGTTAGGTGTCAGATGGTCTTTTAGTCTTTAAAAGGTTGTCAGTGGTCGGCGATTGCCATTCGGGGCATTTTGGTCGGCTGAAAGTTTACGTTTGCTGCGTCGAAATCCTTTTGCCGACCAAACTGGTCGTGGGAAGGTTTTTCTTGGTTTTCCAACGGTGAGCGACAGTTCTCAGACTGATTGCCAACTGAACGTCGACCAATCTCCAGTAGGCCTACTTGCTCACTATCGCAAAAAGATTTCTGGTGGAGAAAAGGTGGGCAGGTGATCACCAAAATATAGAATGATCAGTCGCCGATTAATCTCCGAACGTTTGCCCGATCACTGGCAACCCTTTTAAGACTGTCAAAAACCTCTCTGCTACCTTTGACAACCAACTAGCGACTGTTGTCGGAAGTCGGCAACCGGTCTAGTGTGACTTAGGCTTTACGTGTAAATGAATAGTTGGTGGGTGGGAAAAAGTAGCTGAGAGCAAAAAAAAAAAAAAAAAAAAAAAAAAAAAAAGGGCCTCTAACTCACTGGTCTGTGCATTATGGGATTAATATTTAAAGAAAAATACTCTACCTGCTTTTATCTTATTTTGCCGGAGGTTTAGATCGTCGTGTGTTAACGAGACTTTAATCAATCTCCATGAAATAAATTTATGTGAATGTAATTTTTTAATGTAAGTGGTACAACGTCTTAAATGTGCTATGCATAGTCTAAATTGGGTAAAAATTTAAATCTTTAACATATATATAGGCATATGCCCTTACAATCACTTAAGTCAACTTTTATGCATCATATACTTTTCTTACTGATATATAATTATGTGCCTCTATATGGAAAAAAAAATCATTGTTATATTATTGTTGTTATTGTATTTATATTATGTTATGTAATACATTAGCATGTTGATATGACTGAAAATACAGTAGTGAATAAATTTGAATCTGAATCTGAAATAATCAGCGTAAGACCTATCGTAATTGTAGGGGTGTATGAGGGATTAACCCACATTTATGATATTGGGTTTGAAAACATAACATTTGAACTAAGTTGATTAATAATCGGGAAAATAAAAAAAATGTTGTGTTTCTTTCAATATGAAAAATGAGTTCTACCACAATATGAAACTAAAATTTGTGAGAATGCCCACTATATAACGTAATGAGCAATTTGTTTTATAGGCCATGTCAACTGTGTTTGATCTTTTGAGAATTTAAATATAATTTGGGAATTATAACCTTGGTACAATTAGCCTTAAAGTGATTTGGTAACTTTGTAGAGGCTTGATAAAATCTGAGCTGCCTGGCTTTACATGCTATCAGTGTATGTAATATGGTGTAAAAATGAAGCCCAGGGGGGAAAAGCACTTCAAAATCATCATGTGCTTCACAAATGTAAACATATTCAAGTGACCGGAAATGCCAGACTCATTTTCCCCCATAGACTCAGTGTTAGACTAAAGTGTATGGCCATACGCTTTCATAAATGGGAGTATTCAGTCATAGATATCTTAATAATTGCATTATATATTTGAAAACCTTTCTATGCCTGGCTATTTATTTATCCTTCTGAACATCATTATACAAGACAGATATCAAAATTCAACAATTTATTAAATCAAGCCTCCACAAAGTTATCGAATCCCTTTAATGCTTAATATAACAATTATCTCCTCTTAACCAATATCGCATGTTGTAATATTCGATTGTAATTTTCCCTCAACTCATTGTATATTGGCAACATCTGCTGCATTGTATTTTGTTCTTAACTCATATTACATTGTTTGGTAATGGGGTGTAATATTGAACTGTGATTTTTAAAAACTAATAGTAGCATAGTATAACATGTTTTTGCTCTTAACTCGTATAAATGAATAATTACAGTGTGATATTCATTTGTAAATCTATTTGAACTATTTGCATATTAATTAGTATCTCTTGCTGAACATGCAAAACCCATGTGAATGAGTCATACTCAATTGGATTTTGTAAATTAGCATAATCTATTACACGTCTTCATTTCCAGAACTCCTATAAATTAACGATAGGTTGCAATATTCAATCTTTAATTGTTTCACCTCAATGTATATAATCAAAATGTACTACGTAAATCGTATTTTGCTCTGAAATTCTATAAATACATCGTAGGGTACAAGTTCGATTTGCAATTTGTGTCAAATTTCTGCTCTGAACTCATATTACATTGTTTAATAATGAATGTTATATTTAAATCATTGTATATTAGCACAATTTACAATAAGCATTTACAATTAGCAATTACATTTTGTTTTGTTCTGAACTCTTTTCTGAATCATAGGTTTAAACAAATAGTATTTGTTTTTAACTTGTATAATAGCATAACCTACCATATTGTATTGCAAGTGCTCTAAACTCATTTGAATTATGAATGGGGTTTAATACTTGAATACAATTGTAATTTGTCTTCAGCACATTGTTTATTTAGCATAATCTAATACCTTACATCTTCTTAATTACTCATTTAAGATAACTTTGTCGGGATGAACAGGAAGTATGATAACGTTGAGCTAATAACAAATCGATAAGATCGGGCTGCTACACCGTCGGGAACCGCTTATGACATCAACGTCACTCGATCCATTAGCTGGTGGGGACGAAAAAAAAGAAAGAATGAAATCTTGTCTTTTAAAGTAACCAACATACAACGCCTGCTTCATTAAAATGCACCGATTAAAACGTGAAGGGACACAATATATATGTGTTTGTTGGATTATCTAAGTTTTGGAATAAAATGTCTTTCTTATAGGGTTTCTATTCTGTTTATTATTTTATTTTTTTCTATATATGTTTCGTCTTTGTCAGCATATTCACATCATGTACGCCATTTTGTAAAAGAAGCAAGCTCCAACTAGAATGTCTCTCTCAATTCACAACTCCTAGATTGAAGTTGTGGTGACGGAATCGCATTTCGTGTGAAACTTCCTTTAGTTTAAATTTGAATTGTTTATGATGTCTTAGATGCAGGGGCGGATCCAGGATTTTGTAAATGGGGGGGGGGGGGGGGTGGGCGCACACAAATCTCCGAAAATTTTCTGACAAGCAACAAAAAAAAAAAGCAAACAAAAAATGTTATCAGTTTCAAAAGGGGTGGGGTACAATTTCAAAAAGAGGGGGCGCATTGTACACTTTTCTTTCAAGGGGGAGGGTGCACGGGTTGGAAGTGCCCCCCCTAAATCCGCCACTGTTAGATGGATTGTTTGGATCAACGATATATAACCAAACGGCAACTTGTGCTGGGAATCATTAACCCCACCGATAGAATAAAGTGGTGTTTCAATTAGACTACGGTAGCACATGTTTACATCGCCTTTGTTCATACGGCCATTTTGTTTTATCGCTGTACGAATCAGAATTATCATAATGAAGGAGCCTCATGGATTGCACTTATAAGGTAACAAAAAAGTTTCCAGTAAGTGGTGTACAAAATTAGTTAGTCGGCCCTTTGACCTGGGGCTGCTTTCAGCAATGACCTTTTACTCGGATCCTCTTTCATGCAATCACTTATAAAAGTAATCCCGAAATCAGATTGACCTTACCAAAGGCTACAACGGCGTTCATCGGTATACTGTAATCACAGAAAGGTAATTTGCTGCAGCCCCCGTGAGTAAATCTCCGACGCAAGATGATTCTTTTTCGACTAGGAATTTGATATATTTGAAAATGTTATCGTAACTCTGTTAGTAAACTTTACATTGAAACAATATCGTTGCCTTGTTCTGTTCATTTTCAACATTCCATCCACTGATACACCCCTAGCAGCTAAAATTCTTTTGTAGAATAAACTTTTAATTCCCGACTGCAGAACAGGATCGACGACCCTGCCTCGTAGCCTTCGAGGCAATGAAGAGACATTTGAAATTCACTCAATTTGTTTATATTCTTATTTTATTGTTGGATCAATTTATTTGAATAAAGTTTCATCCATTTGCCTTTTTTCAAACGTGGCTCTTTTCTGAGCAAAGAAAATAATGTATTAGATGCAATTACTCCGAGCTTGTTACTGTATCAAAGATCATGTTTTTTTTGTTTGTTTGTTTGTTGTTGTTTTTTTTTCGTTTAACAGGTATTAAATTTGGGATCGGAAAAACATCAGAAATATCATTACCTTGCATGCAGTTTGTTGAAATAGTTTCTTTTTTCAAACCTGCATAACGATATCATGGAATCTTAATTGTCTTCATCAGAGCACCCCCACCTCATTATGGAATCTTAATTTTCTTCATCAGAGCATCCCCACCTCTCTCCCCTATAAGTCAGACCCAACTCCAGAAAACCGAGCACAGGCATATACTCCGAAAACGGCGTATGGAGCAAGTTGAATATAGAGCCCTCATCGTTCAGTGCGAGACTGTGTGTACAAAAGACATGGGGAAATTCTTGCAATGTCGACCTGCTGTTGATAACATATATTTTTCAAAAATAATGCTGCAGATATATTTATTTCAAACGTTTGTCATTTGAAAGTAATTTCATATGAAGAATCATTCAAGAATTCTGAAGATAATTGACACGCAGCATTATTTTTAACAATTTATATATCTTTGGCTGGTTGACTTTGCAAGATTTTCCCATGCCTTTTGTACACAATGCCTCACACTGAACGATGAGGGCTTTATATTCATACGCCGTTTTCGGAGTATACACCTGTGCTCGGTTTTCCGAAGTTGGGTCTGACTGCCTAAGAAAAGCTGATGCATATTTTGTGGAAGTGCGAATTTTCTCTCAAATCTTAAATCATCAAACAACATGTGCCCGTAATTGTTTGAAGTCCAAAAATTAAAACCAGTTTTATATTGTACTGTATTTATTCATTTACGGTTTAATAAAAAAAAAAAAACTCACATTCAGTCAAAAGCAGACTGCTTTTCAGCGAATCCGTGAAGGAAAATGAACACGTAGAATGTAAACAATATTATTGGAAAAACACATACTAAACAAATCAAATATAATAAATCAACATGCAAAATAATTCAACAAACAGAAATTCAAACGTTCATATAAAAAATAGTTTTTTAAAAAGTTTGAGAGTTTCAGTTTGCGACCCCCCCCCCCCACACACACACACACATACATATAATTAAAAATCGATGAGGTTGACTGACTTAACAAATATTCCAAAAGTGTAATAGTCTTATCATTGTATTTCATTTTATTTAATTCACATTTTGCAGATACGAACCCTGTTCCTTGTTTCTGGAAATACGAACCTTCGAAACAACAAACTTTCGGGTGGCTGTAATACTTCACATGTGCCATGGCCGGCGTTTCACAGCGAACCCTCTTTCTTTCTCTACACATGCTCTATATGCTTGATTGTCCATGATGTAGGTAGTTGGTGATGTTTTAAACGACATCTCAGCCACACAAAAACAACGGAATATCGATCCCATATCCAATAGCATATTATAAAACAGTTGTAAAAGTTGATATCTTTATAACACTTCAGTAAATCCATATTATCAGAACAATCATCAAAAAGAAACATACAGCCCCAAAAACATAAAACATATAAAAGGACTGAATAATAGTCAATAGAAAAGATCAAGTTCATGTCAATATACATTTTACGCAAGTTCAAATTTAGTACCAGAAACCATGCCCTAAAGCTACAGGTTTCTATGCCTTGAGCATGCATCCCAGTTCGATTGAACCAGATTCTGTGTACAAATTTAAGTTCCTGCAAATTCAAATCTCTCACACAAATATTGGCAACATCTAAAATATTACTAAAACATATTGCATTCAGCAAAGCCCTAAGAAAACTCGAGAGCAATTTCATCATCAGGTACGCCTTTAAAGCTGTCATACTAAAGCTGCGGTTTGACTGAAGCTGAATGATATGATCTCGATTTGGGTCTTTTGGATGGTTACGTCAAAGGTTGGTCCCACACGTAAATTAAATTTTATTGGAGTGGTCGCCATAATGTTAAGGCGACAATAGCTTCAGGTTTTATTTCGTCAAAGATATATATATAGGGTTAGGCTTATGGTTGTCATTGGGTTTTAGCTTAGTTTTAGGATAAGGGTGTTTGGTCTAGGGTTGAAGTTCGGTGCCCCGTTTCATAAAACTTGGTATCAATAACAACTGCCTCATTTCTATGACAAAGTCGCTCTCAGCCAGTCAGATTCAAGAATTTCAGTAGCTTATAACAATTATTGTAACTTGTTATTGATAACAAGTTTTATGAAACGGGGCCCAGAATTCGGTTAGAGTATAGGATACTGACCTCGGAGCAATCCTTATTGAGACACACACGTACACTGGCGCCTAAATATCCTTTGTGACTGTATAACACATACTGGAGGGCTAAGTCACGAATAAGGGCTTTTGTAGGTGTGAAATTCCACCAGAGGAGCTCTTCTGTTCCGACTTTAAAGTCTGAGGATTTAGTTTAAGCTGTTAACTTGATAGATAAGATTTTGACATTATGATCTAGAGGGTTTGTGGCAGAGTCAATAAGTCAATGCAGTCACATCACTAACAGCCTTTGGCAAGACAGTAATCTACATTTGCCGCACTCAACCTAGATATGTAGTGAATAGGTACCTGTATGAATTAATTCCTTTAAAATGCTAGAGT
Source organism: Heliocidaris tuberculata (assembly GCA_025618425.1). Taxonomy (NCBI): domain Eukaryota; kingdom Metazoa; phylum Echinodermata; class Echinoidea; order Camarodonta; family Echinometridae; genus Heliocidaris; species Heliocidaris tuberculata. The sequence goes on along the minus strand of CM046839.1, from coordinate 32,132,189 downwards.
GCCGTAAAATCAGCCATGCTAAAGCCGGGGTAATAATATTGGAGCGCCAGGAATGTCAAGTGTGACACTGTGCTGTAGGAGAACCCACCGTTATTATTTTTTCTAAGTTTGTCTCACCACTCACGGTACAATAATGCACCGTGTCCTTTAAAACGTAAGGGCTCGCGAGCATGTGACATAATTAAACTTCTCGGAGTTTTTGGCTTTTATGCGTGTCCTATCATCAATATTCTTGTATTGTTTTATACATTCTGGCCATGCTGTCTATTTCTTCTTTCATTCTGTATGCCTTTCTTGCTTCTGTGTTTACCCTGAACACCTGGTGATTCCGCATGGAATACTGAGTGCACAAACTGTTGACTTATCGGAGGATGCAGGTTGTACACCATCGATCGCGAGATTGGAAGAGCATCATGGAGATAGAGAGCGAGATAGAGGGATAGAGAGAGAGAGAGAGAGAGAGAGAGAGAGAGAGAGAGAGAGAGAGAGAAGGGTGATTCTATTCAATCCAGTTCAAAGTACAAATTGTTTTTATTCACGTAGTTTTTATACCAGGGAAGTAATACAAATATCTTTTGTTTTTGCATAGAGAAACACGAGCATTACTCATGAGCGTGGCAATATAGGAAAAGAGGCATAAGATTCCTCAAGCGGGAGCTTGTGTCGGGTACGCCTGAGTATATCATGATAAATAAATATTAAAATAATAATAATAATATGTATACAGAGAAACAGGAACATTATTGATAAGCATAATGGTAAAACGGAAAGAAGGAGGCAGTTGTGTCGGATATGTATATGAGTATACACAATAACGAACAGATCAATTATTCAGTTACTGATTAATTATTTTTTGAAGATTGGTGATCTTGTTCATGTAAATGCGTCTCCCATAATATATGATCGTGTAGTGAAAATCATCTGGTTGGTGATAATTGCTACTCGATAACTTAGCTTGAATATGCTTCGTTTTTGAGTAGCACAAATGACATTAATTGGGCGATTCCTTGCAGAGTGTCCCGTACGGCATATAACATTGTTCAATATATTTCACCCATAGATTAAACATTTCTTACCTGTAGATTGTCCTTCTTTTCGAGGCATTTTAACGTTAGAAGCACCCGCCCACTTATTCCCTTTCTGCCAGTGCCGATTTTCTCTCATTTACCACTTTGGGACCACTCCGTCAGAGAATGGCCCTATGAAATTACATCTTGCCCAAACCATCAGTTTACGGATTTGTCTGGATTAACCTGTTGTCTATTGAATTTTCTAATTCCCATAGGCTTAATACATAGCCCACCCGGTTCCAGTGGGCAATGGGTTAAATAGAGATGGAAGTACCACGGAGGAGTTATTGATGATGTGTTAAATAGGTTTATTCAGGGATGGATCCAGGAGTTTGTAGAAATATGGGGAAGGCACAGTTCACATGATTTTTCTGACAAGCCAACAACAAAAAATCAAATTAAAAGATAATAAAACATCAAATTAGGGATGTCTTTTTATCTCAAAAATCTTCTGTCAACCCCCCCCCCAAAAAAACACCAAAAACAACAACAAACAAACAAAATAAACAACAAACAAACAAACAAATAAAAGACATCAAAACATGACAAGTGAGAACATTGTAGGGCTTGTATAGTTAAGGTTTGCCTGTGGGGAACCAAAGAAAGAGGGGGCACGGAGCGGTTGTGCCCCCTGCCCCCACAATGTGCACTAGTATTTTCATATCAGTGTCGTAGAATCGTTGGAGGTGGTAACTGGATTTAACATCATTAAACGTACGGGTATATGTTTAGAGAAATGAAGGGTACAAATATACTGGGCGTTAAAAAAAAAGAAGAAGAAGGAAACCCAACTTTGGAAATTTCCTGTAAATGGTCTATATATTTACCAGTGTTAAATTTCATATCATATGAAAAGTAATTAATTTACTTTCCAATGGTAACTTGTTTGGGTTTCCAGGGTCACGCATCAGCGAACATCATTGTCTTCAAAATTAAATGCAAAATTCTAGTTGGTTCACTTTCTTTTAAACACAATAGGCATGGTTTGGGTTAAAATAATGTCCTTGTTAATTAACTTGGTTGCTCTTCATGTCCATTCGTTAATAAGTAAATCTCATATAAATGATTGATTTTATGCCTTAACGAAGAGGCTTATGAACTTCACAATGCATAAAACGAGTTGTTAGTCATAAACTTTGACCAAGCAGAAGTGAGATCTTCGGAGTGCACAGAGAACATAATTATTTGTCCTGAGGCATCTTCCGCCTATTTTCAACAAAAATTCTGACATTTTTAAAAAATCAGCAAAGTCAAATCTTCAAACACATGCGTGAGTTTTTGATTTTTCTTCTTTTTGGTGTTTGTCTTTGATTTGCATTGCTTTGTGATCTTACAATCCTTCTGGTTCGCACTGGTTCTTTATCATGCAACCTTGTTAAAATTCACCCAGACTGTCTTCGTTGCAAAATGTTTCCTATCAGAAAAGGATTTTACAAAGCAAAAATCCTGAAGCATGGGTGAAAAACATCTCATTAACACAAATTTGAAGAAGAAAATCATCCCCAATGAGAATTGGAACTCTCGGGCCATTTCACAAAAGGCATCTCTTTAACATCATGCCTATTGTGTTTTACAAGAAAGTGAACCAACTAGATATTTGCACAAAACTTTGAAGACAATGGTGTTCAGTGGTGCATGACCCTGGAAAACTAAACAAGATACCATTGGAAAGAATATTAATTACTCTTTCACATGATATGAATTTCATTGTCGGTAGACATATAGATCATATACAGGAATTTCTCAAAGCTGGGTTTCCTTTTTTTGTTGTTGAAACGCCCAGTAGAGTATAAGAGAAACAGAGAGACAGAGATAGAGATAGAGAGTTCTTCCCTATACAATAAAATATCACTGAATGTTGAAATCACACAACTTGTATTTCGTACTTTTTCAAAAGCTTATGGTCGAAGCAGCAAGACGGCAAGATGGTTAAATGAAATACATGAAATGATATCCTGATAACCATCAAACAAATTATGTTGCACATGACAGAAGTATGTAAACATGGAAAATATTCAATATATTTGAACATAGCAGATGTGAGCTGGCAAACTTCAACAACAATTATTGGCTTTTTTGTACTTTAATAAAGGAAAACTGAAATTCAGCAAATTGTTTGACTATCTGCGTAATTGTTTGACTACAAAATCAAAACAAATTTTTTGACTACAGCTACGTAATCAGAACACAATGTTTACTGTCTTACATTTAACTGCAGTATTATGCAAATAATATGTTGACTTGCCGATACGGTGGACGTCAATACAGGGGTGTCGCTGGAACACTTTGAATAGGGCGTAGTTGCCGGACCATATTTGCAGAAAGTTCTCCAAAAACGACATTAAAGGAGAAAGGAAAAAACACTTGAAGTTCATGAAATCTTCAATTTTGACATAGGTTGAAAGGAAAAGTGGCCACCATCAACTATGAATGCAACTACAGCCCTCCCCCCCCCCCCACCCAGTCCGAAAATGTCACTCGCGTATTGCCTCAACAGAGAATACCTTCTTCAACATTTTTTATGTTTTTTTTTGTTGTTGTTGATCCATTAACAATCAAACACTATCGGGTCGTACGTCTTTTAATTTTTCCCCAAACAGCCGTTGTTGTTTAATCAATCTTTCTTTCAATATGGCTTTGTTTGTTTAAGCTACATTAAATTTGATGTTCTGAAAAATTGTACTTTTTCATGAATTGAGAAACAGCCGTTGTTGTTTAACCAATCTTTGTTTCATCCTCTCTTTATTTCTTTAAACTACAATAAATACGATCTTTTTAATAATATGCTTTCTTAATATGAATGAACATAATGAACATTCATAAGTAAGATCAACAGCTGTGAAGCTGGCTGCATTTTGTTCCCTTGTGGGTGTTATTGCGTTTTGCGTTTGCCTGTCATTATCGTGAACAATTTCATTGCAAAGAAATGAATACGTCATTCCCTTTCATTTGACTGTTCGTGTCAGATTTTAGCCCTAGTAGTTTAAAAGTTAATTGCATAAGGCGCCCGCTGGTAACTTAACAATATATATATATATCCCTTGACAATGCTTGTTACCATGATGAAGATGGATTTATGTCAAAGTTATGTGTATCTTATTTCAATTTTTTTCAAACTCTTCTATTAGCGCTTGGAGCTACAGAGTTTTTCCTTTTCTTATCATCTCCTATTTTTGATTCCTCCCATTTACCCCCCTCCCTTCTCGCACTCCCACATAAAACTCTGTAGCTCCAAGCGCATGCCTCAGAAGTTAGCAGTAATCCTTTCCTCTTTTCATTTTTTCACCCTTTTATCATAGCTGAGCAAAAAATGGAGTTAATTAATTAGCAGACATAGGTCTCATAACAGTCACTGTGAAATTGATGTAATTCTTCATTCTAGAAAGAAAAAAAAAGAGAGTAATGAAAAAGAAACATGAGAGCAAAAAAAAAAAAAAAAAAAAAAAAAATCGAAAAAAAACCATGCAGGATTAAACACAAACCACTCTCTAAATGTAAAAGAGTGAAAAAGCACTCTAAAGAAAGTGAAATTCCACTCTCACAAGGAGTTAAATGAGGGACAACCCTTTTTCGAGTGAAAAATGAGTGGTCACTATTTCACTCGGGAAAGAGTGTGACACCAATCCTTTAAAGACTGAAAATTTTATCACTCATGTGGACAGAGTGGAGATAGTTCACTCCTTTCTGAGTGAAATTATCAAACTCTTTCTCAAGAGTATTGTGACGGGCACGGTTAGCCACGTCGGCTGACACGGCTATCTTGTCAGGATGCCCCCGTGCCTGGCCGAGCTAGCCGTCCCTCTGATCAAAATGTATGACCGCTGCTGATGGCTGGAGCTATTGGCACTCGACAATCACCAACCGTCAGTTACTGCACACCACCAGGCCTACCAGCAATCACTCATCCGTCGATGGCAGTCGATCAGCATGAATAGACCATAGGCTGCAGAGTAAATGCCATATGAAACCTCGGACGGGTGAGATCCATCGGGCCATAATGGGGGTGGATACAGTGTGATGACTAATCTGAAGCACACAATCCTATCACTTAGGGATGTACTACACTATCTATCCATATGACAAATCATTGACGTAACAGTTGGTAAACACTTTCATTATAACAACATAATCCCTACTGAATTATCAAATGTAACCACTGATTCTCGGCAAGACAACTTTATCAAGAAATAATCTATCAAAATGAGTCATTACGAAACCCCTATATCATTTAAATATGCGAATTATGCTAATTTTCCTGCCTGAAGCCCAACCAGTACCGATAAGTTGTAATCTCTATTGGTTGGCACGTTGTAACCGATGTGCTGTCACTTATAAAATATTTAGCTCGGTTCGTTAGAGTATTAAGCACTCTTTTTCAAGAGTGGTGCCTGTAGTTTTATTCACAACAAAGAAATGACACGGACAGTGAATTTTAAGCGGCTTGTCATTGGTTGCCTTGCGTTACTCGTTGCTCACGAGTGAAAATACTTCAGTCTGCACACGATATTGAGCTCTGTCAGTGAGTGAGACGGTTGATGAAGGAATATCGGCATGCTCACTCAAAAGGAAGTGCTTTACCACTCAATTTGGAGTGAAAATTCCTTCACTCTTAATGTCACTCCTTTACATTTACAGAGCATAGATGCAGAAAAAAAGAATAAAGCAAGTTATGAATTTCTTAAAGAGTTGAGCTTGCTAGGATAACCCCCCCCCCCCTTCAATTTACATCGCGGTCGTGTGTGTGTGTGTATGTGTGTGTGTGTGTGATGTCATATGTAGTTGAACTACTTCAGAAGTAGTCCACTTTTCAATCTGGAAATTTGTTTCCTCAATTTCTCATGATGGAACAAACATATTTTGCGAGTACCAGATCGATTACGAGTACGTCTTTTACATCTTTAACCCCCCCCCCCCCCCCACGTAATGTGTTTGCGCCTTTAGAAAATCGAGTTTAGAATTGCATGCTTCATCTTTTCCTTACCCAGCCACACCTTTTCGATTTTTTTTTTCTTTCCACTTAGCCCCCCCCCCCCCCCCCCCATTGAGATGCCATCGGGGCTCATACCCACGGACTATCCCCTAAAACGCAATTGGCAACATAAACAGGGCTCTCTTGCATAAAGAGTTGCGATTAAACGCAACTTGAAAAATTAAACGCAAGTCCAAAATACACGATTCTGATTGGTTGAAAATCAAGTTGCGTTTAATCCCAACTTTTTATGCAAGAGGGCCCTGGTGTGCTAATTGCTATCTTTAAATTCAGTAAGAAACAAACTCTTATAAAATGAATGGAATAGCGCAACATCAGTTCTTGCGCATGTGGTTCTGATGTGATTACAGGCTTCTGTGACTCCCATTTTACCGAAGAGTTAGCTTTAATCCAAGGCGACTTTGATTCTGACTTCGATCAATACTAGAAGGTCAATATGGCGGACGGGCTCATGATGGTTCTTCTTGATCCGATAACGTGGGGTGCATGCTGTTTCGCCTCACATGGGAAATTATAGGGGTTGTACGTCACATGCTCCGGCGACAATTGCTCCTACACTAACCGAATGATCAAAGGAGAATGAAACCCTGGGGAAAATCAATTTTAATGAAAAGAAAGGATAAAGAGAAGCAATTTAAAAAAAGTTCCATCAAAATCGGTTACGAAATGAGAAAGTTATGAAAGTTTGAAAAGTCTCAATTTACTTTCTATGGCGATCCTCAAATTGGCAATGTTGCTTTAAAATGGCAGGTTTAGTAGTACAACTCTCCAAATGTTCTGTACACAAAATTTCATATTTTCCCCATTATCTCTCAAGGTGCAGCTTGTCTCCTTCTTAGCTCAAGATATATCATGGGAAAATGTATTTGACACAAATTATGTTGAGTTCACAAAAAGACAAGGAGCATCTTTAGAGATAATTGAGAAAATATGAAATTTTGTGTACAAAACGTATTGAGAGTTGTGCTACTAAACCTGCCATTTTGAAGCAACATTGCCAATTTGAGGATTGCCATAAAAAGCAAATTGAGACTTTTCAAAATTTCATAACTTTTTTCCTTTCGTAACCGATTTTGATGGAACTTTTTAAAAATTGCTTCTCTCTATCCTCTCTTTTCATTAAAATGGATATTTCCCCAGGGTTTCATTCTCCTTTAACTTCAGCCAAGGACGACACACACTTACCCTAACCCTATTGCAACCTTACCCTAACCCTATTATCATCGATGAAAGAATTCCCAGAGCAATTTCTCCAGAGCACATGTCGGAGCACCGAAATTAGGAGTTCTCACTCCTCAAGGCTGCGTGCCCGTGTTGAGCATATATAGACGAGACAGGATATAGACTAGACGGATGAGTTGTCGACCCATCCTCCCCGCACCCATCCTCTCTGCCCTCCGTGCTTCAGACAATACTCGACATGTCACATAACCTGAATACATCGCCATTAATTGATGCGAGGGATAATCCTAATTGCTTGTTCATTGATTTTAGTTCGTTGTTCCTTGCGAGCTGTACTCTGCTCTGTATAATGTATGCCGGAATGGAATCAGAGCTTGTATGTAAGTCGAAGGAGAATGGGGCACGGTACATATTTAATTTGAAGGAAAAAAATGTAAAAAGAAGAAAGATTATAAAGGGAAAACAGTGGTGAATACAAAATTGAGATGGGATGGGGCGTACCTGCCATCAGTGTTATAGCTACAGTTGGGATACGTGCCCAATCAAACCCCCCCCCCCCTCAAAAAAAGGGGGTTGGGGAATATAGATAACTGAAAAGAAGATGAGTGTACACCATCTCACATCCTCCCCTATTCAACGGCCTTGCTAATTCGCATTATCCTACCCTACGCCATGTGAGAGAGAGAGAGCCTGGAAGAATTCTTGGTGAATCAGAACAAGAGAACAGCTAAACAGTATACATTACGTGGTCATTAATCCGCTTAAAGCAAGTCACGCCGCAATGTGTAATTTTGAAACCAGTATAAACCCGTTTGCAGATCGTCTTTACTCCCACGATGGTGTTAAGCGCTGAAAGATGGGAGTAGGAACGAACATCATGATTTACCTGAAAGTCAGACATGCAATGTTATCCTGATCGATAATGCACGACCCACACCGCTGTCGAGGTTGAAGATGACTAAAGCACCTCGCCAGGCACAATAACCGTTGGAGACAGGGATTGAATTCACAGTGAACAAACACTCACTCGAATCATGTTACCGTAAATAAATCCCATCTTTATCCTCCCAGAGGAACCGCCTTTCGGGCCTTCGTCTAAATAGGAAAGTGGTCATGCCTGAGAGCTATGTTTACTTTTTTTTTCTTTCTCGATAATCGTCCATCTGTATTTTATTTGTTTATTGTAATGAAATGGTATTGATATCCGTACTCATAATATTGGAGACGTGACTGTTACAGAACTTTGATCAAAACAACCTGGTTGCACCGTTGATATAAAATTTCTTTCCTTTAAAAAAAAAACCAAAATAGACTGTCAGAAGTGGGTTTTAGATCGTGATAAAAAAAAAGAGTCTTATCATTTTAGCCGGCCTATAAAGCCGGGGTAATAATGTAATTGCAAAAATACGATTCATAGCTGCAATGTCTCAGCGGGTGCACTCCTCTTCGCCCCCCCCCCCCCCCAAGAAAAATATTTTAAAATGTTTTTAAAAAAGTACGAGTACCCTTAGTATTTTTGCTAAACTTATGTCATGTTAAGAACGTTTAGTTAGTGGTCAAAATATAACTTTATAACTTGGTATGAAAGCAGTCCTATTTCTCCCACGAAGAAGTCTGCAAAAGTCTGCATTTTTGTGAACTGAGACATCCGATAGCAACATTTACAAGATTACAACTAGAAGAATTAGAAAGATTTGACATTTAAAAATTATTTATGGCTTGCCATTGGAGATATTTTCCCCATAAGTCAAATCGTAATCCAATCACAGCATGGGCTTTATATTAAGCCTGCTAATCGCTGAAATCGATTCCCCCCAGATTCTGGAGAGAAAAAAAATTGACGACTGTCATGACTGTGAGTTATGAAAGAGTATCACTGCATGTTGTCTACACTCAAAATAGTAGGCATTTTGTAAGAATGGTGTGGTTGGAATGAAAATCAATATGGCTTTTTTAAAACTTTATGTGCCAATCAGATATTTGCAGTGCGGTGGGGTATGTAAGATGTCACACACAGGGAGAACTCTCCCAATTTCTTTGAACCAGAATCACTAAGATTATCCTTTTCCTCAATATTTACGTGAATGACCGATATTTAAAAAGATCTATAGTTTGTAATTTTTTTAGGGGCATATGTAGTAAATATGCATTTATGTGTTATGTATTCAGTTATGAATTCAGTTATCCATTCAAATATGTATTCAATTATGAATTCAATCATGATTCAATTATGTATTCAGTTATGTATTCAAATGTGTATTCAATTATGCATTCAATCATGATTCAATTATGTATTCAATTATGTATTCAATTATGCGTTTAATTATGTATTCAATTATGTATTCAGTTATGCATTCAACAAGTATAATCATGCACTATGTATAAGATCTGTACCATGCCTGAAAAATGTATGTTAAAAAATGGTGCAGAAACCAATAAATCAAAATCAATGTCAAATCAAACTTTCATAGATATAAAGCCTGTTCTACCATCATATATCATAACCGAATTACCATTTGGTCATTCCCTAAAAATTAATAGCAGTGATTTCAAAATGCATTAGATCCTTACTTTCTTTATTCTTTGTCATATTTTTATTAAAGTTTTGCTAATCTGTTATCATTTTCTCTACTTTTTTTCCTAAAGGGTTAATTCCATGTGAGCAAAAGTAATGAAATCGAGGGTATCATAGATTTTTTTTACAGCAGTGGCGGACCCAGGATTTTATGAAAGAGAGAGGTCCCTCTAGCACGGCATACTTTACCACATGCGACGGGAGCTGGCAATCGAAAGGCGCACACAGGGTTTTGAGCAAACTCGGTTTTATCCAGGAATTATCATATAACTCCTTGGTTTTATGAGCTTTAACTCCCGGCTTTTATAAAACATGACACATGTTATGTTGCGTTGCGCTTCCCTGTCTAATGCTTGCCCAACAAAGCAACATGCGTCATATCGTGTCCAACTGCAGGAACAGAGTGACGTGACCAACATGACCAAACTCTGTGTAGATGCAACGCCCTCCGTATCCGCCAGTTTTAAATTCACATAATCATCTTTATACTGTTACAATTAGCATACAAGAAAGAGAGAACTAAAGAGAAAGAGGTAAGAAATATAAATAGAAAGAAAGAGAAAGAAAGAAAGAAAGAGAGAGAGAAAGAGAGAGAGAGAGAGAGAGAGAGAGAGGAGAGAGAATGTGATAGAAAGGAAAAAGAGACCGAAAGACAGAGGGGGTGGAGAAATATAACGAGAAAGAAAGAGAAATAGAGCTAAAAAGAGGGAGGGGAGGCATGAGAGAGAGAGGGGGGGGGGGGAATATGACAGAGTGGGGGAAAAACACCGAAAGAGAGGGAGAGGGATAAACATGATAAAGAAATATAAAGAGAAAAGAGAAATAGAGCTGGAGTGAGAGAGATAGAGAGAGGGGGAGAGAGAGATAGATAGATAGATAGAGAGATAGAGAGAGAGAGAGAGAGAGAGAGAGAGGTGGGAGAGTCATGGGTAGATCAGCGCATATCGGAGATCGCAAGGAGAACCACTGGCGCAGAGAGGATTATTTGATGACCAAACTATAGGCCATCATAATCAGCAAACTGTCGATTAAACCTAAGAAGAACATTAGCATGATTAGGAAAGAATCCGCAACCGACGACTCATGTCAGAAGAGAATATTGCAATAGAGGTGATACCATGGTTTGGGGCAGTGGCGAATTTACTAGGGGGGGGGGGGGGGGTGGGCCGGCCCATAACCCCACTTTTGAAACCCAACTGGCATACTCGGAAAGGGAAGTCCACCTTGATATCAAGTTGGTTTTTGAAGAAGCAGAACAATTAAAGAAACGGACCATTGAGAGTTTCAGCAAAATCTGATAAGAAATAAGAAAGTTATGATTTTTTTGAACTTGTAATCAATCAAACACAAATTGGCAACTCTGTGACGTATCTTCAGAGGTCCTATTCCATTTGCTCTGTACAGTATACTAAAAAAAAAAAAAAAAAAAAAAAAATCATAAATTTCCATAATAAAGAAAATATTTAATTATACATGCGCCCTAGATGTAATCATTGAAAATTTCCTTTTACACATAACCTATACGAAAACAAATCTATTCCTTTATCAATAAGTGAGGAAATGAAAATTTATAAAATTTTCTTTACAGAGAAAATGGTTGAGGAGCCTGCAAGATACATCACGGAGTTGGCAATTCGTGTTTGATTGATTACAACTTCAAAAATTCATAACTTTCTTATATCTTAACGGATTTTGTTCAAACTTTCACTAATCTGTTTCTCGAAATTGTCTGCTTTTATTCAAATTGAAGAAATACCAGGGTGACCTTTCCCTTTAAGTACACCCCCCCCCAAAAAAAAATTCCCTCTTGATTGTGTACTATTTCGGCCTTGTGCCCCTCTTTTACAAAATCCTGGACGCGCTCCTAGTTTGGAGGAATAGCTTTCAGGACAGGAAATGGTGACCTCAATCTCCCTCTAAACAGGGACTTTGGAACTTTAATAGCATGAATGTTGTATCTTGGGGCGGATTTAGTCTAGAGAGATGTAGTTCTTTTCCGAAAGTCCCTCATGAACACTGAAGAAAACAAGATCACATGTATGTAATAAGAAAACTGAGTTGAAAGGTGGAGATTAAAGAGAACGCAAAGTTCCGGTAAGCAAGATAAGATGAAATCTTTGGTACTTACTATTTTCTTTTACTTATATGAATCAGGACTTGTGTTGTTTCTTACTTTTCTTTATGAAAAAAGAAGGTTCCGGATTTGGAATCATCTTTATCAAAGATCTGATTTAAAAAGTAATCAGCTTTGCGACCTCAAACAGGCACAACTTTAAATATATTTCCCCTTCATTCTTAAGTTCCTGAGGCAAAATGTAATGTACTTGAAATAAACATTATAATGCAACTAAAAATTGCCAATTCCAGTACATTCTTCTACGAGTTGTCAATTTAAAGACTTCATGGCGATTTTAACTTACAGCATACGATTTTGAATACCACATTATGTACTGCAACACATTTTATTCAAGGTTTATTGATGATTTTTTTTCTTTCTCCTGCTCATGTATTTTGTGTAATAAGCAGAAGTTAGATCAAAAGATAGGCCTAATGCAATAATGTATGAATTAAACGGGTTAAATGAGTTAATGACATATATCAAAAGTTAGAATGGTTAGAATATGAATAATGATGGAAATTCAAAGCGTAAGAATATTGGCGCATATAAATATTTTGTTATAAGTGTATTATATATATATATCATAATTATTTATTTATTTATAAAGAATTTATTTTAACAATATAGAACAATAAGCACAAGACTTTTTTTTTCATTTTGGTCCTGCAACATTGAAAAATAATCATTCAGTAAAGAAAACAACAAAAAGAACAGTAAGCATTATTCAATACATGCATACGAAAAGATATGTAGACAATTATAATATTATGTAAAATGTATGTATATTCACATTAAAACATGTAACTAAAATACACACATCGTGTTGTGCGGCAGTGTGTGTCTTGACTATTTTGCGAACAAACCAGAAAAAATGCTTGAAGTTGAAAGACACACACACACACACACACACACGCACGCACACACAAAAACACCATTTGTGGATAACCGATATGCTCAAATTTCGCTGAAAATATGGACAGGACAGAAAAGTGTGCTTTCCTTTTCTGAATTAAAAAAAACCCCAAACATGAATAAATGATTAAAGACCAAACTGTCGCTGGAGATTTTGAAAATAAATGGTGGTTTGCTGACAAGACAGTTAGCCCACTACAATTTTCATTGCTTTTCTCTTTCTCTCTTCTTTCTCAAAAAATACAGTTACGGGCCTGGATAAAAAGTAAATAAATATACCTAAAATCAATTGATTCAGTGCGGATAAATAGTTTTGAATGTGATTGAGTCAACCCAAAGGGGCGAATCCCGGCCGGGGCTCTTGTTTTGTTTTGCTTTGTTTTGTTTCCCTTTTGCTTTTCAGACATTTGGGGAATGGAACAATCTAATAAAATCACGAAGCTGACCCTGCTACCTCATACCCTCCCATCCTCCTTGCCGTAACTCTCTCTAAACATGCTAAAGTGAGGTATCCATATGCGAATCTAGTCGGATAGCCTTGAAGTGCACATTTTATTTTGCACTGCCTA
>CM046839.1:32106272-32113772 GCA_025618425.1 Heliocidaris tuberculata | reverse complement strand
AAAAAAAAAGTACTAACGCACGGCTAATCCGGATCAAACACTAAGATTGTAAGAAAACACTAAAATTGTAGACCCGTTTTATAAAACTATTAATACATGGTTGTGAGTTCGTGCGTTAGTGCGATCCAGCAACACGCAGGTTTTTATCGTGGTGTCTAACACACCACGATAAAAACCTTTGTGTTGCCAGATCGCACTAACGCACTCCCAACCATGTATTAATAGTATATTGTTACATCTACTTTAGATTAACTCATGGTTTATTTAGAGCGTGGTTTGTAAAGAGTCATTCTAGAGGACAGTCCAAAAGGTGGGAAGGAAAAGAAACCACAGTGTTTATATAAAAATAACCTGCACGCTATTCCTATCCTTTGGCAGTGGCGTAGATTCAAGGGGGGCATGGGGCACGTGCCCACAATAGAATTACGAGAGAGAGAGAGAGAGAGAGAGAGAGAGAGAGAGAGAGAGAGAAAGAAAATAAAGGGGGCAAGACAACATAGAAAAGAAAATCACACGCCCTTCCACACCCTCTCCCTACTCGACCGCCTTGTTCTTTTGCATTTAATCCACCTAGTAAAACTGGTGTCCCCCCCCCCCCCATGCATGACGCCCCCATGACATTCCTGCCCACAATGGCTGGACTCACTCTACGCTACTGCTTATGTATAAAAAGAGAGAAAGAAAGGGAAAAGGTGGGAAGGCAACGTAAAACGATGATTCAACCCTATTATATTATGGCCACTTTGAGCATAGAGCTTTTAAGGGTGTCTGTCCATCTTGTAGCATATCAAAATACAATAATGATTTTGTTGAATTTTAGAAACGAAAACTGAAATGGTCGTTCATTGTATCTCTAAGGATGGTTTCAAAAGACTATAGATGTACATGAATATAAGAAAATTCAAGTGACTTATTAGGGTTCATGGACTTTTGATTAAAATTATAGTTGATGGTGGAAACTAATGAACACGGAAATTCGTCCTTTTTTTTTTTTTAAGTTTACCAATCACATAAAAAAATAGTTTGTGTACAACTGCTAGAAGGTATAAAATCAACCTCACAACACTTGACCTGACCTTCTATGTGTTAACGGGGAGTATTTCGGAAATAAAGGAAAACATAAAACCCTCTCGCGCAGAACCCAACTGCGAGTTCGGTTCCGCGCGGGCCCTTATCCTATGCGTTCACGTACGGGTGCGTCCACTGGTCTCCTCACAAGTCGCTGTAATGTTTATGGGGATTGTATTTCAACTTGTAATATTTCTTTGTAGAATCAACATTTAAAGCTCATATTTTGAATTTAGTATGGCAACAGGGAACCACTAACGTAAAGAGCAAAATATTTATTTGTGATTCGTACATTTAAGTTTTAATCATGACCAAGTTAATCATAGTAACCTTTTAAATAATGTGAACTTGGTGTAGAACCAATCTTTTATTGGGTAGACAGTGTCAGAAAATAGAATTATCAAGGGAAACAAAAAATAAGAAATACGGATGCTTTATTACTCCCTTTCATCTTCTTTCCTATACTTTGGAAATAGGGGTTTCATAATTCCAAAGGTTCGTTTATCGAAAGGTTCATAATTCCGAAAATGAAATAGACTTCTTTCTTCAGAAAATGAGATAGGCTTCGTAATGATATAGGGTTCTGTCACATTTTTGGAATTACGAACCTTATTTCATTTTCAGAATGATGAGCCCTAGATCATTTTCGGAATTAAGAGACTTCAGAGTAACGAAACTTCAGAGTTAATGAACTTTCGGAAATACGAGCCTTCGGAGTATAAAAAACCTTCGGAATTATGAACCTTCTGAAAAACGATATGTAACCGTTTGAAGTTTTCCATGCGCCCCCTCCCCTTTTTACGACCAACTAATTCTTTTTTCATCGATGTTTGATGTTTTTGTTAGTAGTTTGACGAATAATTGCAAATAAATTGCGAAACATGATTAAAGTTTTATTTATCAAGTACATGTTTACTGATCAGGTACAAAGTTACATGAAAGAATGAACTGAATGGTGAAAAGGTAATTTAATACGACTGCGCTAGATATGGTGTATTGTCATGAAAGTCCCAGCGGCGTTTTAATCGCAAAAGCACTTAGAATATTATGAATTTGTCATTAAAATATATTGGAAGAGCAATTTCATAATGGATGATTTTAATAAGCCGTGTATTGGTAATCTCGCAAATCTGTTTGTCAGACTGTATATTAATTGTAATAGCATGATAATCACTGTTCAGAATATTAATGCAGAATGTTTCAAATGTTCGTTTAAAGTGGAATATGACTCGACTAAAAGGGTGTTGGAAATTGAAATCTTAATGGTTGACCACATTATATGATAGCCCTAGCCATGATTCTTGATAATTGATACCAAATCTTGGAAGAGTGGTTTTCAAATAGATGGTTTTAAAGCTGTATTATATCCACACTGTTTCTATTCGTGCCATTTTATATTTATTTGATTGTTAAAATACATCGTTATTATACAGAGAGAAGCGATGATTTATCCCTGGCGAGTCACCCATGTATTTTAAGCCCAACACGTAGCCATATGGCGTAGCGAAAGTCGCGCGGGCTTTGGTGTCATGGGGGAGGGGGTCGTCGAGTTAGGGGAGGGTGGGGGAAGGGATCGTATCATATTCTTTTCACGTTGCTTTCCCTCTTCCTTTCTTTCCCTGCGGTTTCTTCCTCTCTCTCTCTCTCTCTCTCTCTCTCTCTCTCTCTTTCTCGCTTTCTCTCGCCTTCATTTTTCGCAAATCGAGTAGGGGCACATGCCCCAAGACCCCGCCGCGGCGTGCCGCAGCTACGCTTGCGACGTGGCCTTCCAAAACAGCCAGGAGCTAACTCTTCATCCCCTTGAGGCAAAGTTTGTGAGTGTTTAGCACCCATTCAATTCATTACTCCTGATTTATCACTTTGCAGGCCAGTATACGCCTGCAAAAATAGGTTAATGCAAATATCATTCCCAAATCAGGGTAATCTTATTGCTTGCAATCAAGACAGTGACTCCATGTTTCCTTCGGTTTCCAAGCCATCTAGGCGCACTTGAAAACCATGACAGTCAAATTGCTACGAGTGTAGATTAAGCTCTTAGGACATCTTTGCAGCATTTTCCAGATGTCAGGAAGCACTGGTTGTAAAATCAGATTTTCTGGAATGAGGTAAAATTGTTGGCAAGATCGCACATTTTCGGCTTATTGATTAAACTACCTTAACATTGGCCTGTCTCTATTAATATATGGTATCAACTGGAATTTAAATCTAATTAAGGTATCAAACATGACACGTTAATCAAAATGATCAACATAGGGTCAGAGGAATGTTAAACCTAGTAACTATACATGTATGATGGGGAGCCCTATGTCTGCGCACCTAAGATTTGACCTGAAAATGAACAAGAATTTCTCCAACATTCCTCTAATGCTTAGTTTTATATCATTCCTGATATTCTAAAGAGTAAGTTTGCAAATAATCTCATCAAAATTGGAGCAAGAACAATGCCATTTTCACAAGAAACGGCGGCCGTGTCATTTCAGCGTTAAAAAAACAATGGTGCCCATGTCTGCGCACTCATTCATTTAATACACGCAGTTCAGGAGTTTTGACCACTGTTGACGTGACAGACAACATTTTGAGGCTTGAGAATAAAATATCTGAAATAAGACCTTTTTACATCATTTTGACTCGTTTTTTGTATGAATACTGATTGCTATAAAAAAGGATGAAAAGTTTGTGCTCGTTGCGTGTTCTGTTTTATCAGAATTGCGCAGTTACGCGTGTGCGCAAACTTGGGCACTCTAGCCATATACTTCGTAACTTCTTCACGAAGTCTAGCAGCACTCCTAACTCCTCCTATATATATATATATATATATATATATATATTATATATATATATAAATATATATATATATATATCGGATAAAAAAATTACGTGTTTACATATCACGAAGACACAAAATTATACAAAAGTATTTGCATGCTTTAATCCAACGGTTTATTTCATACATGCATGTAAAAACAGAGAACAGCACACAAAAAAGAATACTAGTATTTTATGCTTCTCAGAGGAAATTAAGTTTTAGAAATAAGATTTTTTTTCTCGCTAGAAAAAGAAAAAGAAAGCGCCAAGTATCCCTCTTTCTTTAGAATTCCTTTTTGTGGTATGTCTATTTATATCATGCTGGCACGAAATCCTTTGGAAACAAGCGCAATTACTTCAAATTTGAGTCACTATTAATTTTCTACTTTCTCTCACTTTTCTTATGATGACCGAGAACAAACTCATTCTTTAGGCTATATAGTCTGTAGCTGTATAAGACACTTTCATAGCGAAGCTTATACATGTACTTGTTTTTAACTCAGTTAATGCTTTTGAAAACGGTAAAACTCTCTTAGACATCCAAGAAAAAGGTAACAGCACTCGAGAAGTATCTTTAATTTCAGTTAAAAGTAAAATATCGAATCATGTCCAAATTGATTTTGTAGCTCGCTAGTACGCCCCCCCCCCCCCCTCTCTTTCTCTCTCTGTCTTTCTGTCTGTCTGTCTGTCTGTCTGTCTTTCTTGATCTTTTTCATGGGGGAACAACATGTGAAGTCCTTTAAATTTCAACTGCTGTTCAAGGCGGGAATTTAAGTTTTACCCAAACTAAAGCCACGATAGCCATAATAGCCTCAAAGTGCTTTTTCATCGTATCTAGACATTATAAATACCCCATCGCTATGTAGATTCATATGTAGGCCAACATTCAGAATTTCTCTTAGGCTGAGATATACTCTTTTCATAATATTGATAACGATAATTTTACATGTATATAGTGCACTATTTTAATAATCCAAAGCACTTAATGATATCACAATTTCTTGTTAATTTTTAAATTGGACACATGCTTGCAACACACCGTCACTCCCAGGTGTATTCCTAATATTTTTTTTTCACTACTCACAATCATGCATGCATGCTGGACAATATAGACTGAACGTTTCTGATTCGCCCCCTCCTCATTTTCGGCATCTTTACATATTCAAAGCATCGGATTGTATCATCATTATCATGTCCATGACAACAGAAAAATCTCTCAAACATAAATAATTAAATGACACACTGGATAAAATTGCTCAATCAATTTTCCTTTATCAGTTATCAAATAATGTGAGCATCATTTCTTTTTCCAGATAAATGTGTAGGTGTGAGTCGCTCCTCTGCCTAATAATTTCTTAATTAAGGGTTTATCCCAGGGGATGTCTGATAACCAGGGGCGGTATTCTGAACACTGTTTTGTCTGTAATATTGTTGTATATCTTCTACATTATAACAAAATTGGTATTCTGAAAATTGTTGTGACATTTTTTATTGTTGTATCTTTGTTTACTCTGCTCATGCTCCTAATTTACATATGAGCACTGAAGATAACATCATGAGATAATTGGTATTCTGAAAATTATTGTATCTTTTGTTGTATCTTATCTTCCAGGGTAATTACAACAAAACTTACAACAGCTATATTCTGTTGTATCTCATGATGTCGGCAATTTTTCTAGCTCAGAATCAGACAGTACATGTATACTGGAATGTGTGATTCAGTGTCTCACAGAGGAGCCATTTTGAAGAAATTATATAGGTGGGATTCGATGATTTTACATCAATATGTGACTTGGTTTGAGCAGAAGAGGGTGAGCCATTTTGTTGATTAATTGCAGTCCAATAGCGCATGGCGCATACAAAACACGTAATTTAATAACTACGCCCGAAATTGATATGCGCGCAAAGCGCATCCTCATGTTTTGACGTAAGGGGTGCTCCTATTGGTTAACCTACCTATATAACATTCATCTTGAATGGTAAATTATCAAAAAATGGGCTTGTCAAAGATAATGTAAAGGCGGTCCCTATAGAGATAATATCCCGTTAAAACTATTTTTAGAATACCAACTTACAACAATATTAGCGCGGTATTATATCCCTTCTATGAATATTCATGAGTATTCTAAATACATGATTCGTCAATTGGTGCTCACGTGATGAAATATAATTTCACTATAGGAAAAACAAATCACTGCCAGAGCTCCGAATAGCTTTAAAACTATTTTTTCCTGGGCAGAACTGCGCATGCCCTATTTAATATTTTCTTCCAAGGCACTACTGCGCATGCTCACTCTTCATTGACAAAATTTGTGTCAAATTTGAACGCGCAGATGACCCGCTAAGCGAGTCCTTATACGGACTGCTCATAACCTTGCCGCCTGCAGTATCGGCTCAAGCCACTGGTATACTTCAGCCCCGCGCTATACATGTATAGCGCTCAATCCAGATCAGCTGGTAGCTAATCGGTTCGGATCGGATATGTAAACAAACATGGCGGCCTCCGAGGAAGTTCGCTTTAACCTCTTACAAGGGGCAGATATCGATGATTTTAATGCTTCCACTGACAGTTCACATATACGAAGAAAGTGTTCAAGTTTGGTTTGGTTGTTTTTCGTGAATTCTGCAGAGTGACTCAACGTCACTTTTGAGGAACTTTCAAATCAATTATATTTTTCTAAATTATTATTTTTTTTTAATTAGTTGTAAAGAAGAGATATAAAACAAATATACCAAGCATTTAGTTCGAAAGTATAGTGGAAATCATATATCTTCGGAGAGACTGGCAAAAGTTACTATTTACCATGCCAGTCCCTCCACAGATAAATAATTTCCACTATACTTTCTCACAGCTTGGTATATTTGTATATTATCTCCGGAAGATACAACAAAAGTTACAACAGAAGTTAAAACAATTTTCAGAATATCACCCCAGGGGTGGATCCACAATTTCGTAAGGGCGCTGGCGTACGCTTCAGTGCGTAATAAGCCACTTCGTAATTAGTACATGGTCCCTGAAATAACCCCAATTTGTATGCGCACGCGCATTTGTTTTGGTGGACGCGCAACTTGATTAACATGTAAAAATTATACTGGAGCGCGCATCACACTAGGAAAGCGTATGGGTCGAAAATTTGACAGTAGGGAACAAAAGCAAGATGATTGCAAAATTATTGCGCCCCCACCTCCACCCTCCTAAATCCAACACTGCTGAAGACGTCCATGGACCCTCTGCTTGTAAGTTACGTGCAAAAGATAACGTATCCCTTTCACGAATGTCTGAAAACATTTGTCAAGTCCCACGTTATGATGGTGCACGTGCTCAGGAGGCATCTTTGTATACGGGATTATGAGGGATCATAAAACATGAAACATTAGCCTCTTATGACGTCTCTCATTACGATCCCATATGCATCCATGTCAATGTTTATTGATGCATCGAGTGGAAAGCTTTGAATCTCGTTGTCTGGTGGTTAATTATCTTTCTCTCTGTACAATGCATGCATGCGTATCAAAAAAAGTATATACCCAACTTTGGTAGCTTCTAATTAGAAAGTTATAACCTTTATGGGCTTAAATCCTATTTTATATTAAAGAGCCACTTATATTCTGTCCAATGATAACTTA